>CM031605.1:99897581-99922581 GCA_018398815.1 Conus ventricosus | reverse complement strand
CCACATCTCTCTCCATTCATCCCCACATCAGCCACATCTCTCTCCATTCACACATGCCCCACATCAGCCACATCTCTCTCCATCCACACACTCCCCACATCAGCCACATCTCTCTCCATCTACACACTCCCCACATCAGCCACATCTCTCTCCATCCACACACTCCCCACATCAGCCACATCTATCTCCATCTACACACTCCCCACATCAGCCACATCTCTCTCCATCCACACCCCCACATCAGCCACATCTCTCTCCATTCACCCCCACATCAGCTACATATCTCTCCATTCACCCCCACATCAGCCACATCTCTCTCCATTCACCCCCCACATCAGCCACATCTCTCTCCATTTACTCCCCACATCAGCCACATCTCTCTCCATCCACACACTCCCCACATCAGCCACATCTCTCCCCATTCACCCCCACATCAGCTACATATCTCTCCATTCACACCCCACATCAGCCACATCTCTCTCCATTCACCCCCCACATCAGCCACATCTCTCTCCATTCACCCACCATATCAGCCACATCTCTCTCCATTCACACATACCATGTCAACCACATCCCTCTCCATCCACACACTCCCCACATCAGCCACATCTCTCTCCATCCACACACTCCCCACATCAGCCACATCTCTCTCCATCCACACACTCCCCACATCAGCCACATCTCTCTCCATCCACACACTCCCCACATCAGCCACATCTCTCTCCATTCACACACTCCACACATCAGCCACATCTATCTCCATTCGACCCCACATCAGCCACATCTCTCTCCATTCACACATACCCACATCAGCCACATCTCTCTCCATCCACACACTCTCCACATCAGCCACATCTCTCTCCATTCACCCCCCACATCAGCCACATCTCTCTCCATTCATCCCCCACATCAGCCACATCTCTCTCCATTCACACATGCCCCACATCAGGCACATCTCTCTCCATCCACACACTCTCCACATCATCCACATCTCTCTACATTCCCCCCACATCAGCCACACCTCTCTCCATTCACACCACCCACATCAGCCACATCTCTTTCCGTTCACCCCCACATCTCTCTCCATTCACCCCCCACATCAGCCACATCTCTTTCTCTCCATTCACCCCACATCAGCCACATCTCTCTCCATTCACCCCCACATCAGCCACATCTCTCTCCATTCACACATACCCCACATCAGTCACATCTCTCTCCATCTATACACTCCCCACATCTCTCTCCATTCACCCACCTACACCAGCCACATCTCTCTCAATCTACACACTCCCCACATCAGCCACATCTCTCTCCATTCACCACCCCTACATCAGCCACATCTCTCTCCATCTACACACTCCCCACATCAGCCACATCTCTCTCCATTCACCACCCCCTACATCAGCCACATCTCTCTCCATCTACACACTCCCCACCTCAGCCACATCTCTCTCCATTCACCACCCCCTACATCAGCAACATCTCTCTCCATTCACCCCCTCATCAGCCACATCTCTCTCCATTCACCCCCCACCTCAGCCACATCTCTCTCCATTCATCCCCCCTTACATCAGCCACATCTCTCTCCATTCACACATACCCCACATCAGCCACATCTCTCTCCATTCATCCCCCACATCAGCCACATCTCTCTCCATTCACACATACCCCACATCAGCCACATCTCTCTCCATTCACCCCCCCTTACATCAGCCACATCTCTCTCCATTCACACATACCCACATCAGCCACATCTCTCTCCATTCATCCCCCCTTACATCAGCCACATCTCTCTCCATTCACACATACCCCACATCAGCCACATCTCTCTCCATTCATTCCCCCCTACATCAGCCACATCTCTCTCCATTCACACATACCCCACATCAGCCACATCTCTCTCCATCCACACACTCCCCACATAAGCCACATCTCTCCATTCACCCCCCACATCAGCCACATCTCTCTCCATCGACACCCCCCCACATCAGCCACATCTCTCTCCACAGAAATTACAGCACAGGTACCAAGAAGACGTGGATAAACACGCCTGCGAAATGCTTTAAAGAACCCATGAATGGCACAGGATGATAAATGCAATTTGAGTAGAGTTTAGTCAACTTCAACTTCAACTCTCTGAGTTGATGGAGGTGGAGGTGTGTGAAAGACGTGTGTTTCAGTTCTCTATGAGTTGATTCAGGTGTGTGAAAGACGTGTGTTTCAGGTCTCTATGAGTTGATTGCACTGTGTGAAAGACATGTGTTTCAGGTCTCTATGAGTTGATGGAGGTGTGTGAAAGACGTGTGTTTCAGTTCTCTATGAGTTGATGGAGGTGTGTGAAAGACGTGTGTTTCAGGTCTCTATGAGTTGATGGAGGTGTGTGAAAGACGTGTGTTTCAGTTCTCTGAGTTGATTGCGGTGTGTGAAAGACGTGTGTTTCAGTTCTCTATGAGTTGATTGCACTGTGTGAAAGACGTGTGTTTCAGGTCTCTATGAGTTGATGGAGGTGTGTGAAAGACGTGTGTTTCAGTTCTCTATGAGTTGATTGCGGTGTGTGAAAGACGTGTGTTTCAGTTCTCTATGAGTTGATTGCACTGTGTGAAAGACGTGTGTTTCAGTTCTCTATGAGTTGATTGCACTGTGTGAAAGACGTGTGTTTCAGTTCTCTATGAGTTGATGGAGGTGGAGGTGTTGTGAAAGACGTGTGTTTCAGTTCTCTATGAGTTGATTGCACTGTGTGAAAGACGTGTGTTTCAGTTCTCTATGAGTTGATTGAGGTGTGTGAAAGACGTGTGTTTCAGTTCTCTATGAGTTGATGGAGGTGTGTGAAAGACGTGTGTTTCAGTTCTCTATGAGTTGATGGAGGTGTGTGAAAGACGTATGTTTCAGTTCTCTATGAGTCGATTGAGGTGTGTGAAAGACGTGTGTTTCAGTTCTCTACATTCTAAACCAAGAGTGCACTGGTTAGACTTTCCTGATCGTGGAATATTCTTGTATGGTGGTTTGTGAAAGGTGTGTGCTGTGTAAAATGAAATCACTTCTATGAAATTATCAACACAAGCCTGTAATTAACATGTTTTTAATTCATATGGTGCAATGAAGGAATGCATGCATACATGCAAGCACGCTCGTGCTCACGCGGTCACACACACACACACACGCACGCACGCACGCACGCACGCACGCACGCACGCACGCACGCACGCACGCACGCGCGCGCGCGCGCACGCACACACACACACACACACACACACACACACACACACACACACACACACACACACACACGCGGGCGCGCGCGCGCACGCGCAGAGAGAGAGAGAGGAGAGAGAGAGAGGAGAGAGAGGAGAGAGAGAGAGAGAGAGAGAGGAGAGAGGAGAGAGAGAGAGAGAGAGAACTGAAGTCTTAATTGCTTGTGCAGAGAGGTAACGGAATACAACTTATTCTGCGAATTTCTGATGTGAGCGCACTGGCACGGAAAGTAACTGCCACGGGAGATAACAGCAAGAACAAAGAATAAGAAATAGAGGACAGAGCATAGAAGGAAAAGCTCTCACCTTCCCGCCTCGTTTCTTTGGCTGCTTCGTTGTCTTCCTTGACCTGAGGGTCTGTGATGGTACGAAGCAACTTGACTGTTTCCGTGATCTGCTTCATCACACTCTCCGTGTTGCCTGCAGATCCACGGTTAGCGTCAGCACACACCGCCCTTTTTTCTTCCTTTTTTGTTTGTTTCCAGCCGCTGACTTTGCTATAAGTTTATCTTTATACCTTTGAAATATTCCACTCTCGTGCTCGCTGGCTTTAAACATTGGTGACATGTTGTAGTCCAAAGAGAAGTGAGGAAACGCCACTAAAGCATTTTACATTAAGTAGTAATGCACGCAATTATATCTTCACTGCTCACATACATTATGGAATAAGAGTTGCAATGCTGCAACATTTCCACACTTTTGATCCGGAACATATTTTATGGAAAACTTTTTAGGGTATGGCGCAATCGTCTCAAAAGATGGACTTAAGAAAGGATGGACTTCAGAAAGGATGGACTTCAGAATGGATGGACTTCAGAGTGGATGGACTTCAGAATGTCCACAGACATTGAGGGAATGGCGCAAACTTCTCAATAGGATGGACTTCAGAATGTCCACAGACATTGAGAGAATGGCGCAAACTTTTCAAAGGGATGGACTTCAGAATGGATGGACTTCAGAGTGGATGGACTTCAGAATGTCCACAGACATTGAGGGCATGGCGCAAACTTCTCAAAGGGATGGACTTCAGAATGGATGGACTACAGAATGGATGGGCTTCTGAATGGATGGACTTCTGAATGGATGGACTCCTGAATGCCACAGACATTGAGGGAATGGCGCAAACGTCTCAGAGGGATGGACTTCAGAATGGATGGACTTCAGAATAGATGGACTTCTGAATGGATGGACTTCTGAATGGATGAACTTCAGAATGGATGGACTTCAGAATGTCCACAGACATTGAGGGCATGGCGCAAACTTCTCAAAGGGATGGACTTCAGAATGGATGGACTTCAGAATAGATGGACTTCTGAATGGATGGACTTCAGAATGGATGGACTTCAGAATGCCCACAGACATTGAGGGCATGGCGCAAACTTCTCAAAGGGATGGACTTCAGAATGGATGGACTTCAGAATGGATGGGTTCTGAATGGATGGACTTCTGAATGGATGGACTCCTGAATGCCCACAGACATTGAGGGAATGGCCCAAACGTCTCAAAGGGATGGACTTCAGAGTGGATGGACTTCAGAATGGATGGACTTCTGAATGGATGGATTCAGAATGGATGGACTTCAGAATGGATGGACTTCTGAGTGGATGGACTTTAGAATGGATGGACTTCAGAATGGACGGACTTCTGAATGGATGGACTTAAGAATAGATGGACTTCTGAAATTGATGGACTTTAGAATGGATGGACTTCAGAATGGATGGGCTTCAGAATGGATGGACTTCAGAATGCCCACAGACATTGAGGGAATGGCGCAAACTTCTCAAAGGGATGGACTTCAGAATGGATGGACTTCTGAATGCCCACAGACATTGAGGGAATGGCGCAAACTTCTCAAAGGGATGGACTTCAGAATGGATGGACTTCAGAATGGATGGACTTCTGAGTGGATGGACTTTAGAATGGATGGACTTCAGAATGGACGGACTTCTGAATGGATGGACTTCAGAATAGATGGACTTCAGAATGCCCACAGACATTGAGGGAATGGCGCAAACGTCTCAAAGGGATGGACTTCAGAATGGATGGACTTCAGAATGCCACAGACATTGAGGGAATAGCGCAAACTTCTCAAAGGGATGGACTTCAGAATGGATGGACTTCAGAATGTCCACAGACATTGAGGGAATGGCGCAAACTTCTCAAAGGGATGGACTTCAGAATGGATGGACTTCAGAATGCCCACAGACATTGAGGGAATGGCGCAAACTTCTCAAAGGGATGGACTTCAGAATGGACGGACTTCAGAATGCCCACAGACATTGAGGGAATGGCTTAAACTTTTCAAAGGGATGGACTTCAGAGTGGATGGACTTCAGAATGGACGGACTTCTAAATGGATGGACTTCAGAATGGATGGACTTCAGAATGGATGGACTTCTGAATGGATGGACTTCAGAATGGATGGACTTCTGAATGGATGGACTTCAGAATGGACGGACTTCAGAATGGATGGACTTCAGAATGTCCACAGACATTGAGGGAATGGCGCAAACTTCTCAAAGGGATGGACTTCAGAATGGATGGACTTCTAAATGCCCACAGACATTGAATTCTTCATGAACATCCACTCGACTTTTTTATTTATTTTTTTTATTTTCATGAAAGCTGCCAACGTAGACACACCCTTAAAATTAAAATCTGCATAACTCCAGTGTCATGAGTTTTTACATTCTCGTTTTTTAAATGAAAACTGAAATAGGCATAATCCAAGGTGGTCTTGACTGACAGAAGATGTGACACTTTTTGATTGAGTTCACATCAACTTATGGAGAGAAAAAAATCAAGATCATAAATCAGTCATCTTTTAAGACGGCAGCACTAGTAATTTTTTTTTCTTTTTGTCTTTCACACAGCCCTTACTTGTACGGTACATTTTAATCCTACTAAGTCTTTTCAGTCCCAAAGTGATGGCCAGACCAAGGAGCGTTTCATGCTGGATGCATGCAGGTCGACCCCACAGTGGACAAACCTCAGGGTAAGGTGGGGACGACCTGTGATGTTCACAGTGTACAAACCTCAGGGTAAGGTGGGGACGACCTGTGATTGTGTCCAGTGAACAAACCTCAGTTAAGGTGGGGACGACCTGTGATTGTGCCCAGTGGACAAACCTCAGGGTAAGGTGGGGACGACCTGTGATTATTCACAGTGGACAAACCTCAGGGTAAGGTGGGGACGACCCTGCGATTGTTCACAGTGGACAAACCTCAGGGTAAGGTGGGGACGACTGTGATTGTGCCCAGTGGACAAACTCAGGGTAAGGTGGGGACGACCTGTGATTGTTCACAGTGGACAAACCTCAGAGTAAGGTGGGGACGACCTGTGATTGTGTCCAGTGAACAAACCTCAGGGTAAGGTGGGGACGACCTGTGATTGTTCACAGTGGACAAACCTCAGGGTAAGGTGGGGACGACCTGTGATTGTGCCCAGTGGACAAACCTCAGGGTAAGGTGGGGACGACCTGTGATTGTGCCTAGTGGACAAACCTCAGGGTAAGGTGGGGACGACCTGTGATTGTGTCCAGTGAACAAACCTCAGGGTAAGGTGGGGACGACCTGTGATTGTTCACAGTGAACAAACCTCAGGGTAAAGTGGGGACGACCTGTGACTGTTCACAGTGGACAAACCTCAGGGTAAGGTGGGGACGACCTGTGATTGTTCACAGTGGACAAACCTCAGGGTAAGGTGGGGACGACCTGTGATTGTTCACAGTGGAAAAACCTCAGGGTAAGGTGGGGACGACCTGTGATTGTTCACAGTGGACAAACCTCAGGGTAAGGTGGGGACGACCTGTGATTGTGTCCAGTGAACAAACCTCAGGGTAAGGTGGGGACGACCTGTGACTGTTCACAGTGAACAAACCTCAGGGTAAGGTGGGGACGACCTGTGATTGTGTCCAGTGAACAAACCTCAGGGTAAGGTGGGGACGACCTGTGATTGTGCCTAGTGGACAAACCTCAGGGTAAGGTGGGGACGACCTGTGATTGTTCACAGTGGACAAACCTCAGGGTAAGGTGGGGACGACCTGTGATTGTTCACAGTGGACAAACCTCAGGGTAAGGTGGGGACGACCTGTGATTGTTCACAGTGAACAAACCTCAGGGTAAGGTGGGGACGACAAGCCTCTGGGCAACAGTTACAGGTCGTCCCCACCTCACCCTGAGGCTTGTCCACTGGGGAACGGTCACCCAATATACTTCGTTCAATTAGTTTAACAGTGGGCAACCTGAGAAGAGTTTTTTCTACAATACATGAAAACTTGATACAGATTAACAGAAACACGATCATTAGAATAATGGTAACGGTCATGCATATACATGTTTGCTGACGATGCACAGTTGCATCAGTCAGCACAACCCTGTCAATTTCCCCAGCTCCTTGCGACTTTTCAGCAGTCAATAGAATCTGTCAAAAAATGGATGACTGTAAACAAGCTGAAAATGAATGACGGGAAAACCGAGGTCATCCCTGTTGGAGCAGCCAGGCAGCTCAAAGCAGTCCTGGACAATACTCCTTTTGTTTTGTCTGGTGTAGAGATAGGTTTTGCCGAGTCTACGAGGAATTTTGGGGTACATCTGGATCGTATCCTCTCAGTGGAGGACCATATGAAGCTACTGTATAGGATTATGTATCTTGAGCTCTGCCCAATCAGTCATATCCGTCCTTTTCTTACCGTCAATGCGACCAAAACGCTCACGTCAGCACCTGTTTTGTCCAGACTGAACTATTGCAATTCTTTGTTTGTTGGCCTTCCACACATGCTGCTGGACAAATTACAGAGGACTCAGAATCAAGCCGCGTGCATAGTCCTCAGACAACGCAAATTTGACCATGCAAAGCCTCTCTTGAGGGAGCTGCACTGGCTTCCTGTCCGAGCCGCATTGAACACAAAATTGTCACCCTCTGTTTTCGATGCCTCCATGATCTTGCCCTCCTACCTTTAAAACCTAATTAAACTACACACACCATCGAGATCGCTACGTCCCTCGGACGCCGGTCATCTAACCATTCCCCGTGTTCGGCTGGAGACATGGCAAACGTTCCTTTTCTCTCGCTGGCCCCACTGTTTGTAATTCTTTACCTCTTTCACTCCGCAATGCACAATCTCTGAACACGTTTACGTCGGGCTTGAAAACCTTGTTATTCCATGCCTATCTCAACGATGATTAATTTCATGCACAACACTGTTAATCCGCTGTTATGTCTTATCCTGAATAGTGTGTGTGTGTGTGTGTGTGTGTGTGTGTGTGTGTGTGTGTGTGTGTGTGTGTGTGTGTGTGTGTGTGTGCGTGCGTGCGTGCGTGCGTGCGTGCGTGCGTGCGTGTGTGCGTGTGTGTGTGTGTGTGTGTGTGTGTGTGTGTGTTAGCGTGTCTTGGGTGTTTGTGTGTGCTGGAGAGAGGGGGAGTGTGAGGGGAGGAGACAACGTGGGGAAAGAATGCAGGGGATGATTATGTTTATCTGCATGTGTAATCCTATGTTTTTGTAATCCCAGTTCTTACAGAACAGGGAGTACTTTACAATGGGAACGAAGAAATGCTGTCTGTGTGTCTGTCTGTCTGTCTGTCTGTCTGTCAGTGGTCAAAATGTGTTCCACTCGCTCCAGACAAAACTTCTGGGCCGATCTTCCTGAAAATTTGTACGTGTGCTCATTATGGGTCACGGATGATGCCCAATGTTTTATTTTACCAGAATAGCCGTTACTAACGGCTATAAATGACAAAAAGAAATCAAGCCCGATATGGGGAATAATCACCGCACTGTCAAGTTTTTTTCTTCCACTTACTGGAAATTGTCTCCCCTCTTTGTCAATGTACGCGCGTATTCAACATAAACTGGGTGTACGTTTATATGCTTTGCATCTTGTTAAATGTATGTTGGTCTTATGATGCTATAGTTTATATGCCTTAATCTAACGTGTTTCCTTTCTTCTCTTCATTCTTAAAAGTTCGGCTTTTATATTGTAATGGCGCCTGGAGTCTCACGAGGGACAGGCGTCACTTTTTCTAAATGAATTAAATCATCATTATCATTATTACTATGTATTGGACAAAATATTAGAGTGTCTATGAATAGCCGTGTGCTTCTAGGTAGTCTACTGACACTAACAGAACCAGTAGTCTACTGACACTAACAGAACCAGTAGTCTACTGACACTGACAGAACCAGTAGTCTACTGACACTAACAGAACCAGTAGTCTACTGACACGGACAGAACCAGTAGTCTACTAACAGAACCCGTAGTCTACTGACACTGACAGAACCAGTAGTCTACTGACACTGACAGAACCAGTAGTCTACTGACACTAACAGAACCAGTAGTCTACTGACACTGACAGAACCAGTAGTCTACTGACACTCACAGAACCAGTAGTCTACTGACACTCACAGAACCAGTAGTCTACTGACACTGACAGAACCAGTAGTCTACTGACACTGACAGAACCAGTAGTCTACTGACACTAACAGAACCAGTAGTCTACTGACACTGACAGAACCAGTAGTCTACTGACACTAACAAAACCAGTAGTCTGACACTGACAGAACCAGTAGTCTACTGACACTGACAGAACCAGGGAAGTTTCAAAGTGAGGTCACTGCAGGCGGAAATGGAAACACGTTTTAAAACTACTTTCAAGTGAATCCACCAGTTAACAGGCACAAACACATCACCAGACAAAACACGACTCGTTTCGACCTCTTAGGTCTCCTTCAGGCAAGATAAACAACATTCAGGACCAGGAAAACGAAGATCGAGCGATCACTTATCTTCTCAAATTCCATCAACGTCCATCTTGCGCCAAATGCGAGAACATGTTCTTAAGGGATGTAAAAATATCACGCGCATGCTGTGTTGTGAGGAGTGGGGAACCACAAAAGTATACACGATTTATAATCTCTTGCTCGAGAAAATGGTTTGATCAAACAGAGAGAGAGAGAGAGAGAGAGAGAGAGAGAGAGAGAGAGAGAGAGAGAGAAGAGAGAGGAGAGAGAGAGAAGACAGACAGACAGACAGACAGACAGACAGACAAACAGACTAAACATGCAAATGAAAATAAAACAAATAAATAAAAGACAAATGAAAATAAACATAGAAGCAAAATCTTGCCGTTTTCCTTTTGGGAATTTTCCGCATCATGAAGTTCGCTTTTCATGTCTTGGACGAGTGCATAAAGAATGTATGGCATTCGTTTGTTCGTGCACCTCCAGCGAGTGCATTTCAGATGCCATCAACATGTTCTCCACAGTCACCTCCATTCTGGCATCAGCAGCCCAGTGTGGATCCCCGGTCGCGTGGACTGCAACGATAACAATGGCAAAGCTCTCTGAGACACACTCTGCACGTGCAAAGAGACACCAACCCACATTAACACAACTCATCCTACTGCACAAGGATACCGCTGGTCTCCCTGTCTCTTCCCATAGACCACATTCTTCACACCAGATATCAAGGTTGGTTGGTTGTCATCTTTGGTCACGAACTGTTCTGGCTTGCTTTAAAGGTGTTAGCAGATAGATATGCCAGTTCGGACATGGTTTAAAAGTGTCAGCAGATAGGTATGTTAGTTCTGGCATGGTTTAAGGTTCCAGGATTTTCTTATTCCATGGGCTGTGTGTGTTGTGTGTGTGTGTGTGTGTGTGTGTGTGTGTGTGTGTGTGTGTGTGTGTGTGTGTGTGTGGTGTGTGTTTGTGTGTGTGTGTGTGTGTGTGTGTGTGTGTGTGTGTGTGTGTGTGTGTGCGTGCGTGCGCGCGCGCGCGTGTGTGTATGTTTGTGTGTGTGTGTGTGTGTGTGTGCGTGCAAGCGCGCTGTAGGCCACAACTGTCAATACCTGTCTGGAGTCTGCGGCATTATTCTAACAGTGACTCTGCTTCGTTGCAGAAAGTGATCATAACAATGTTCAAGGCAACTTCAGATTAGACATCAAACACGAATTTCACAACTTTACAGAGAAAAAAACCACCCAAAACAAATCAATGCAGACAGCAAATGTCTTAGTGGCCTTAAGCGCTCTTCAGTGTTGAAATGCACTGAACCACCCGCGTTCTGCCCACGTCAAGGATCACTGACTGTGCCCAGCCTCTGCTAGGTAGTCGTCAGCTGCCCACGTCAAGGATCACTGTCTGTTCCAGGTAGTCGTCAGCTGCCCACGTCAAGGGTCACTGACTGTGCCCAGCCCTCTGCTAGGTACTCGTCAGCTGCCCACGTCAAGGGTCACTCACTGTGCCCAGGTAGTCGTCAGCTGCCGACGTCAAGGGTCATTGTCTGTTCCCAGGTAGTCGTCAGCTGCCCACGTTAAGGGCCACTGACTGTGCCCAGCCCTCTGCTAGGTAGTCGTCAGCTGCCCACGTCAAGGGTCATTCACTGTGCCCAGGTAGTCGTCAGCTGCCCACATCAAGGATCACTGACTGTGCCCAGCCCTCTGCTAGGTAGTCGTCAGCTGCCCACGTCAAGGGTCATTCACTGTGCCCAGGTAGTCGTCAGCTGCCCACGTCAAGGATCACTCACTGTGCCCAGCCCTCTGCTAGGCAGTCGTCAGCTGCCCACGTCAAGGGTCACTGACTGTGCCCAGGTAGTCGTCAGCTGCCCACGTCAAAAGTCACTGACTGTACCCAGCTCTCTGCTAGGTAGTCGTCAGCTGCCCACGTCAAGGGCCACTGACTGTTCCCAGCCCTCTGCTAGGTAGTCGTCAGCTGCCCACGTCAAAAGCCACTGACTGTCTCAGCCCTCTGCTAGGTAGACGTCAGCTGCCCACGTCAAGGGCCACTGACTGTGCCCAGCCCTCTGCTAGGTAGTCGTCAGCTGCCCACGTCAAGGGCCACTGACTGTCCCAGCCCTCTGCTAGGTAGACGTCAGCTGCCCACGTCAAGGGCCACTGACTGTATCAGCCCTCTGCTAGGTAGTTGTCAGCTGCCCACGTCAAGGATCACTGACTGTGCCCAGCCCTCTGCTAGGTAGTCGTCAGCTGCCCACGTCAAGGGTCACTCACTGTGCCCAGGTAGTCGTCAGCTGCCCACGTCAAGGATCACTGACTGTGCCCAGCCCTCTGCTAGGTAGTCGTCAGCTGCCCACGTCAAGGGTCATTCACTGTGCCCAGGTAGTCGTCAGCTGCCCACGTCAAGGGCCACTGACTGTGCCCAGCTTTCTGCTAGGCAGTCGTCAGCTGCCCACATCAAGGGCCACTGACTGTGCCCAGGTAGTCGTCAGCTGCCCACGTCAAGGATCACTGACTGTGCCCAGCCTCTGCTAAGTAGTCGTCAGCTGCCCACGTCAAGGATCACTGACTGTGCCCAGCCCTCTGCTAGGTTGTCGTCAGCTGCCCACGTCAAGGGCCAGTGACTGTGCCCAGGTAGTCGTCAGCTGCCCAGCTCAAGGGTCACTAACTGTGCCCAGCCCTCTGCAAGGTAATCGTCAGCTGCCCACGTCAAGGGCCATGACTGTGCCCAGCCCTCTGCTAGGTAGTCGTCAGCTGCCCACGTCAAGGGCCACTGACTGTGCCCAGGTAGTCGTCAGCTGCCCACGTCAAGGGTCACTAACTGTGCCCAGCCCTCTACTAGGTACTCGTCAGCTGCCCACGTCAAGGGTCACTCACTGTGCCCAGGTAGTCGTCAGCTGCCCACGTCAAAGGGCCACTGACTGTGCCCAGGTAGTCATCAGCTGCCTACGTGAAGGGTCACTGACTGTGCCCAGCCCTCTGCTAGGTAGTCGTCAGCTGCCCACGTCAAGGGTCACTGACTGTGCCCAGGTAGTCGTCAGCTGCCCACGTCAAAGGCCACTGACTGTGCCAGCCCTCTGCTAGGTATTCGTCAGCTGCCCACATCAAGGGCCACTGACTGTGCCCAGGTAGTCGTCAGCTGCCAACGTCAAGGGTCACTGACTGTGCCCAGCCCTCTGCTAGGTAGTCGTCAGCTGCCCACGTCAAGGATCACTGACTGTGCCCAGCCCTCTGCTAGGTAGTCGTCAGCTGCCCACGTCAAGGGTGACTGACTGTGCCCAGCCTCTGCTAGGTAGTCGTCAGCTGCCCACGTCAAGGATCACTGACTGTGCCCAGCCCTCTGCTAGGTAGTCGTCAGCTGCCCACGTCAAGGGCCACTGACTGTCTCAGCCCTCTGTTAGGTAGACGTCAGCTGCCCACGTCAAGGGCCACTGACTGTGTCCAGCCCTCTGCTAGGTAGTCGTCAGCTGCTCACGTCAAGGGCCACTGACTGTCCCAGCCCTCTGCTAGGTAGACGTCAGCTGCCCACGTCAAGGGCCACTGACTGTCTCAGCCCTCTGCTAGGTAGTTGTCAGCTGCCCACGTCAAGGATCACTGACTGTGCCCAGCCCTCTGCTAGGTAGTCGTCAGCTGCCCACGTCAAGAATCACTGACTGTGCCGAGCCCTCTGCTAGGTAGTCGTCAGCTGCCCACGTTAAGGGTCATTCACTGTGCCCAGGTAGTCGTCAGCTGCCCACGTCAAGGAGCACTGACTGTGCCCAGCCTTCTGGTAGGTAGTCGTCAGCTGCCCACATCAAGGGCCACTGACTGTGCCCAGGTAGTCGTCAGCTGCCCACGTCAAGGATCACTGACTGTGCCCAGCCCTCTGCTAGGTAGTCGTCAGCTGCCCACGTCAAGGGTCACTGACTGTGCCCAGCCCTCTGCTAGGTTGTCAGCTGCCCACGTCAAGGGCCACTGACTGTGCCCAGGTAGTCGTCAGCTGCCCACGTCAAGGGTCACTAACTGTGCCCAGCCCTCTGCTAGGTAGTCGTCAGCTGCCCACGTCAAGGATCACTCACTGTGCCCAGCCCTCTGCTAGGCAGTCGTCAGCTGCCCACGTCAAGGGTCACTGACTGTGCCCAGGTAGTCGTCAGCTGCCCACGTCAAAAGTCACTGACTGTACCCAGCTCTCTGCTAGGTAGTCGTCAGCTGCCCACGTCAAGGGCCACTGACTGTGCCCAGCCCTCTGCTAGGTAGTCGTCAGCTGCCCACGTCAAAAGCCACTGACTGTCTCAGCCCTCTGCTAGGTAGACGTCAGCTGCCCACGTCAAGGGCCACTGACTGTGCCCAGCCCTCTGCTAGGTAGTCGTCAGCTGCCCACGTCAAGGGCCACTGACTGTCCCAGCCCTCTGCTAGGTAGACGTCAGCTGCCCACGTCAAGGGCCACTGACTGTATCAGCCCTCTGCTAGGTAGTTGTCAGCTGCCCACGTCAAGGATCACTGACTGTGCCCAGCCCTCTGCTAGGTAGTCGTCAGCTGCCCACGTCAAGGGTCACTCACTGTGCCCAGGTAGTCGTCAGCTGCCCACGTCAAGGATCACTGACTGTGCCCAGCCCTCTGCTAGGTAGTCGTCAGCTGCCCACGTCAAGGGTCATTCACTGTGCCCAGGTAGTCGTCAGCTGCCCACGTCAAGGGCCACTGACTGTGCCCAGCTTTCTGCTAGGCAGTCGTCAGCTGCCCACATCAAGGGCCACTGACTGTGCCCAGGTAGTCGTCAGCTGCCCACGTCAAGGATCACTGACTGTGCCCAGCCCTCTGCTAAGTAGTCGTCAGCTGCCCACGTCAAGGATCACTGACTGTGCCCAGCCCTCTGCTAGGTTGTCGTCAGCTGCCCACGTCAAGGGCCACTGACTGTGCCCAGGTAGTCGTCAGCTGCCCAGCTCAAGGGTCACTAACTGTGCCCAGCCCTCTGCAAGGTAATCGTCAGCTGCCCACGTCAAGGGCCACTGACTGTGCCCAGCCCTCTGCTAGGTAGTCGTCAGCTGCCCACGTCAAGGGCCACTGACTGTGCCCAGGTAGTCGTCAGCTGCCCACGTCAAGGGTCACTAACTGTGCCCAGCCCTCTACTAGGTACTCGTCAGCTGCCCACGTCAAGGGTCACTCACTGTGCCCAGGTAGTCGTCAGCTGCCCACGTCAAAGGGCCACTGACTGTGCCCAGGTAGTCATCAGCTGCCTACGTGAAGGGTCACTGACTGTGCCCAGCCCTCTGCTAGGTAGTCGTCAGCTGCCCACGTCAAGGGTCACTGACTGTGCCCAGGTAGTCGTCAGCTGCCCACGTCAAAGGCCACTGACTGTGCCCAGCCCTCTGCTAGGTATTCGTCAGCTGCCCACATCAAGGGCCACTGACTGTGCCCAGGTAGTCGTCAGCTGCCCACGTCAAAGGCCACTGACTGTGCCCAGCCCTCTGCTAGGTAGTCGTCAGCTGCCCACGTCAAGGATCACTGACTGTGCCCAGCCCTCTGCTAGGTAGTCGTCAGCTGCCCACGTCAAGGGTGACTGACTGTGCCCAGCCCTCTGCTAGGTAGTCGTCAGCTGCCCGTCAAGGATCACTGGCTGTGCCCAGCCCTCTGCTAGGTAGTCGTCAGCTGCCCACGTCAAGGGCCACTGACTGTCTCAGCCCTCTGCTAGGTAGACGTCAGCTGCCCACGTCAAGGGCCACTGACTGTGCCCAGCCCTCTGCTAGGTAGTCGTCAGCTGCTCACGTCAAGGGCCACTGACTGTCCCAGCCCTCTGCTAGGTAGACGTCAGCTGCCCACGTCAAGGGCCACTGACTGTCTCAGCCCTCTGCTAGGTAGTTGTCAGCTGCCCACGTCAAGGATCACTGACTGTGCCCAGCCCTCTGCTAGGTAGTCGTCAGCTGCCCACGTCAAGGGTCACTCACTGTGCCCAGGTAGTCGTCAGCTGCCCACGTCAAGAATCACTGACTGTGCCGAGCCCTCTGCTAGGTAGTCGTCAGCTGCCCACGTTAAGGGTCATTCACTGTGCCCAGGTAGTCGTCAGCTGCCCACGTCAAGGAGCACTGACTGTGCCCAGCCTTCTGGTAGGTAGTCGTCAGCTGCCCACATCAAGGGCCACTGACTTTGCCCAGGTAGTCGTCAGCTGCCCACGTCAAGGATCACTGACTGTGCCCAGCCCTCTGCTAGGTAGTCGTCAGCTGCCCACGTCAAGGGTCACTGACTGTGCCCAGCCCTCTGCTAGGTTGTCATCTGCCCACGTCAAGGGCCACTGACTGTGCCCAGGTAGTCGTCAGCTGCCCACGTCAAGGGTCACTAACTGTGCCCAGCCCTCTGCTAGGTAGTCGTCAGCTGCCCACGTCAAGGGCCACTGACTGTGCCCAGCCCTCTGCTAGGTAGTCGTCACCTGCCCACGTCAAGGGCCACTGACTGTGCCCAGGTAGTCGTCAGCTGCCCACGTCAAGGGTCACTAACTGTGCCCAGCCCTCTACTAGGTACTCGTCAGCTGCCCACGTCAAGGGTCACTCACTGTGCCCAGGTAGTCGTCAGCTGCCCACGTCAAAGGGCCACTGACTGTGCCCAGGTAGTCATCAGCTGCCCACGTGAAGGGTCACTGACTGTGCCCAGCCCTCTGCTAGGTAGTCGTCAGCTGTCCACGTCAAGGGTCACTGACTGTGCCCAGCCCTCTGCTAGGTAGTCGTCAGCTGCCCACGTCAAGGACCACTGACTGTGCCCAGCCCTCTGCTAGGTAGACGTCAGCTGCCCACGTCAAGGACCACTGACTCTGCCTAGCCCTCTGCTAGGTAGTCGTCAGTTGCGCTCAGGTCAGCCGCTGTGGCACACCTGTGAGTGCAACGGGGAGGTCGCAGTCTCCAGTCTCATCAGAACAAACATCCCAGTGTAGATCTTCACACCTGTTCAGCTCCTACATCTGTTTTGGATTGTATAGGGGTCTCTCACTTGTTAAGCTCCTACATCTGTTCCGGATTGTATAGGGGTCTCTCACTTGTTCAGCTCCTACATCTGTTTTGGATGGTATAGGGGTCTTTCACTTGGGAAGCTCCTACATCTGTTCCGGATTGTATAGGGGTCATCTCTCACTTGTTCAGCTCCTACATCTGTTTTGGATGGTATAGGGGTCTTTCACTTGGGAAGCTCCTACATCTGTTCCGGATTGTATAGGGGTCATCTCTCACTTGTTCAGCTCCTACATCTGTTTTGGATGGTATAGGGGTCTTTCACTTGGGAAGCTCCTACATCTGTTCCGGATTGTATATGGGTCATCTCTCACTTGTTCAGCTCCTACATCTGTTTTGGATGGTATAGGGGTCTTTCACTTGGGAAGCTCCTACATCTGTTCCGGATCGTATAGGGGTCATCTCTCACTTGTTCAGCTCCTACATCTGTTTTGGATGGTATAGGGGTCTTTCACTTGGGAAGCTCCTACATCTGTTCTGGATGTTATAGGGGTCTTTCACTTGGGAAGCTTCTACATCTGTTGTTGATTGTATAGAGGTCTTTCACTTGAGAAGCTCCTACATCTGTTGTTGATTGTATAAAGGTCTTTCACTTGGGAAGCTCCTACATCTGTTCTGGATGTTACAGGGGTCTTTCACTTGGGAAGCTCCTACATCTGTTCTGGATGTTATAGGGGTCTTTCATTTGGGGAAGCTTGACACCACGCGTTTGACTTTGATCCTAAAAGGAGAAGCAAGAGGAACAAAACAACAACAACGACGACAACGACAAACAAGGCGTGAGGAGGGGGAGACAGACAGACAGACTGACAGGGAATTCAAGAATTTGACTGTGAAGGCCACTGGTCTGTATTACAGAGAGAGAGAGAGAGAGAGAGAGAGAGAGAGAGACGCTTTAGAAGCTTCAGATACGCTTTTATTGACAATGGCCTACATACACACTTTATGTCAAGGGTGTGTACATTAATATTTGCAGCGCCGAAAAAAGTAATACAAAGAAACGAAAATAACTGATTACGTTAATATTAATGTTAGAACTGAAAACCATGTAGTAGAACAGGAAAATTACGTTCTTTTTCATCATTCAAAATGACATGTAATTTTCTTAATAACATAATCATTTATGCAAGCGCCATAAACAAGCACACATATTCTCCTAGATAAATCATTTCCGCTGGACCACATAAGTCATGAACGTCCATTTCACTGGAACGAAAACATTGTAAATAAGGTCATCAAGCTGCGTAAGGTACTTGAAACCCCCTTCAAACACTAGTAGTTGTTACCGACCATTTCTTTCTCCTGACATGAGATGCCTCTGCAACGTACTTAGCCTGAACAAATATCATCCTGTTATCGTCAGAGGATAACAAACTATATAGGTTACAATTTTTGATAGCAATGATGTTGAAAACTTGAGACTTCTTTCTGATATCATTATAAGCTGTACAATGGAATATAAAGTGATCTTCATTTTCTCTCACACCATCTGTACACATTGCTCACAAGTCATCTACAGTGCATTCAGGATTAAACCATCTTTGGTTTGCATTCAGTCCAAGTGTCCAACTTCTCAATCTAGCGAGCATATCCCTATCCCATGTATTAGTAACTACAGTCAAAATGTTCTGGTTGTAGGATACTTTTAAAAGAACAGAACCAGGAATATTTCGTATTATCTTCAATCATGGAATGCCAGTTTTGTTTATAGCATGAGATGAAACGGTCTTTAAATTCCAATATGAATGTTCTTTTATCACCAACCCCCTGACTGAGCCATACTACACCAAACCTGTTTACTGTCAAAACCTGCTTCACAGTAGCAACCCAGTTGTGCTTTCCTAACTCAAATTGATGTAGTAACATATCATATGCTTGTTTACATAACCTGCTTTTTGGTAGTTGGGTAAGTTTTAGCCAATATTTAACGCATTTCATGAAAGATCGAATGTACAGGGGATATCTGCCAGAATAACCGTATGCCTTTGTAATTGATAAATGCAATGGCATATTTAGGAACCGTTTAATAGCATCAGCAGATTTTCTTCAAGCCCCCATATTTCTGCTGCATATGTTAACATTGGCTCTATTTGTGTATCATATAACTTCTAAAATAAAGGGGGATCAGTTGCATTTTTTTTCTCATAGCTTTCAGAATTTCTATTACTCCTTTTTTTCATAAACTTAATTTCGTTTTAAAGACCATTCCCAGGTATTTGTATGCATTGGTTACATTTACTTCAGCATTAGAATAATACCATTCTTCTCTTTGAGACAAGTAACCACCCATGCGAAAAATAAAATTTGTCTTATTTAAATTAACAGTTAATTGCAATCTGTCTGCCACACACTTCAAGATATCTAGCTGATTTGTAAACCAACAGCAGTGCTAGAGATTAAAATGACATCGTCAGCAAACAGCAACATAAACAGTTCAACAGTTCCAGGGATCACCTGTACATCATGTCTGCCTTTTCTTGACAACTCAAAGGCTAATTCATTTATAAAAAATGCAAATAACTGTGGACTCAAGAGAGAGAGAGAGAGAGAGAGAGAGAGAGAGAGAGAGAGAGAGAGAGAGAGAGAGAGAGAGAGAGAGAGAGAGAGAGAGAGAGAGAGAGAGAAACTTTCTGATGGTGGACGACGGCAAGTGGAGGGTAGACGGGTCACTGACAGATAATTACCTGGAACATAGCTGACGGGGTCTTGGATGTGGACAGCGGCTTCATAGGGCACAGAGCCGGCATAGTGGACATCGGGGACGGCAGCTCCATAGTGGACATCGGGGACGGCAGCTCCATAGTGGACATCGGGGACGGCAGCTCCATAGTGGACATGGGGAACAGCGTTTGGGTAATGGACGGCAGGGACATGGGGTGCATAGTTCACAGCAGGGATATGGGGTGGATAGTTCACAGCTGGGGTATGGGGTGGATAGCGGAAGGCAGGCTGATAGAGGTTGGTAGGCTGATAAAGGTTGGTAGCCTGATAGGGGTTGGTAGGCTGATAAAGGTTGTTAGCCTGATAGGGGTTGGTAGGCTGATAAAGGTTGTTAGCCTGATAGGGGTTGGTAGGCTGATAAAGGTTGTTAGCTTGATAGGGGTTGGTAGGCTGATAAAGGTTGTTAGGCTGATAGGGGTTGGTAGGCTGATAGGCCACATAAGCGGGGCGAACTAGCGGCGCTGCATACACCGAGTTCAGCTTGGGCTGCTGGTTGTAAGTCCCCGGGGCTTTGGCCACAGTTGCTGCCACAGCCGAATTGACCTTTGTCACTGGGGACATGACGGCATGACGGGACACAGACAGCGGAGCAGAGGGGCCCTCCAGTGCCGGGGCATTCCTGGCGTCCTCAGAGTGGCTTAGGGCTGGAAAGGGGTAGCTCTTAGCGGGGTAGGGACCTGGCTTAGGCTGAAGGAGGTCCGAAAGGACGTTCCGTGTCACAGACTTGGGATCCCTGGAGAGGTACTGTGTGACAGCGGCGTCCCTGGAGAGGTGCTGTGTGACAGCATGGTCCCTGGAGAGGTGCTGTGTGACATCGGGGTCCCTGGAGAGGTGCTGGATGACAGAGGGGTCCCTGGAGAGGTGCTGGGTGACAGCGGGGTCCCTGGAGAGGTGTTGTGTGACAGCAGGGTCCCTGGAGAGGTGCTGGGTGACAGCGGGGTCCCTGGAGAGGTGCTGGGTGACAGCGGGGTCCCTGGAGAGGTGCTGGGTGACAGCGGGGTCCCTGGAGAGGTGCTGGGTGACAGCGGGGTCCCTGGAGAGGTGCTGGGTGACAGCGGGGTCCCTGGAGAGGTGCTGGGTGACAGCGGGGTCCCTGGAGAGGTGCTGGGTGACAGCGGGGTCCCTGGAGAGGTGCTGATGGTGGAGTGTGACGGCGCCGAACAGGTTGACCTGCGAGGCCAGCAGCATCACTGCCACCAGTCTCAGCCACTGCAGCATCACTGCCACCAGTCTCAGCCACTGACACATCTGCAACCATTCGTCTCACCTCAGCTTGGAGTGCTATGATTTAGTTTAATGTCTGGAATATTTCCCCAAAATAGCAGCGACTGCAGCCACCTCATGTTCTCGTGGTCTTTGATCATCTTTTTCTGTAGACCACATGCAGACAAAAATGATACTGTGCAAAGAAACTGCCGAATATATTTTTCTATTGAATAATGTTGAATCTGCCTCTTCTCCTAGTAAACTGTCTGTGGGTATTTATGTGTTTGGCTCCTTCTAAATGAAACTGAACAGCCATTTAATGAGTGCAACAGACCTCCATCATAACCAGGCATCAGTTTTTATAATTGTTTGCAGAAAAAGAAAAACAAGAAAATATGCGCAAAATCTTAACCTGCAATATTGATAACCGCATAAGAAAGGTATCTGGTCATCTGATCTCACTCCCTTCTCTCTCTTCTCTCTCTCTCTCTCTCTCTCTCTCTCTCTCTCTCTCTCTCTCTCTCTCTCTCTCTCTCTCTCTCTCTCTCCCCCCCCCCCCCCCCCCCCCTCTCTCTCTCTCTCTCTGTAGACAACTGGGCGTCTCATTTTTGTACTCCCAGTTCTTATAGAACAGGGAGTACTTTAGAATGGGAACGAAGAAATGCTGTCTGTGTGTCTGTCTGTGTGTCTTTGTGTCCATGGTCAAAATGTGTTCCACTCGCTCCAGACAAAACTACTGGGCCGATCTTTCTGAAAATGTGTAGGTATGTTCATTATGGGCACGGATGATGCCCGATGTTTTAGTTTGCCGCTATAGCCGTTACTAACGGCTGTAATGGCCTGTAACGGCTTTTCTTCTTTATGGAATATCTCAGAAAGTACTCGGCCAATTTATAAGCGGATCGGATGATCTTGTGACAAATCGGAGCCTCTGTCCATATGTAAGTGATATAATGCTGAAAATGGATTAAACAACCGTTAAAAACTGTTATTCTGCCGTTATTTCTTATATGTAGGTGGATTTTAATGAAATTTGGTATATAGAAAGGTTATCACACACAAATGGCACTTCTATATAGTGTTTCAAAATTTGACCGTTAAAAACCGTTATTCTGCCGTTATTTCTTATATATAGGTGGATTTTAATGAAATTTGGTATATAGAAATGTTATCACACACAAATGGCACTTCTATATACTGTTTCTAAATTTGACCGTTAAAAACCTTTATACGTGACGTACTGTCCGATTTGGATGAAATTTGATATGTACACAGGCTTTAGCCCAGTGAGGACTAAAATACCGGTTTCAAAAGTGTATATCGGTTATATAACCGTTAAACCGTTATTTTGCCGTTATTTTTTGTATATTGGTAGGTTTTAATGAAATTTTGTATATAGAAAGGTTATTACACACAAATGGCACTTCCATGTAGTGTTTCAAAATATGACCATTAAAAAACGTTATTCTTGATATATTATCCAATTTGGATGAAATTTGGTATGTACACAGGCTTTAGCCCAGTGAGGACTAAAATACCAGTTTCAAAAGTGTGCATCGGTTAAATAACTGTTAAAACCGTTATTTTGCCTTTATTTCTTATCTCACAAAGCACTTGGCCGATTTATATAAGCGGTTTGGAAAACTGGGAGTACGTTTATATGCTTCGCATCTTGTTTGTTGTTGTAAAGTTTGTGTTCAGCCATCTTTTGAAAGACGTTGGCGACATCATTTCTGTGAAACGCACAAAATTTGATAAAAAGAGCAAAGGTGACTCCGTCGGATAAAAGAGGCAAAAATTTCCTTCAAGAAGAACTAACTGTATGCTGCATGTGAGAGCTTAGCCAACACGACAGCTGCCTGTTCTTTGCCGCAGTGTTGTCACAGCCACACACAGCATCCATGTGGTTAGCTTCACAGCTGGCTCCAATCCTGCACGATACAGACATCTCTAGCTCGGATGATAGACGCCTCCAACTTCTCCACTCACTGTGGTCTGTGTCCACGTCAGGCACAGGCCGCACTGTCACCGGGTGATGCACAGCACGGGGCGCTGCCCAGAAGGGTGTGTCTCCAGGACTGCGCTGACCATGGAACACGTGACCTGGGCTCCAGGGCCTGGACATGCCACACAAAGGCTGTGTCACCGGCAGCTCTCCGGCTGTGGAGGTGAGCGTCGCTGACAGCTTCAGCTTCGGAGCACGAGTCCCAAGTCTCTGAATGTACACGGTGACTGTGACTTCGGAGTGAAAGACATATTGGTGTGAACTTCGTCCCATTAGTTTTCGATGTAATTTCTCGGTGCTATTATGTTCACGGAATTTCAGCTGAAAACAAGAGGATTTAGATCTCGTTTCTTAGTAACAAATGTATGATAATCATTTGTAATACCACCGAACACATACAGATTTCATCCTCTCTCTCTCTCTCTCTCTCTCTCTCTCTCTCTCTCTCTCTCTCTCTCTCTCTCTCTCTCTCTCTCTCTCTCTCTCTCTCCTCTCTGTCTGTCTTTCTGTCTGTCTCTTTGTCTGTCTGTCTGTCTCATGTCTGTCTGTCTGTCTGTCTCTGTGTTTGTCTGTCTGTCTGTCTGTCTGTCTATCTATTCATAATTTTACGGATAAAATGTTCGAGTAAAGCCTGCACGGAACCACAATCAAACGATGCTGATGACGGGTGTTGCAGAATAAATTGGGAGATTCAGCCAAGCTGACCTTGACCAGAAAGTCATTGCCAGCACAAGTCAAAGAGAAAAAGAAAGCGAAAAATCCCACAGAACAATGCAGTGGCCCTAGTCCACAACTGCAGGCTATCAGCCAAGGTAGTCAGTGATCCCAGTGCCTTCACTCCACACAACAGCAGTGGCCCTAGTCCACAACTGCAGGCTATCAGCCAGGTAGTGAATGATTCCAGTGCCTTTACTCCACACAACAGCAGTGGTTCTAGTCCATAACTGCCGGATATCAGCCAGGTAGTGAATGATTCCAGTGCCTTCACTCCAAACAAAGCAGTGGCCCTACTCCGCAACTGCAGGCTATCAGCCAGGTAGTGAATGATTCCAGTGCCTTCACTCCACACAACAGCAGTGGCCCTACTCCACAACTGCCGGCTATCAGCCAGGTAGTGAATGATTCCAGTGCCTTCACTCCAAACAACAGCAGTGGTTCTAGTCCTCAACTACAGGCTATCAGCCAGGTAGTCAGTGATCCCAGTGATTCCACTCCACACAACAGCAGTGGTTCTAGTCCACAACTGCCGGCTATCAGCCAGGTAGTCAGTGATCCCAGTGCCTTCACTCCACACAACAGCAAAACAAGAACGGCGGTTGAGGTGCAGCATGCGGGCGGAAGAGGTCTGTGGCAGCTGACCAGAGAAGGACGAAGGAAACACTTTAACCAGTCACCCCGAGGTGGGGAGGTGGGGTCACAGCCGGGCTCAACAAACCAACGGACAGCTCAAACAGGGTCTGGTCCCTGAGGTTATGCTGTTTTGCATGAACTCAGGGAGAGAGAGAGAGAGAGAGAGAGAGAGAGAGAGAGAGAGAGAGAGAGAGAGAGAGAGAGAGAGAGAGGAGGAAGAGAGAGAGAGAGAGAGACAGACAGAGAGAGAGACAGAGAGACAGAGAGACAGAGAGACAGAGACAGAGACAGAGAGAGACAGAGGAAGAGAGAATTTGCGTGTGTGTGTGTGTGTGTGTGTGTGTGTGTGTGTGTGTGTGTGTGTGTGTGTGTGTGTGTGTAAAAGTGCATCAACAAATAATAATACACATGGAAGAGATTGCTGAAGGTGAATTAAAAAAACAACAACTTTAAACTGAAGATTTAGACAGTATGGAAATAAACCGTTGCTTTTCATTACAAGAAAAGACGTGTAAATTCCAAGTTTTTGTCCACAGTCCTCTCACCTTTCTTGCATGAGGCGAATACTATGCATTCATCCCCCCTGTGTGTGTGTGTGTGTGTGTGTGTGTGTGTGTGTGTGTGTGTGTGTGTGTGTGTGTGTGTGTGTGTGTGTGTGTGTGTGTGTGTGTGTGTGTGGTGTGTGTGGGTGGGTGGGTGGGTGCGTGCGTGCGTGCGTGAGTGCGTGCGTGTGTGTGTGTGTGTGTCCCCGCACGTTGTTATACATGA
>CM031605.1:99852581-99892581 GCA_018398815.1 Conus ventricosus | reverse complement strand
CCAGATCGAGGCTGTCGCGTGCACGACTGGGTCGCCATTGTTGCTTGGACTTGCGCTCTGTTGTGACCACTGTGTTTTACTTGTGTTATTTTAAAATGGCTAAAACGTTACTGAGAACAGTTTGTTATCGAGGCATAAGTTTTACTTTAACTGCATGTTGTGAAACCGGAGAGATTGTTTTTTAGAAAACGAAAAAAGTGAACTAACTGCTTTGGAAATGAACGGCTATCTTAAAGGTATTTGTTGTTCAAGGAAATGAAACAGAATGTAGCTAGTTTTAATACGTGTTTGACTATTGATGGTGATAAGTTTTATATTTTTAACATAAAATCCGCACACTTATTCTGACTAATTTCTAACCTACAAAACTATGTGTAACAGATAGGCTGACATGAGGCCGAAACCTCCGCTTAATTTACGGCTAGCGAGACGCGCTACTTCGTTCACACAGCGCACGGCAAGCGACCAAAAAATCAATAAAGCGGGAGACTGGGTTTGCCAGGTGAGGGGTGGGGGTGAGGGGGGCGTATTCATTTCAGGTTGACAGCGCACCAGGTGTCGTTAGCGAATGTTCTAGACTGTTACGTGTCACTCCCACTTTGTGGCCGCCACGGCGGGTTGTATTGTTCTCAGTTTGTATTAGACTTGATTGATTGTTAACTACAAATTTAGTGTTCATGTGGCAGGCTGATCTGTGTATTAAGATGTGTATACTTTTCTACTTTTTTAATTCTAACCAGTTCATCTGCCTTTAAGTGTGCCCTTATGCAACTGAATGGCGATTTCGAATGTTCTGGCAAACAAACTAGATAGGGTTGGCAGACCTTAGTACATCTACCAGTTATGGAGAGGAGTAGTGTGTGGCCAGCACTATCTTCATATAAATGCTTCAAATATACAATGACGGATGTACTACTACTGGCGATTAGAGCCGCCATAAAAGCTTGGCTACGGCAGTAATTGCTGTAACTCTGCCAATTTTCAAGCCTGGTTGGGGAAAAGAGGAGCACAGCAAACTAGGCTAAGTGATCATATGCGGTTGGACGGCATGCTTCGCCGTTCACGCGCATGAACGGTGGCCCACTTGCTGGACTCCTGCCCCACAAAGCCCCGGACAGTTTTCTAAAAATAGTTCTTACCTCACTGCTTTGACGTCATGCTTCGCCGTTCACGCGCGTGAACGGTGGCCTACTTGCTGGACTCCTGCCCCACAAAGCCCTGGACAGTTTTCTAAAAATAGTTCTTACCTCACCTGCTTTGACGTCATGCTTCGCCGTTCACGCGCGTGAACGGTGGCCTACTTGCTGGACTCCTGCCCCACAAAGCCCTGGACAGTTTTCTAAAAATAGTTCTTACCTCACCTGCTTTGACGTCATGCTTCGTCGTTCACGCTGCGTGAACGGTGGCCTACTTGCTGGACTCCTGCCCCGTGCTTAGGCTGCCTTTTTAGGCGGGTGTACTTTATACAATTGTCTTGTTTTATTTAATCAGGCTTTTGTTAAATGCACTTGGTGGCTGCTTTGAACTTGCAACAAAGAGCCAATGCATCACAAAAACGCAAGCACTGTCTTGCAACCAAGTGGTGTTACACATGACAAATAATAAAGCTCTGTGTACACCACACACTCCCACCCCCAAGTCACCCCAAGTCCTTAATTAAGTTTTAATTAAGTCACCCCAGGTTCTTAATTAAGTTTTTAATTAAGTTACTTCAAGTTCTTAATAAGTTCTTGATTAAGTTTTTAATTAAGTTCTTGATCAAGTTCTTAATAAGTTCTTGATTAAGTCATCCTCTAAGTACAACCAAGTTCGTATTCAAGTTATCTTATAATTATCAAAAAATACAAGCTATGTTTTTATCTTAAATAGCAGATGTCTAATATAGTACACACACGCCTCAAAAAACGCGTCATCGTTGAGGATGTCTTGCTCAGCGTTTTCTGCATAGATCTTAAGGAAGGTCTTACATCCGAAGCAACCGCATTGATTACAATTCTGGTCTATGGAAATGTCTTTTATAGACTCCATGTCTTTATTTATTGACTTTATCATTTTATAATACGCCATGATTTATTTTTATTAAAAATTTAAAATATTATTGCATTATAAATGGATCAAAATGATCTTTTGTTGTTGACGGTTTTGGCGTGCAGTTGTCTTTTTCTGTATTTAACGGTTCAGGTTGTTTTAACTTCTTTTGTTTTTGTTGCCATTGGTTATATATTTTATAACCATAATAACTGCCCCAGCAGCAGCAAGGGCGCCAAAAATGGCAACAGTTTTAAGTACAATATTCATGAAGACTTTGGGCCCTGAATCACATGGAGTTTTTATAGCTGGCAATTGAATCAACTTGTTCTGGCGCTGGCGGTGTTAGTTTCATGATGAGTTATATTCTGTAACATTAATTTTTTTTGTCTGTTCCACTCTGCTAATTTTTTTCCTGCTTCAACACGCCCAGGATTTTTAATGGTCTCCACCTGATTCAGCGTTTTCTGCTGATTTTCTGGCTTGGTTACTTTTCTCACCTGATTCAGTGTTTTCTGATTCTGCTGATTTTCCAGCTCGGTCATTTTGAAGGGAAATAAAATCTATATGATTAAAAGTTATTAATCCCATGATTAATGGCGATAACAATGTTCCAAATCTGTAATACAGATCACACCCTAGAGACTCTAATGACTTTGTTAAAACTGGATCTTGCGTTAAATCATACGTAAGATCTTGTTCAGAATCAATGGGAGCAAATCTACTGACTAGTTTAGTGTACAAACTAAGAACCGTTTGCCCCACACTTTTCACCATTCTAGACCCCAGCTGCGCTTCATACCTGTTATGATACTTTAAAATGTCTTGTGAAGACATCTGTTGAATCTGTTCTATGCTGAATTCAGTTCCGAGGAACTGTTTTGTTTTCCCACATGCTGCCAAAGAATACAGCCTCTCCTTTTTGGGCATAATAGCTTGGTCATCAACTTGGTCATTCATAAGTTCAGGAAGGTTTAGGCCGCCTTGTAGCTGTAGGAGATCATCACTGTTCATGTTTTTTAATAATTATAATTATTTTATTTTATAAAAATGAGCACCGAAAAAACTGTTACCAACCTTGTATACCATTCTGCTGTTATTGGAGGACTAAGTGTAGGATACTCAATGCTTGGTAAAAGCTTGTTAAAAATAAAACCGGCAGATCTTGGCAAACTAGACTTTGAGGATTCAGCAAAGCTGATTGCTATCATTGCAGCTTCGGTTGCACGAAAGATTTTCTAGTTAAGCAGGAATAATTCCAGACAATATAAATATGTAAGAAAAAAATACATTTATAAAAAATGGCTTCACTCGCAATAATGATAGGCGGCGCTGTGGTGAATGCCCTTGCTTTTAGTGGCAGTAATTTTGCATTTAGTAAACTGGGGAATGACAGCGAGAGAAAAGACATAACAAAGCTATGGAGGAACTAGCAGCTGCACAAAACGCCTATGAAAGGCAGAGACTTGAGCAGTTAGATTTTATTAATGACACACTGAAAAGACAGGGGCATGCAGCTTACACATTTAAAAATGTTGATCAAGCAATAAAACAATATTATCTAGTAACAGGCAAACCAATCGAGACATTGCCCCACCAAAATTCAGTGACTTTATCAACCATCAGAAAAACAAAAGATGCAAGAAATCGGGTTTATTGTCGTTGGTATGACCGTTGTGTATTTTGTTGCACATAATATTGGCTGAATAAAAAATGAACAAAATCTATTATTCGCCCAAAGGATATTGGAAGGGCATCACAGCAATAAAAAGCTAAGCCAAGCGGCAGGAGTCAGTGAACAAACAGCAAAGGATGGTTATCTAAACAAGCAATTTGGCAAATTTATTTACCTGCCCCTAGACGAATACAGAGACCACACTTTGTTAATACAACTCCAAACGACACCCATCAAATGGATCTTCTATATTTACCCTTGATAGGATTAGACGAAAAAGATTTAAGTACGCACATCACAGTCATTGACATGGCTTCAAGATACAAAGATGCAGAACCATTAACACAAAAGAGTGCTTCTGCTGTTGCTGTTGCCATACAGCTGATATACCAGCGAGGCCCCTTAACTTTCCCTCGCATGATTCAAGTCGATGATGGAAAAGAATTTAAAGGCCAAGTGAATCAATTATTGTTGAAACATAGAGTTACCATTAAAAGAGGCATTCCAGAGTTCACAGATCACAGGCTTTAGTCGAAAACTTTAACAAACAGTTAGCTGAAAGACTTTTCTCCTACCAGTATCACAGAGAGCTGATTGACAATTCTCGCAACACAGAATGGGTTAGAAGATTGCCTCAGTTTTGCGCGCAATGAATAAATGAGAATTTAAAGGGCTAAAGCCAGTACAGCAATCAAAGAAAAACAATAAATGTTGCTGAAGGAGAGTCTTCATCCAGCAAACTATTACCATTTGGATTGAAAGTAAGGTACCTTTATTTACCGGGGAAGCAGAGGGGACACTCGCATCAGGGCAACCGATCCAATTTGGAGTGTTGACCCGTACGAAATAAAAAGAATTGTAAAATGAATCCGCCCGTGTATTATTTACGAGAAACTGACACAACAAAACAACCAGCTCCTCAAAGATCTTTTGTGAAAGAAGAACTGCAGATAATTCCGCCAGACACGTTCCGCTTTAATTAATTTACGGTTCTCCAGTGCCCAATTGCATATGAAAACTCTGGATTAACAAACACCGTTTTGTGTTTGTTCTATCTAATGACTTCTTTGTTACAACAGTTGTGTGATCTCTGTAGATTAGATCGTAGTTTTACGTTGTCATGATGAAAAGTCTTATTGCCAAACAATGCTTCTTTGTAGTTGTCATGTGATATGTTGACTGCACAACGCTGCGAGATATTCCTTTGCTTTCTTAATGATTTTCTCCTGGCTCGAAATACTGTACATTTTTGACCTTAACCCCACTACTCCTTGATCACCTTTCCAGATAATTCATCCTTCATCTTTCCTAAAACCTTCTTATTAACGGATGAATGTAAAGGCGAGTCTTTAGGATAATCAGATGTGTCGTACCACCCCGCATGCCCTTTAGCCACTTCCATTTCCATGTCTTTATAGATGTCTTCAGTGGGGATATCTATAACAAAACTATCTGTATCTGTGTAAAGTACTCTGGACTCAGGATACGAGGGCTTAAAGTAGTCATAAAGAAATTCTAACATCAAAAGTTTTGATAATTCTAAAACAGTAAACCCGATAAAAACGGGTTTTGCCCCAATTTTAAACTTTTTTTTTTTTTCTTCAAAAGGGCCAAAAAGCAATAAATAAAAATTTTCTAAAAGCCCTGAAATTGGGTTTTTGAATTCAGTTTTAATTGTTTCGTTCTCTTTGGGGGACTAATCGACATCTTTCGTTTGTGGGGAAATTCTCCATAGCCCTTTCCAAAACAGCTTTTTGTTCATCAGTTTTTAAAAAAGGGCTTTTTCTGAACCTCTTTTGGTTTTAGTTTTTGGATCAGTGTTCTTAAATGATTATTTTAAATGAACTGTTCTTGATCAAAAGCAATTATGCGATGAACGCTTAAATTTTTTAAAACCCAAATGTCTTAAAAAAAATTGAAAGAAGCTGTAATACAGACATAATTTTTTTTGCCCCGAAGGTTAGGCCAAGTTTGGGGTTGGTTCTTTGGGATCCATTTTTAATACTTTCTGCTGCTAATGGAAGTCATTACAGGTCAGGGAAAAAAAAAAATTTTAAATAGGAAATTCAAAGCCCAACTTCTAGAAGGGAAACCCACGCTGTTGATCGGGCGTTAAACTGCCAAAACCTTTTTTAAAATGCCTTTTGAATATATTCGACCTGTGTACTTTTTAAAGGGTTTGCGAAAATGGAAGCGTTTGCCCCAAATTGCCCACCCCATACAGATTTTTTTGCATCAAAAATACATGAGATAGTTAGACCTTTTATTTGGATCATAGCCGCCCCAATATTTTTTTGGTTTTCTTTACAGTAATGTTTGCGACCCCATACTAATTCCCCCACGAAATTTCCGTTTTCAATCCCGTATCATTGGTAAATCTGACAATAAATCAATTTGTACTCCCTTTAAAAATTTAAAAAGCGTCCCCAAATCAACCCCGGCGCAGAAAAATTTTAAAGCGCGGGATCCAGGCTATAATGTTTTTATGCAGGTCTTTTATAGTTTTCAAAAAACGTCCGCCAACAAAAAAATGTAAACTGCCATCAAGTTGAGTCTGATAGTTTCCCCTCGTTTTTCAATCTAACTTCCCGCCACGCATCTTGGCCCTTTCTGGAAAAACAGTCGCTGAGTCCTTTCCTCTAAGACTAGAAAAGAACGCGCCTTTAGGCGGAAGTGTGTCTTCATCAAACCTTTCCCAACTGTTCATGTATTCATAAGGGTAAACACCCTTTCTAACAAGAGTTGAGTCAAAATATTTTCGTTATTGGGCAGGACTTTAAGGACATAGCCAGTGCTTCTAATGATCCCATCATGTGCTGCATAGAGTCGTAGAAAGACATTTATTTAAAGTGAAACACATGTACTTTTCTGATGACTGTGCAATGCATGACACCCTGAAAGCATCGTCCACTGCTTTCATTATAAGGTGAGAGTCATAACCTCGCAAGTTGTGAAAGAATACAGGCAGCTTCCATGTCTTTGGTTCAAACTTTAGTTGAAGATTGCATTTGTTATGCGCCGCTCCTCTGAACTTTCCGCTAATGTGATCATGGTCTCTTACTTTTGGATTCTCTGCGTCTGATGAGAGGCCTAAACCACAAATCCAACAATGCGTGGCTGAGTCATACTGTTGTTGGTCTTCAGGTGTCATTATGATTTCAGATAAGTTTAGATTATTAGAACAGTCATTGCGCACTTGCTGCATGCGTTCTAAGAAGTATCTGCGGCATTTGGCCCTCTATAATAATTTTGGCTTTGAATGAACGCCATCCGACCTGACAACGATGAAAGCAAATGAACAAATCTGATGATTACTCATTAAGACCGTTTTTCGGAGTTTTTGTGGCGCTGGCCCTTCATAAGGAACAATTAAGCGACTCGAAGTCTGCGTAAACAACATATGGTGAATTTTGCAGTTTTTTCCAGTTCTTAAAACTAACTTTAGATCCAGGTGGGGGCGTAATTAGTTCTGTATTACAGTCAACTGGGCCGATACAATGTTTCTTATGTTCGCTTGCGGCTTGAACAGATGGCATTCTTGTTAAAACATTTTCTGCAGAATTCTTGTTTATGCCATTCTTTTGAAGCATGCTGCATTAGTTTACTCATTGTTCGAATCAATGTGTAATGCGTTAGCCCCGCTGGTGAAAGCATCAGAAGTAAGTCAACATAATTTTGACAGGCTCGCAACGATTGGACGAGATCTTGACACTATAATTGGAACCAAATTTGTTTCCTCCATCATCCCTATTGTATACATAACAGTTATTGGTTTGTTATTTTTCTCAAACCGATCAATTTGGTCTACACAAACAGGAAAAGACACCCCACTAAAGTTTAAAGAATCATTGATGTACGGTGATAGTTAGACACTCTCCTCGCGTTTTTGCGGCGTGAAGCAGCCATGCAAGAAACACACACAAAAACATTTGTTGTCTGTATTCTTATAGTTTAGAACTGCTCATTTTGCAACAATGCTGTAGTTAGTGGAATGGAAAGCCTTACCAACAATCGCGCATACTTAGCTGTAATAAAACTGATCTCGTAAGACATTCGCCCTCTGACCAACCAGAGCCAGCTCATTTTAGCTTCTTCCAAGCGGCAGCGTCAAACTTGTAAGCAGTTCGTCCTGCCCAACCGGTGCTTAAGTGCTTATGAAAAGAATAGTTCTGTTGTTTTAAGTTGAACCCAGACATCTAAGATTGTTTCTTCATTTATTTGTTACATAGTCGATTAAAACAGCTAACCTTACTTAACGCTGCGGGTCTATTGTTAGTTTAACTTGAACTTGAGAATAGCAATGAAACAAAACACTTGCCTGTAGGTTTGTTGGGACAATAGAACATTAAATCAATACAATCAGTGCTCTTGATAAACGCACTCTCCCTCGAGCATTCCTTCAAACAATTCGTCTTGCCCTTCATATATCTTAGCAGTTGATTTCTATTCTAACTCAAAATATTTAATTAAAATACAAAAAATAATTAATCAGAACCACTTATCGAAACGACGGACTTTTTTTGTGTTTGGACTCATAAACTAAATATAAACACACCCTTAGGCGTTGTTAACTGGTGTGAGCTGTTTTAGAACAGAATTAATGTTTCGTTTACTTTTTTTTAAGCATACCTTTTTTTATCCTTGCTCGCGTCTGGCTGTTGAGAACAACTTGTCACCCGCCTTTCTTTGAAGATCAAACTTTTGTCTTTTTGTAGTCATCAAAATCATCCTGTAAACGAATAAATTCTTCATACCTGATGTTTGAGTCAACAGCGCTTTATAAATTGTCCGTTTAAACGAGCTAAGTTTAGCTTTTATTAGTTATGAACCATAGCAGTGTGCTTTTGGAGTTTATTTTCTTATTTTTTTTGCTGGCAGCAACTAACAGCAAATGAACACAGACCGAGAGCTCAAGACAAACCTCCTAGAGGTAAAGCTGCGGGGCGCGCTAAGCCCGTTGCTTAAGAGACCACACTCGTTCCTGCTGATAGAGCACTTATAGTCGATGCTCCAGATAAACAAATGTAACAAGCATTAAAGGACCGCAGAATACCTTACTTTTGGTTTATTGCTGTATTTTGAAAGGTCTTGCACTCTATGTACTTGCTGCATTTGTGTAATGTTGGTTAATCTAAAAAGTTTATTAAATGATAGGAGTTTCTACTATCTCTTCTTTGGGCGGCGCAGTAAGGCAAATTTTGATAAACTATGAACGACATGCTTTTTATAACATAAAAATAAATTTAGTATTGTATATCTTTTAATCTGTTATTTCTAATATTCAGCGCGCACATATATTAAAAACAAATGTACAATACGCGGTTTATATCGGCTTCTTCTTTCATTATCAATTTGAATGTTTATTACGTCTCTCACCATGCTCTCCACGCTCCCGCTTCCAAGCAACTGATTATCCTCTGTGACTTAGTCAAACCATAAACCGTATTTTGTTGTTAACTCATCATCAGTCTTACACTGTAGAAGGTGTAGATCTTTAGTCCACAAGGTCAACTGTGATTTCTACCACCTCCCACCTCACAAACATTTTCATAATTCAACAAAAAGCTGGATAAGGTTTAAGGCCGCTAGTCATAGATTTGGTTTAGGACGTGCCCTCAATCGAACATTGTACTTCGTTTATATTTGGATTAAAAAACTTTTCACTTCCTCTTTGAATGGTTCTTCAACTTCACACATCAATAAAATACCTTTAAGCTATCTTTCATAGACGCTAAAACTAAAATCCATATAGAGTGGTCTGCCCTGCATCTAGGATATGTTGTATGATGAATCACTCTTTCGTAATATATTGCCTAATTTATATGGACTGAAATTGTGCTCAAACTGCCTTGCAATTAGGTTTTACCTAAACAACTGTCAAACTCTAACGTACTGTCAGAAATGCTACTTTGCATTCGGATGTCTGTTTGATGCATAACACGATTGTAATTCGTTAAAAAGATAGTATCATATGACAGTCTGTCTTTTAATGCTCCTAGAAAATTATGGCGCAATGCGCATTTAACCACTCAAAATCTAAGGGAATGGAAAAGCGATTCCAAACGCAAAATTATACAGGCCACATACTGTTTGCCGACTTTGTAATCAGCGGCACTATTCTATGTTTTAGTGCTTCTTCATTTTCTATTCCTTGAAACGCCAGAACAGCCCTTTCATTCCCGGTTGCCAAAGAACAGCATAGGTTAAAAATATGTCTGCAATTTAGTACAGAAAAATATTCTTGCCCCTCAAGTTGTATGAAATTTACTACAAATGCCCGCCCCAAATTCTGGACAACTGTCCTTTTATGAGTGTCTGTTGTTGAATCAAGTACTATTGAAAGAAAGACGCGCAAGCCTGGCACAATCACTTCACTGCCCCTAGGTCCGAAATTTGGACGTAAGAATTGATCTGCATCAATAGTAGATAGGATTATATGGAACACAATAATCCGTTTAATTCCCTTCACACCACAGGGATTCTTTCAGTCTCTATGCGGTCTAGAATCACGCCATATGCAAGTAACTATTTTTTTATAAAACAAAATAAAAAAATTATAATAAAGGAAACATGGCAGGCATTGAAGATGAAGATTATGATGTTTTATAGATCGAGGATACGACTGAGTGCTTCCCCTTGGCGCGTCTATCGCACAGGGGCTCTCCATTGCAAATGATGAATTTAGCAGAAATCGGGAGTACATTACCAACAAGTCGGATAAATAAACAGAAAGTAAGGCTATATCATTATACCAAAGTTAGGCCAAGAACCGTCCCGAATTTATAGAGCCTAATGAATTTGAAGTAAAAGATGACCATTTGTTTGTTAGGAGCGACCAAGGACAACATGTTCGCTTACACGCTAAAAAGACCATCAAAGTTATTAAGCCGTAGGTTCAATTAGAAATAGTCTCATTGTGAAAATCAAAATCGCCTTGGCCTTGTAAGGCCAAAATAAGGGGCGGAGGCATTTGCCTTAAACTTCAAACCACACTGCACGAACTCACCGACAGATAACCAAATGCAAAAACATGGAACTTAAAGAATTAAATCAATCAGCAGGTATGAATTAATAACTTAAATAGAAGCAGAATTCACAGTTTTATCAGAAGAAACAGCTGATAAAGACTATACACGACTCACCGCTACCCATGATGCCGAGAAATAGAGGCCCTTGAACATGCCTTTAAGAACCATCAGAGGCGAATTAACAAACAATTTAGCAAAACTAGGTGAACTAGATGGCATAAAAAAAGAGAAAAAAGAAAAACTCGAAGAGGCTGATGACGCCACATAGGCCTGTATTAAAGAAATAATAGCCCAAAGTACTAAAGATCTTGAACAAGAAAGATCAGCAAAGAACTAGATGCTGACTACCTAACCGAGACCAATTTACGAACTCAAGTGAATAGAATAAGAGAACCTATCCGAAAAATTTTATATGAAGACACAACGCTAGCAGAACGATTAAAAACGCAGTTTAGAGAGCAAGGCGTCACATTAGCAAGCGTTATAACTGCCCTTAGGATTTTGCAATAAGTACTCTGGTGATGGCTATACAGGTGTGGGGTGGAGGGCAAAGGTTCAGTTGCCTCCCGCCGCCATCGCCTGATAAATCATGGGAAAAAACAGCTTGATCATCTTGCAAGTTATTAAAAAAATTAGCTGGTAAAGCCGTGTACGCTTTACCAGGTTATATTGGGGAGTATTGGTTAGCTGGCTTTTGTCTACTTGCAAGCAAAGTATTTAGCTTTATATGCCAAGCACTTATGGGCATTAGTTTCTTCTTAATAGTTGGGTTACAATTTAGTAAGATAAAGACCGAGTAATCCTATGCCAGTTAATCCAGGACAAGCGCTGTCTTTTCATATTCATGGGTCATCGCGAACAGAGTCCCACGCGAGCTTTGCTGAGACTCAATGACTTTGGGGGTTGGACTTCGGGATTAGATGAACTTAATCTGGGTGTTTTTTTATTGTATTGTAGTATAACTGCCCAGACTATATGTCGTTATTTTCCAACCTTCTGTTCATTGCCTGCTATAAAGACTTTCATTATTAAAAGTTTATTATTTACCTATCTGGAGTCTGAGGACAGAAGGCAGCATGTATAAACCAGTGGCCAACAGCAAAGCTACTTTCGATCTTGCGAATTGTAACCAGTTGGTACCCTTTGAATACTGAAGTAAATCAACTGTAGAAATTAATGGCGTCCTCTAAATTTGCTAAGTATTGTTTATGTGCATCAAAGCCAGTAGAAAAGATCAGTTATTCTCGATCTTGCCTGTGGCTTGCGAGCCTAGCAAACACCACACGTAAGAACGAATATAGTCGTTAATTTCTTCTATTCCCGCACTAGTTAGGCCCTTAGAAGTGGTCTAAATAAATGGTTTATCCATGCATGTTAATGCTCTTGCTCCATGGACCAGGGCTACCAAAGTTTGAAAAGGAGTTTCAAGACATATTTAATAACTTTTATCTGTGCGTGCCCCGAAAATAAGGGGTTGCCAAAGCCATGATCAAGAACCAAAACTTTGACTAAGTCAGTCCTTGAATGTTAATATTGAATTCGTTACAGATCCTTTCAAAAGCCTTCATGTCTATTCTGGTTGCTGATTGGATTAAAACGGGTTAGTCATTCGGTAATGGCGCTTGCAGTTCAGACAAAAAACGTCTGAAGGTGTAATCATAAATGAAACTGTAACACTGACCCACCCAAAGGATCAGGATGAGTTAAAAATGATTAGTCATACGACACACCACACCCATTTATGCACAAACACAGCAAGTTTAACTGGTTCTGATAAACAGCAACGGATGACTAAACACGCTTCTGGATGTGCCTATTATCAATAGGGGGGTTAAGATAGCACTTCAATAGGAGTACTCAACTTTATAGAAAAGAGGCAGGAGGTCTTGTCCACAGCAAAGTCAAGAGTATCATTTGTCTATCTTTTTAGGATTGTAGTGCGGGTCCCCACAGATATTTTGCCATCAGAAGATTTGAAAGCCTCATTTAAATTGTTAAAAAAATGATTGTAACAATAACAACACAAGACCGCCCTTCGTTTTTTAGAACAAGCATTGATAACAATTGCGGGGCCAAAAACGGTCGCGCTCCCTGAAATATTTTACAAAGCCGTATGGTTTAAAATAACTAAGCCAGGAATAATAAGATTACAAAATATGACAGGAGAAACAAACGACGTAAACAGATAACATACCAGATGTTATTACGGGTTTGTCTCACTAAAAGAAGCAATGAGTAACTAGACATTACTCTTAAACCTTAACAATGCAAATCTAAAAAACAATATAACATTCAAACCTGAAGACGCACAATACGATTTGATAAAGAGACTAGCTACAATGCAAGGCTTTACAGCCGACAATCAACCGCACTCATAGTTTAGTGTTCGCCAGAAATGAAACTACGTTGAGGGGAAAGTCCGCTCATCCTTGCATTACATTCATTACACTATGAATCATTTGTATGAGCTAAGCCACTGATTAAAACTTATATGATTGAAGGCCACAAACTGGAATTAAGACCTCTGCCGTCAGGGAAAGCCTGCATATTGGCGATAATGAAATTATACAATTCCCTAATTTACAGTTTAAAAGATTAATTTGTGGGAGGGTCGGATCATTTAAATATAAAAATCAAAGACAAAACGGGGAAAGTCGTAAAATTGATAACCTGCACATTTTTTTGGAAATAAATGAATACGCTACTAAAAAATAATGTCGCGTGGGCCAGAAAACCAGGGCGTAACATTAGCGCCATGTGAGGTGTATAACCATAGAAATACCAGACATGCAGACGTTGCGGACTTTGAACAGAACGGTGAATTAGGCACTTGAATGGTTATAGAGATACACAAAAGATGGTGAATTATAACTGCAAAGAGGTTAGAGACAGTAAAAGTTTCCTAACTAGAACAGCTGCGCATTCTAGAAGCAAAAAGGTTGGGCAGATATGAATATAAAATAGTTTCGAAAACCTGACCTCAAAAGCACTTAAGGAACCATAATTAGTAATGGGACATAAAATTGAATCCTTAAGCCCCTATACCTATTTTAGCCGCCAAAAAATTTCAGAAAAGCATTCCACTCAGGCCCTTTACATGTTAAGTCTTATGCCAAGAGGACCAATAGTCAGAAAGAGATAGAAATAAAGGCCGTAAGGGAATAAACAGTACATCCACCACCGAAGAGAAATCAGTTTTGTGAAAGATGCTTCTACAAAAAAACAGTTCATTCCCGCAAATGAAATTAGGAGACACTTTCACAAACTATTGGAAATTTCTGTCATAAAAGATTTAAAGAGGAGGGGGTTTGGGCATTAGTGACGTCTTCAAAAATGAATTCTAATTACGGCAAAACTTAGACGTTGAAAAAAAAAAAACTATAAGTTACCGTCGTCCCCCCCCATTCTTCACAATGGCGAGGATATTAAGTCATAAAAACCAGCAACAACAAAAATCAATATTAGTCTAAATAGAAACAATCCTAACAGAACTGAAATGATTAATCTTAATCTTACTCATTTAGGCCCTCATAGTGTATCATACTGAAACAAGTTTTGACAGAGTATGAATAAAAACAATAACTGATTAGATTAAATTCTGTTATAAAACTAATGAGCAGTTAAACTTTATGACAAAAACCCCTCATTGTTCATTTAATTTGTGGGCAAACTGGTTGTGGAAAAACAATATTTATCCTCAACCTGTTACAAACAGTTTAACGTTATAATTTTTGATCAAAAATGATTTTCCTGCCGCAACACATAAATGGAACAAAGCATATCATATAGAAGGTTTATATGGACAGATGATGACGATATTTTTTAGTTAATCCTAGCAAAAAAACATAGTGAGGTTTATAACAGTTTTATAAAACTGTTTGAAGGAACGCAGACACTATTTATTATAGATGACTGTTCGGCAAGAAATAGACATAGTTAAAAAAGAGAAACACTTTGTCGAAACTAGCTTTTCAGCGGAAGACATGCTGGGAGGGGTAAAATAAAAAAAAAAAAAGTGTGTGGATTTTAGCAGAAAATATAACTCGGTTTTAAAAGCTTTATAGAACAGTTAAAGACTGTAGTTATAATTTCAACTGAAAGACAAGACTCATTTGAAGAATGTTTTTGCGCGAAAATGATTTTATTGAAAAATGAGACCATGAAAAAACATAGGATTAAACAAAAACAAAAATCTGAAAAGTTTAGTCAATTAGTATAGAAAACGATAACAACCCTGCACAGAATGTTTGTTTGTAGATAATGCGTTATTTTTTTGGTTATTGACGTTCTTACCTTGTCAGAGAACAGGAAATGGCCGCATCTGGGTCACTTTCGCCCCGAAAACTTACTGTCTTGTACTGTTCTCTCTCTGACTCTCTCATCTCTGTCTGTCTGTCTGTTTCTGAGGGCAATCTTGACCTTAACAACGGGTTTTGACAGGGGTGCCGTTGATTCTCACTCTCTCTCCGCCACAGGAAAAGGCGCTATTTTAGGCCACTTTCGCCCAAAAACTCTGTTAGCAAGTGAGATCAAGATTGGCATTTAGACTTCTCTCAAAAAATGTCTCTTGTTTTGCACTTTCATGATTTTTCGTTTCTTCATAGGTGGCCGCCATTGTTGGTTTTTCGAAAACTCAACAAACATACTACGGTAATTGCACACCAGCCTTTTTCCTGGGAAAGCATCTTCTAAAACCGACAAGGCAGAATCAAATTTACCACTATCCGGCGGTCCCACTGAGGAGAAACAATCAGGTTTTATGAAATATCGGTAACTGACCAGGAGTTATAATGTAGTGCGTTTCCTCCTAATGGAGATTGTCTCCCCTTGTAGACTAAAAGCTAGCTGAAGGCTCATTTTGAGAAGCATTTATTTTATTTCTCCTCCCATCACCCAGCTCACGCACATACAGTTCGACAGGCAAAATATCTACCACAGTCAGATATGAATGCTTATCTGCCCCCTATTTCTTTAATCTAAGACAAAAGAGCAACTTTGTTTATAATACATATATATATATATATATATATATATATATATATATATATAATTATATATATATATAAAAATATATTAGAACAAATATAAAAGAGGAATCTTAAAACTATCTCAAATTTGTTTCAAGCGTGCTGGCTGCGCTGTCATCGAGATGTTTTTTTGGTTTGCCCACGCGCCGCTGTTATATAGCGAGTGGCTCCCGTTTGCGGTGTTTGCACTTGCGGGTTTGCTGCCCGTGGTTATTTTTTTAGGGCTTTCAGTTTTTTGTTTTGGGTGTGATCACTAACATCGATTTCCCATTTATGCCTGCAGTTGTTTACTATTTCTGTTTTTGTGTTTAAGTTGCTAAGTGTGGTTTGCATAGTATTAACCATTTTTCAGTTAAACATAGGTTTGCACCTTTTTGAAACAATTGCGTATGGTGATGCATCTTTTTATGATTTTATCCAGGATATATTGTAGCTTGTTTTTTGCGTCTTTAAGATTCCAGATATAATTGCTCCAGTTCAGTTGTTTTTTATATTTATTTCTTTATTAAATGTACTGTTTTTGTGGTTTGCATATCTGGTTTTTGAAGTGGTTTTCCAGTGATCCCTATGTTATGTTTCTTTTATCAATTTTCTGATTCCACCGTTAGCCTGGTATACAATGTTGTAGTGAAGACATTATATAGTTTAGTGGGCACAGCCCATTCTGGTGCATTGCAAGATTTCCCTTTCTTCACCCTATCTTTCTGTGTTGATATTTTTCATTTTGTTGGATGCGTCAATTAGGTTTTTGAGTAGGGCCTACATCGTACGAATAGTTTTGACAGAGTTTTTTTTGTTAAATAATTTGGACAGTTTGTGTCTTCTTTTGGAATGAAGTTGTTAGATTTAGAAGAAATATCTTTCCCAAGTTGTTTTGCTTTTTCCGTCGTAGGGGGGTATACCATATGATTTTTCTTTTCCTAATTTTTCTTGCTTTTATATTGAATGTTGACTGGTTGTATGAAATTTGTAATTGTAATCCTCTTGTTTTGTAGTGCCTCTGGTATTCCTTACGCTGCATTGTGAACACTCTCTCCCTGCATGACAGGTTTGGATAGTCACTTGTTTATGCCATGGGTATGGTCTTTAATATAGATGGTGAGAATGGGTTACTTTTGGTGAGAGACCAGCATTTTACCCAATACCTAACTCACTTGCTCCTCCACCAGTTTTTTTGGGCGAAAGTTGGCCAAAAAGCCGCCTTTTCCTGTTCTCTGACAAGTCAGACTACATACCCAAAAAAAACGATTATCTACAAACAAACATACTTGTAGGTTATCCGTTTTTAAAACAAATTTACTAAACTTTTCAATTTTAATTTTTGTTTAATCCAATGTTTATTCCTGTCATTATCAATAACATCATTTACGCGAAACAATTCTTCAAAAGAGTCACTGACTTTCATGTTGAAATAACACTATCAGTCTTTAACTGTTCTCTAAAGTCCTTTTAAAACCGAGTTATATTTCTGGCATAAATCCACACACTTATCCCATCATGTTCTCCCACGGAAAGCCAGCTGAGACAAAGTGTTTCTCTTTTAACAATATACTTTTTCTGCCGAACAGTCAACTATAATAAAGAGTGTCCTTGCGTTCCTTCAAACACTTTATAAAAGCATTTCTAAACACTCACATCAGTTAGTGCTAGGATAAACAAAATATACGGTCATTGTCTGTCACATATAATTTTTTTCCTTTTATAAGGACGTCACAAACCCCAAACCCATCCCTCTCCACATCTTTAAGACAGAAATTTAAATACATTGTGAACTGTCTCCTAATTTTCTGCTTGGAAAGAACTGTAATTTTGTAGAAGCTTTTTTACAACTGTTTCTTTTCTGTGGAGGATGTACTGCTTTTTCCCATACGCGTTATTTCAATTTCTTTCCGACTATTGTCGTCCGGCATAAGACTTACATGTAAAGGCCTGAGTTGATGCTTTTCTGAAATTTTTTTGATGGTTAAAAAATGTAAATGGCTTATGAATTCAAATTTTATGTCCCATTCTAAATATGTTCTAAGTGCCATTTGAGGTCAGTTTTCGAACTATTTTATATTCATACTGGCCAACTTATTTGCCTCTAGATTGCGCAGTTGTTCTAGTTTAGGAAACTTTTTGCTGTCGCCAAACCTTTGCGTTTTAATCACCGTCTTTAGTGTACTCAAAACCATACAAAGCGCCTATCTCACCGTTTTTCAAAGTCCGCAACGTCTGCAGGTCTTTTAATTCTAAGGTTATACACCTTACAGGCGCTAATGTAAACTCCTGGTTCTTCTGGCCCACGCGACATTATTTTTAGTAACGTATTATTTTATTTCCAAAACAATGTGCAGGTTATCACATTTCACGACTTTCCCCGCTTTGTCTTTGATTTTTATATTAAATGATCCGACCCTCCCGCAAACTAATCTTTTAAACTGTAAATTAGGGAATTGTATAATTTCATAATCGCAATATGCAGCTTTCCCTGACGGAAGAGCTCTTAAAACAGTCGAGGCCTTCCATCATATAAGTTTTCATCAGTGCTCAGCTCATCTAAATGAACATAGAGTAATGAATGTAATGCAAGATTGAGCGGATTTTCTCCCTCATAAGTAGTTTTGTCTGGCGCAACTCAAAAAACTATGAATGTCCCGATTGTCAGTTGCAAAGCCTAACATTTTAGCTAGCTCTCCATCAAAATAGTAACCTACTTCTTCTTTTTCAGGTTTGAATGTCAACATTGTTGTCAAATTTGCATTGTTAAGTTTGAGAGCAATGTCGAAGTTACTCATTGCTTCTTTTAGCGAGCAAAACCGTAATAACCATCAGGTATGGTTAACTGGCTAACTAATTGGCCACTATTATTAAATTTTTTAATCTTATTATTTTCCTTGGATTCAGTTATATTAAACCATACGACTTTGTAGAATATTTCATGGAGCGCGACCGTTTTGGTTTCGCATTCGTTATTAATAGCATGTTCTAAAAACGAAGGGCGGTCTTGAGTTGTTTATTGTTACAAACATTTTTTAAAACAAATTAAAAATGAGTGCATTCAAATATACTGATGCAAAATATTCTGTTGGGCCGCACTACAATCTTAAAAATATAACAACTGACACCCCAGACATTTCTGTGACCCAGACTGACACCTTTCATAAAAAGGTAAGTACTCCATTAAGCAGATATCTTAACCCCCCTGTTAAAAAAGACTACATCGCAAAAGTGTGGTTTAGTCATCCGATGCAGTTTTATCAGAACCAGTTAAACTTTGCTGTGTTTTGTGCATCAACTGGGTGTGGAGTGTCGTATGCTGATCACTTAAATCATCCTAATCCTTTGGTTAGGTCAGTGTATAGATTTCATTTCTATTACACCTTCAGACGTATTTTGACTGAACTGCAAGCGCCATTACCAAATGACAAACCGTTTAATCCATTCAGCAACAGAATAGACATGAAGGCTTTTGAAAGAATCTGTAACGAATTCAATATTAACATCAAGACAGACTTTAGGCAAAAGTTGGACCGCAATCATGCTTAGGCACCCCTTATTATTGGGGCGTGCACAGAAATATAACTATGACTGGAATCCTCCTTACACATCTTTCTCTTCAGGCACAGGTGTTCACCTCGGGTCCATAAGAGCAAGAGCATAAAACAGCATGGACAACATTTATATTAGACACTTCTAAGGGCCTAACTAAAGCAGGAATAGAACGAATAAACGACTCTGTTCGTACTTACGTTTGGTGTTTGCTTGGTTCGCAAGCACAAACGAGATCGAGCATAACTGATCCTTCTACTGTGTTTGTGATGCACAAAAACAATACTTAGCAAATTTAGAGACGCCATTAATTCTACAGTTGATTTACCTTCAAGTATTAAAAGATACCAAAATGTTTTACAATACGCAAGATCGAAAGTAGACTTTGCTGTTGGCACTGGTTTATACATGCGCCTTCTGACCTCAGGCTCCAGATAGGTACAATAATAAAACTATAATAATGAAATTCTTATAGCAGCAATGAACAGAAGGTATGGAAAAACATAATAAATTCTGAGCCGTAATATTACAACCATAAAAGAACACCCAAGAATTAAGTCATCTAATCCCCGAAGTCCAACCCCCCCAAAGTCATTGAAGACTCAGCAAAGCTCGCGGACTCTGTCGCGATGACCATGAATATGAAAAGACAGCGCTTGTTCTTGGATTAACTGCATAGGATACTTGGTCTTTATCTTACTAAATAGTAACCCAACTATTACAAGAACTAATGTCCATAAGTGCTCGGCCATAAAGCCAACTACTTGCTTGCAGTAGACAAAAGCCAGCTAACAATACCCCCTAATATACCAGGTAAAGAGTCTATAGCTTACCAGCTAATTTTTTTAATAAACTTGCAAGATGATCAAGCTGTTTTTTTACCCATGATTTATCAGGCGGAGGCGATGCGGCGGAGGCACTGAACTTTGGCTACTGCCGCCTGTAATAGCCATTACCAGTGTACTTATTGCAAATCCTAAGGCAGTTATAACGCTTGCTAATGTGACGCCTTGCTCTCTAAACAGCGTTTTTATCGTTCTGCTAGCGTTTGTGTCTTCATATAAAATTTTCGGATAGTTTCTCTTATTCTATTCACTTGAGTTCGTAATTGGTCTCGGTTAGTAGTTAGCACTTCTAGTCTTGCTGATCTTCTTGTTCAAGATCTTTTAGTCTTTGGGTTATTCTTTCTTTAATATCATGCCTAAAGTCGGCGTCATCAGCCTCAACGAGTTTTTCTTTTTCTCTTCTTATATGCCCATCTAGTTCACCTAGTTTTGCTAAATTGTTGTTAATTCGCCTCTGATGGTTCTTAAAGCATGATCAAGGGCCCGCTATTTCCTCGCATGGGTAGCGGTGAGTCGTGTATAGTTCTTTAACGCTGTTTCTTCTGAAAAACTGGTTTCTGCTTCTATTGCATTTATTATTTCATCTGCCGATTGATTTAATTCTTTAAGTTCCATGTTTTGTATTTGGTTAGCTGTTGGGAGTTCCTGCAGCGTGTTTTGAAGTTTAGCAACTGCATCCCTATCTAATTTCGGTCTAACAAGGCCAAGGCGATTTTGATCTTTCACACTGAGTCTTTGTATAATTGTACTCTTGGCTAAAAACTTTGATGGGTCGGGTTTAGTTGTAAGCCGAACAAGTTGCCCTTGATCGTTTTTTACAGACAAATGATCATCTTTAATTCAAAATCAATTGGGTCTATAAATTCGGGAGGTTCTTGGCCTAAACTTTCGTAAAATGATTTAACCTTACTTTCTGTTAATTCATGCCGCATGAGAGCGTTGAGCGATGCAGTGTCAAAGGATCATTTCCACTCATGTCGTCTCCAAGATCAAAACCTCAAACTTCTTCGCCTTCAATTCCCGCCATGTTTTAAATAATTAACTTTTTATTTTGCTTCATAAAAATGGCGGAGCAAACATATGGCTCGATTCTTAACCCGCATAGAAAACTGAAAGAGCCCCTTAGGCGTGAAGGGAAATAAACGGAATATTATTGTTCCAAATATCCATCACTATTGATGCAGATCAAATTCTTACTGTCAAATTTCCAGACTTAGGAGCGATGAATTGATTGTGCCAGCCTGCGCGTCTTACTTTCACAATAGCGCTCGATTCAACAACAGACCCAAACAGGACAGTTGTCCAGAATCTGGGACGGGCAACGTTAAGAAAATTTCTATAAAACTTGAGGGGCAAGAAATATTTTCTTTACACAATGCAGACATATTTTTAACCTATTCTGATCTATGGCTAACCGGGAATGAAAGGGCTGATCTTGCGTTTCAAGGAATCCGAAAATGAAGATAGCCACTAAAACATAGAATAGGCGGCCGAAGATATAAGACGCAAAAAGTATGCAGCTGTAAATTTTGCGTAGGAAATCGTTTTTCCATCCCTTAGATTTTGAGTTGTTAAAGCGCATCGCATCTTTCAAGGAGGATTAAAAGACAGATTGTCATTGAACTAACTTTTAATGATACAACGTTTTCAGATCATCAGACACCGAGCAAAGTACAGCTTTTCGACATCTCGTTAGAGTTTGACGTTGTTAGCAACCTTTTCTTAGCAAGCTGATTGAGCAGACAATATCAAGAAAATTAGTAATATATTACGACGATGATTCATCATAAAAATTTTCCAAAAGCAGGGCAGACACTATATGGAATTTTAGTTAGTTCGCAGCAAGATCGCTTAAGTATTTTATTGCTGTGTTAAGATGAAAAACCGTTCAAAAGAGCAATTTGAAAAGTTTTTTAACCCTAAAATACGAAGTGCAATGTTCGATTGAGGGTAGTCCTAACCAAATCTACGCTGCGGGCTTAACCTATCAGCATTTTGATGAATAAGAAAACTGTTTGGAGGCGGAGGTGTAGAAATCCAACAGTTGACCTTGCGTCTAAAGATTTACCATCTTCACAATGTTAGGCTTGATGATTATTTAACAACGAAATACGGTTTATGGGTTGACCTAAGGTCAACAAGGATAATCAGTTGCATGAAGCGGGAGAGCGTGAGAGACTAATAAACATCAAATTGATAAAGAAGAAGAAGCCGATAAACCGCTTAAATGTACATTTTTTTTAATAATGATGCGCAGCTGAATATTGGAGATAACAGATTAAAAGATGTAGTATACTAAATTATTTTTAATTTAAAAAAGCATGTCTGTTCGGGTTTATCCAAATGTGCCTACAGCACCGCCAAAAGAAGAGATATAAAACCCCCTAACATAAAAACCCTCAGATTAACCAACATTACACAAATGCAGCAAGTACTAGAGCAAGACCTTTCAAAATACAGCAAACAAACGAATTTATCTGCTGCCTTTAATGCTGTTACATATGTTAATACTGGAGCATCAACTATAAGTGCTCTATCAGCAGGAACGAGTGTTGGTCCTCTTAGCAACGGGCATAGGCGCACCCGCAGCTTTACCTCTAGGAGGTTTGTCTTTAGCTCTCGGCCTTGTTCATTAGCTGTAAGTGCGGCTGGCAAAAATTAAAACTAACTCCAAAAGCACACAGCTATGGTTCAACTAATAACGGCTAAACTTAGTTCGTTTAAACTGACAATAAATAAAGCGCTTGTTGACTCAAACATCACGATGAAGAATTTAATCGTTTACAGGCCGATTTTGATGACTACAAAAGACAAAAGTTTGATCTTCAAAGAAAGGCGAGGACAACTTTTTTCTCAACAGCCAGACGCCGAGCAGATAAAAAAGAATGCTTAAAAAAAGTAAACGAGACATAAACTCTGTTCTAAACAGCTCACAGTAACAACACCGAAGGGTGTTTATAACTTTAGTTTATGAGTCCAAGCACAAAAAGACCGTTGAAATTGATTCTGATTAATTATTTTTTTTTTAATTTAAATAAAATATTTTGAGTTAGAAAAGAAGCTCAACATGGCTAAGATATATGAAGGGCAAGACGAATTTTTTGAAAGGAATGCTTGAGAGAGAGCGTTTATTCAAGAGCACTAAATGATATTGATTTAGAAGTCATTGACCACAAACGACAGGCAAGCGTTGTACATGCTATTTCTCAAGTTCCAAGTAAACTAACAAAACCCGCAGTTAAAGTAATGTTAGCTGTTTTAATCGACTATGTAACAATAAATGAAGAAAATCTAGAAGTTTGGGTCTCAACTAAACAACAGACTATTCTTTCTCATAACGACTTAACACCCGGTTGGGCAGACGAACTGCTTACACAGTTTGACGCTGCCGCTGAAGAAGCCAAATGAGAGGGCTCTGGTTGGTCAGAGGGCAAAAGTCTTAGAGATCAGATTAAAACAGGCTAAGTATGCGCCGATTGTTGGTAAGCTTACATTCCACTACCTCGAGAGTTGGTAGCGAAAAGAGCAGTTCTAAACATAAAGAATTCAGACAACAAATGTTTTTGTGGTGTGTTCTCGCAAGCTGCATTAATCCGCAAAAACGCAGAGAGAGTGTCTAACTATCGTCCTTACATCAATGATCTTAACTTCAATGGAATATCCTTTCCTGTTAGTGTAGATCAAATTGATCAGTTGAAGAACAAAACAAACCAATAAGTTAATGTATACACATGGATGAGGAAACAAATCTACTGCCGATTAAAGTGTCTAAGAACAGCCCAACAATTGGCGAACCAAAAAAAAACATGTTGACTTACTACTGATGTTTCACCAGCGGCTACGCATTACACATTAATACGAACAATGAGTAAACTAATGCAGCATACTTCAAAAGATGGCACAAACAAGAATTCTGTAGAAATGTTTAAAAGAATGCCATCTGTTCAAGCTGCGAGCGAACATAAGAAACATTGTAAAAGTTCTGTAACTGTAATACGGAACTAATTACACCTCCACCCGGATCTAAAGTTAGTTTAAGAACTGGAAACGGATGCAAAATCACCATATGTTTGTTTACGCAGACTTCGAATCACTCATTGTTCCTTATGAAGGCCAGCGCCACAAAAACTTCGAAAAACAGTCTTAATGAGTAATCATCAAATTTGTTCATTTGCTTTCATCGTTGTCAGGCGGATGGCGTTTATTCAGAACCAGAATTATATAGAGGGCCAAATGCTGCAGAATACTTCCTTAGAACGCATGCAGCAAGTGCGCAATGGACTGTTCTAATAATCTAAACTTATCTAAATCATAATGACGCCTGAAACCAACAACTATGACTCAGCACACTTGTTTGGATTTGTGTTTAGCCTCTCATCAGACGCAGAGAATCCAAAGTAAGAGACCATGATCACATTAGCGGAAAGTTCAGAGGAGCGGCGCATAACAAATGCAATCTTCAACTAAAGTTTGATCCAAAGACATGGAAGCTGCCTGTATTCTTTCATAACTTGCGAGGTTACGACTCCCACCTTATAATGAAAGCAGTGGACGATGCCTTCAGGGTAGCATGCATTGCACAGTCATCAGAAAAGTACATGTGTTTCACTTTAAATAACATGTCTTTCTACGACTCTATGCAGCACATGATGGGGTCATTAGAGTCACTGGCCATGTCCTTAAAGTCCTGCCCAATAACAGAAAATATTTTGACCCAACTCTTGTTAGAAAGGGCGTTTACCCTTATGAGTACATGAACAGTTGGGGAAGGTTTGATGAAGATACACTTCCACCTAAAGGCGCGTTCTTTTCTAGTCTTAGAGGAAAGGACATCAGCGATTCTGATTACCAGCATGCTCAAGAAGCATGGCAGAAGTTAGATTGTAAAACAATGGGAGACTATCATGACTCATACTTGATGGCTGATGTATGTTTGTTGGCGGACGTCTTTGAAATTATAGAAAGACCTGCATGAACATTAAGCCTGGATCCCGCGCATTACATTTCTGCGCCCGGGATGAGTTGGGACGCTTTCTTAAAGTTTACTGGAGTACAGATTGATTTATTGTCAGATTTACCAATGATTCAGATGATTGAAAACGGATTGCGTGGAGGAATTAGTATGGCGTCGCATCATTACTGTAAAGCAAACAACAAATACTTGGACGACTATGATCCAAGTAAAAGGTCTAACTATCTCATGTATTTAGATGCAAACAATCTGTATGGATGGGCAATGGCGCAATCACTTCCATTACGTAACTTAAAATGTACACAGGCGGCGATCCGAATAATATTCAAAAGGCATTAAAGTGGTTGGGCATGACAAGAGCTGACAAGAAGGACTACATCGAGAAACTGGCAGATGAGGCAGAGGAAGCAGCTGGTAGAAATGATCTAAAAACGCTGTACAAGATAAACAAGCAGCTAAACATGGGTTCCAAAAACAATGATGTACCAGTAAAGGACAAGAATGGGAAGGTCGTTGAGGGAGAGGCAGAAAAACTACAGCGCTGGAAAGAACATTTCGAGTCAGTTCTGAACAGACCAGACCCCCCTCAGCTAGCAGATATCCAACCGGCAGGTATAGACCTGGACATCTGCATCGATCCACCGAGCCTAGAAGAAGTGACAGCAGCAATCAAAACCATGAAGAACGGAAAAGCACCAGGGGCAGATGGGGTAACAGCAGACATGTTGAAAGCAGATATTATGTGACAGCCCCTATTCTGACGGAGATCTTCAGACAGGTTTGGGAAACGGGCCAGACCCCTGAAGCGTGGAAAACTGGTCTTATCTTCAAGTTGCCCAAAAAGGGAGATCTTGGAGACTGGCAACAACTGGGGGCATAACACTTCTCTCTCTCACTAGCAAGGTATTTAGCAAGGTTGTGATGTCAAGGCTGACAGAAACCCTTGAGAGGAACCTCCGTCCACAACAAGCAGGCTTTCGCCCTGGACGATCCTGCTCAGATCATATCTTCACTCTGCGCCAGGTTTTGGAACAGAGCAATGAGTGGAACACGCTTTGTACATCAACTTCATTGACCTGGAGAAGGCATTTGACAGCATCCACCGAGAGTCCTTATGGAAAATCCTGAGACACTACGGAATCCCTGCAAAACTTGTCCGGGTCATTGAAATGCTGTACGGTGACTTCAGTTCGCGGGGTGATCTGCAACACGAGCTCACAGACGCCTTCAGTGTCAGCACGGAGTGAAACAGGGCTGCATCCTATCGCCTTTCCTCTTCATCCTGGCCATGGACTGGATTATGAAAAACGCCACAGACAGAGAGAGGAGGGGAATCAGATGGACCACGACAATGGTAACAACAACAACACTGGAAGACTTGGACTTTGCTGACGACATTGCCCTGATGTCACATCGCTACCAAGACATACAGGAGAAAACAGATGCCATGGCAACAACAGCTGGAAACCTTGGCTTGAAGGTCAACACCAAAGACAAAGAGCATGAGAATGAATGCCAGAGTCCAAGACAACATCAAACTGAACGGAGACGAAATTGAGGAAGTTAGCGACTTCACCTATCTTGGATCCAAGATGTCTAATACAGGGGATGGGAGGTGGAGATCCGGGCTCGACTTGCAAAAGCCAGCCAGGCCTTTGCCTCACTCAGGAGCACATGGAAGGCAGGGAATATCCGCCTGAAGACCAAGTTAAGAATCTTCAATCAAATGTATTAAGCACCCTTCTTTATGGATCAGAATCATGGAAGATGACCAAAACCATCAGCAACAAACTAGATGTCTTCCAAAACAGATGCCTCAGACGCATTCTAACGCATCTTTTGGCCGAATACCATCACCAATGAAGAACTCCACCAAAGGGCAGAAACTGAACCCATCTCAACGCAAGTCAAACGAAGGCGTTGGCGATGGATAGGCCATGTGCTCCGCCAGCAGACAACAGCCATTTCCAGAATCGCCCTACGATGGACTCCTGATGGCCGAAGAAGAAAGGACGCCCCAAAGAAACTTGGAGGAGAACAGTAGAGAGGGAGATGAAGGAAAATGGTTGGACATGGGGCCGTCTGGAACGTATTTCAGCCGACCGACATCAGTGGCGGGCTCTGGTTGAGGCCTTATGTGCTACCAGCACAAAGAGGACTAGATAGATTAAAGTGGTTGGGCAGTTTAACGCCTGATCAACAGCGTGGTTTCATTCTAGAAGTTGATTTAGAATATCCTTATGAACTCCATGACCTGCATAATGACTATCCTTTAGCAGCAGAAAGTCTAAGATGGATCCAAGAGAACCGCCTAAACTTGTGCCTAATCTTCGCGGCAAAAAAATTATGTCTGTCATTACAGACTTCTACAATTTTATTTAAGACATGGTTTGAAGTTGACAGCAGTTCATCGCATAATTGCTTTGATCAAGAACAGTTCATGAAACCATACATCATGAGAACACTGATCTTAGAACTAAATCCACAGATGCTTCAGAAAAAGACTTTTTCAAGCTGATGAACAACAGCTGTTTTGGAAAGACTATGGAGAATCCCCACAAGCGCAAAGATGTCAGATTGGTCACCAGAGAGAACGAAGCAATTAAGCTGACTTCAAAACCAAATTATCAGGACTTCAGAAGATTTCATGATCACCTTTTTGGCATAATGATGAAAAAAAAGAAAGTCAAATTAGACAAACCTGTTTTTATTGGGTTTACTGTTTTAGAATTATCAAAGCTTTTGATGTTAGAATTTCTTTATGACTACTTTAAGCCCTTGTATCCTGAGTCCAGAGTACTTTACACAGATACAGATAGCTTTGTTATAGATATCCCTACTGAAGACATCTATAAAGACATGGAAACCGAAGTAGCTAAAGGCATGCAGGATGGTATGACACGTCCGATTATCCTAAAGATTCGCCTTTGCATTCAATTACTAATAAGAAGGTTTTAGGAAAGATGAAGGATGAATTATCTGGAAAGGTGATCAAGGAGTTTGTTGGTTTAAGGTCGAAAATGTACAGTATTTCGAGCCAGGAGAAAATCATTAAGAAAGCAAAGGGAATATCTCGCAGCGTTGTGCAGTCAAACATATCACATGACAACTACAAAGAAGCATTGTTTGGCAATAAGACTTTTCATCATGACAACGTAAAACTGCGATCTAATCTACATGAGATCAACACAACAGTTGTAACAAAGAAGTCGTTAGATAGAACAAACACAAAACGTGTGTTTGTTAATCCAGAGTTTTCATATGCAATCGGGCACTGGAGGACCGCATAAACAGGGGGGTTTATATTTTTCATCAACTTTTATTATAAGATCAATCATAGCTTCATCCAATTCATTTAAATCTTTTCTCATGTTTGCTTGATGCGTTCGAATTTTTTTTATTATTTCAAGATATCTTTTCTCCCAATTTGGGGGTTTGAGTTGTAGGTGATCTGGATGATTTAGCATGCATTGATTAATCCCCGAAAATGTTTCCTTAATAGCATTACACGCATGAAATGATTCCCGTATCATTTTCAAGGTCTCTTCCTTTACCATTCTTGTTTCGTTCTGCACTTCCTTCTGAGCTTCCATTTTAAACTCAAATATATTTACGTAAATTAATTAAAGCGGAACTGTGTCCGGTGGGATTATCTGCAGTTCTTCTTTCACAAAAGATCTTTGAGGAGCTGGTTGTTTTGTTGTGTCAGTTTCTCGTAAATAATACACGGCGGATTCATTTTTACAATTCTTTTTATTTCATATGGAATCAACACTCCAAACTGGATCTGTTGCCCTGATGCGAGTGTCCCCTTCTGCTTCCCCCGGTAAATAAAGGTACCTTACTTTCAAACCAAATGGTAATAGTTTGCCGGATGAAGACTCTCCTTCAACAGCATTTATTGTTTTTCTTTTGATTGCTTGTACTGGTTTTAGGCCTTTAAATTCTTCATTATTCATTGCGCGCAAAACTAAGGGCAGTCTTCTAACCCATTCTGTTTGCGAGAATTGTCAATCAGCTCTCTGTGATACTGGTAGGAGAAAAGTCTTTCGGCTAACTGTTTGTTAAAGTTTTCAACTAAAGCCTGTGATCTGTGAACTCCCGGAATGCCTCTTCTAATAGTAACTCTGTGTTTTAACAATAATTGATTCACTTGGCCTTTAAATTCTTTCCCATCATCAACTTGAATCATGCGAGGGTAAGTTAGCGGGCCTCGCTGGTATATCAGCTGTATGGCAACAGCAACAGCAGAAGCACTCTTTTGTGTTAATGTTCTGCATCTTTGTATCTTGAAGCCATGTCAATGACTGTGAGTGCGTACTTAAATCTTTTTTGTCTAATCCTATCAGAGGGTAAATATAGAAGGTCCATTTGATGGGTGTCGTTCGGTATTGTGTTCACAAAGTGTGGTCTCTGTATTCGCCTAGGCGCAGGTAAATAAATTTGCCAAATCGCTTGTTTAGATAACCATTCTTTTGCTGTTTGTTCACTGACATCCAGCTGCTTCGCTTAGCTTTTTGATTGCTGTGATCCCCTTCCAATATCCTTTTGGCGAATAATAGATTTTGTTCATTTTTTATTCAGCCAATATTATGCGCAACAAAATACACGACGGTCATACCAAAGGCAATAAACGCGATTTCTTGCATCTTTTGTTTTTCTGATGGATGATAAAAGTCGCTAAATTTTGGTGGGGGTAATGTCTCGATTGGTTTGCCTGTTACAAGATAAATATTCTTTTATTGCTTGATCAACATCTTTAAATGTGTAAGCTGCATGTCCCTGTTTTTTCAGTGTGTTATTAATAAAATCTAACTGCTCAATTCTCTGCTTTTCATAGCGATCTTGTGCTGCAGCTAGTTGCTCCACAGCTTTGTTATGTCTTTTTCTCTCGCCTTCATCTCGCAGTTTACTAAATGCGTAATTACTTCCGCTAAAAGCGAGCGCATTAACCACAGCGCCGCCTATCATCATTACGAGTGAAGCCATTTTTATAAATGTATTTTTTTCTTACATATTTTATATTGTCCGGAATTATTCCTTGCTTAACTAGAAAATCTTTCGTGGCAAACGAAGCTGCAATGATAGCAATTAGCTTTGCTGAATCCTCAAAGTCTAGTTTGCCAAGATCTGCTGGTTTAATTCTTAACAAGCTTTTACCAAGCATTGAGTATCCTACACTTAGGCCTCCAATAACAGCAGAATGGTATACAAGGTTAGCAACAGTTTTTTTCGGTGCTCATTTTTATAAAATAAAATAATTATAATTATTAAAAACATGAACAGTGATGATCTCCTACAGCTACAAGGCAGCCTAAACCTTCCTGAACTTATGAATGACCAAGTTGATGCCCAAGCTATTATGCCCAAAAAGGAGAGGCTGTATTCTTTGGCAGCATGTGGGAAAACAAAACAGTTCCTCGGAACTGAATTCAGCATTGAACAGATTCAACAGATGTCGCCGCAAGACATTTTAAAGTATCATAACAGGTATGAAGCGCAGCTGGGGTCTAGAATGGTGAAAAGTGTGGGCAAACGGTTCTTAGTTTGTACACTAAACTAGTCAGTAGATTTGCTCCCATTGATTCTGAACAAGATCTTACGTATGATTTAACGCAAGATCCTGTTTTAAAACAAAGTCATTAGAGTCTCTAGGGTGTGATCTATACTACAGATTTGGAACATTGTTATCGCCATTAATCATGGGATTAATAACTTTTAATCATATAGATTTTGTTTCCCTTCAAAATGAACGAGCTGGAAAATCATCAGAACCAGAATCAGGAAACATTGAATCAGGTGGAGAAAGTAACCAAGCCAGAAAATCAGCAGAATCAGAAAACACTGAATCAGGTGGGGGCTAGTGAAAAGTGTCCTCATCCTGGCGGTTAAAGCAGGAAAAAAATTAGCAGAGTGGAACAGACAAAAAAAATTAATGTTACAGAATATAACTCATCATGAAAACATAACACCGCCAGCGCCAGAACAAGTTGATTCAATGCCCGCTATAAAAACTCCATGTGATACAAGCCCTACAGCGCCAAAGTCTTCATGGAATATTGAACTTAAAACTGTTGCCATTTTTGGCGCCATTGCTGCTGTTGGGGCAGTTATTACGGTTATAAAATATATAAAGAATGGCAGCCAAAACAAAAGCAATCAAAAAAATCTAAACCGTTAAATACAGAAAAAGACAACTGCACGCCAAAACCGTCAACAACAAAAGATCATTTTGATCCATTTATAATGCAATAATATTTAAATTTTTTAATAAAAATAGATCATGGCGTATTATAAAATGAAAGTCAATAAATAAAGACATGGAGTCTATAAAAGACATTTCCATAGACCAGAATCAATGCGGTTGCTTAGGATGTAAGACCTTGATTAAGATCTATGCTGACCGATCCCGCGCTAAGGGCGTTAAGCAAGACATCCTCAACGATGACGCGTTTTTTGAGGCGTGTGTGTACTATATTAGACATCTACTATTTAAGATAAAAACATAGATTGTATTTTTTTGATAATTATAAGATAACTTAAATAAAACCTTGGTTGTACTTAGAGGATGACTTAGTTATGATCTTAGGTTAACTTGGGTAAGAACTTGAGGATGACTTGGGGTGACTTAAAGATGACTTAAGTAAGAACTTGTAAATGACTTGAGGATGACTTGTGAATAACTGAGGATGACTTGTGAATGACTTGAGGATGACTTAAGTAAGAACTTGTGAATGACTTAAGGATGACTTGTGAATGACTTGAGGATGACTTGTGAATGACTTGAGGATGACTTGTGAATGACTTGAGAATGACTTAAGTGTGCGTGCGTGGGGTGGGGGTGGGGAGACGTGCGTGCGTGGGGTGGGGGTGCGCAGGAGTTACCTCCCTTAGTGTCCGCACATAGCAAGTACAGGCAGTACCGTAGCCCTCTTGCTACTATAAATAGGCGTTCACCGCATGAACGGTTATTTATAGCAAGGCGGATTTTACCGCAGCCCTCTTGCTGCTAAAATAAGGCGTTCACAGCATGAACGGCTATTTATAGCAAGGCGGATTTTACCGTAGCCCTCTTGCTACTATAAATAGGCGTTCACCGCATGAACGGTTATTTATAGCAAAACGGATTTTAACCGCAGCCCTCTTGCTGCTAAAATAAGGCGTTCACAGCATGAACGGCTATTTATAGCAAGGCGGATTTTACCGTAGCCCTCTTGCTACTATAAATAGGCGTTCACCGCATGAACGGTTATTTATAGTAGCAGTCAGCAAGGCTAATTTTACTGCAGTCCTCTTGCCACGAAAATAAGGCGTTCACAGCATGAACGGCTATTTATAGTAGCAGTCAGCAAGGCTAACTTCACCGCAGGTTGCCTCCCACAACAAAGAGTTTCATTTATACTTTCCTTCTTGCACAAAAAAAGTTTATACCACACCCCCCTCTTTTTTTATCCGGGCTTGGGACCGGCATGGGCAGAGTTAGTGGGTTTTTTTTAAAAAAAATACTGCTTTGGCAGAGCTTTTTTGGCGCTCTTAATCGCCAGTTAGTACACCTGTCGCTGAACACTTGGAGCTTTTTGTAAGAATAGTGGAGCCACCCACTACCCCACCCCGTTCTGTTAAGTGTACTAAAGAGAACTTGGTCTAATTTTGCCAGAAGTTTCGAAACTCATCATTTTGCTGCGAGTACTTTGCAATCAGACTTCGTTTAGCAAACAAATCATTGATGCCAATGTTAAGGTTATGAAATTTTGGGCAATAATAAAAATGTTTTGAAAGCTGCATCAGTTTTCTTGCATATGAGTCATCAATATTCATGTGCGTTCGTAAAAATGAACGCCATGTCTCAGTTGGTTTTGATCTTTGAAACATTGTTTGCGCCTTTTCAAGGCAGTGACCCATAATCAGAGCATGAGATGGATAGTTTTTCTTTCGCTAAGTTTTAGTAAAAGAGCACCACTTTGTAAAAATGGAATCATTTCGTCAACAGTCGAAAGATTATCAAAGCCATCAACATCTCTTTCAGTAATATTGCCCAAATCTTTTTCTAAATCTCTTTGTGGAACCAACAAGCTTTCAAGGTAGCTGTGTAGTTCATCAATGGTTAGTTCTCGTTTTTCTTCACCCCACCTTCTAAAAACGCAATACTGCTCTTTGGCTTACAAGGTAAAAAACAGCGCTCACCTAATTTTCTTTTGTTTATAACTCCATCATAAGCTTGTAGTATTGCATATGTTCCTCCATAACAAAAGTTGCTCCTCTGTAAACAAAGCACGTCCGTCTCCATTAGAAGCCATGGCTAAAATGGCCGGCTCTTGCCGGCGTAGTAGTGTTGACGTGGAGTGCCACGTGCAGTCTAGAATATTCGCGAACATTTGCTGACACAATAATGGGCAAGTTGCCCGCGGCGCACTTGGCCAGGTAAGAGACGAAACGCAGTAAGCTCGCGAGGCATGGTTTATTGATTTTTTGGTCACAACATAGGAAGACACACAGTTGCAAAACGAGCCGCTCGGCCTGCGCTGTGTTCTATCTAGCCGTGCATACGTGTGTGTGTGTGTGTGTGTGTGTGTGTGTTAGTGTGCCTGTGTGTGTGTGTTAGTGTGCCTGTGTGTGTGTGTGTGTTTAGTGTGTGTGTGTGTGTGTCTGCCCGCCTACTCTGTCGTCTGTCTGTCTCTCTCTGTCTCTTCTCTGTCTGTCTGTCTGTCTGTCTGTTCTGTCTCTCTCTCTTCCGCCACAGGAAAAGGCGGCTTTTAGGCCACTTTCGCCCAAAAACTCGGTGGTAGAGCAAGTGAGTTAGAATTGGTAAAATGCTGTTCTCTTGGTGTGTACATAAAGAGGTGTATCGTTGGGTTTCTTGTATGGTTTATATATGTGATTGTTGAGATCCAGTGTTATGTCTAGGTAGTTCACTACCTTTTTGTTTGCTTCAATGGTAATCTTTAAGTTGTGGTTTTGGAAGATTTTGCATAGTTCTTTCTTCTTGTTTTCGATGGTTCTTGGATTGTTGGTTAGTGCAGCAAGGCCATCGTCTCGGTATAGTCCGACTTGTTTTCCGAGTTTTTTCTTGATGTTGGACAGCATGAATAGTCCGACCAGTTCACATGTTTCTGCACCATCATATGATCCCATGGTTACGTCGAATGTTGAGTTTCTGTTGGTTTTCCTGATCCAGGTTTCATTTTTGCTGTGTAGTAATGTTTTCTTGGTGTGGAGAATGATTTCCATTTCTGATGGAAATCATTCTCCACACCAAGAAAACATTACTACACAGCAAAAATGAAACCTGGATCAGGAAAACCAACAGAAACTCAACATTCGACGTAACCATGGATCATATGATGGTGCAGAAACATGTGAACTGGTCGGACTATTCATGCTGTCCAACATCAAGAAAAAACTCGGAAAACAAGTCGGACTATACCGAGACGATGGCCTTGCTGCACTAACCAACAATCCAAGAACCATCGAAAACAAGAAGAAAGAACTATGCAAAATCTTCCAAAACCACAACTTAAAGATTACCATTGAAGCAAACAAAAAGGTAGTGAACTACCTAGACATAACACTGGATCTCAACAATCACATATATAAACCATACAAGAAACCCAACGATACACCTCTTTATGTACACACCAAAAGTAACCATCCACCATCTATATTAAAGACCATACCCCATGGCATAAACAAGAGACTATCAAACCTGTCATGCAGTGAGAGAGTGTTCAACAATGCAGCAGTAGAATACCAGAGGCACTACAAACAAGTGGATACAATTACAAATTACAATACAACCCAGACAACAACACAAATAAAAGCAAGAAAAATAGGAAAAGAAAAATCATATGGTATAACCCCCCATACGACGGGAAACTCAAAACAAACATAGGGAAAGAATTCTTCAAAATCCTAACAACTTCATTTCCAAAAGAACACAAACTGTCCAAAATATTTAACAAAAACACTGTCAAACTATCGTACTCATGTATGCCCAACCTCAAAAACCTAATTGACGCATCCAACAAAATGAAAATCAACACAGCAAAGAAGGGTGAAGAAAGGAAATCTTGCAATTGCACCAGAAAGGAGCAGTGCCCACTAAACAATAAATGTCTTCACAACAACATTGTATACCAGGCTACTGTGACATCAGAAAATGAAAAAGAAACATACATAGGGATCACTGAAAACCACTTCAAAACCAGATATGCAAACCACAAACAGTCATTTAATAAAGAAAAATATAAAAACCAAACAGAACTGAGCAAATATATCTGGAAACTTAAAGACGCAAAAACAAGCTACAATATATCCTGGAAAATCATAAAAAGAGCATCACCATACAGCAATGTTTCAAAAAGGTGCAACCTATGTTTAACTGAAAAATGGTTAATACTATGCAAACCACACTTAGCAACTTTAAACACCAAAACAGAAATAGTAAACAACTGCAGGCATAAATGGAAATCGTTGTTAGTGAACACGCCCAAAACAAAAACCTGAAAGCCCAAAAAAACACGTGCAGCCAACCCGCACGTGCAAACAACCGCAAACGGGAGCCCACACGCTATATAACATCGGCGGTGGGCAAACCAAAAACCATCCTGATGACAGCGCAGCAGCACGCTTGAAACAAACTTGTAGATAGTTTTAAGATTCCTCTTTTAACTTGTTCTAACTAATGTTGCTCCCCAAGGGTTGAGCACTTAAAAAATTGTTTTAGGCATTTTAAATATACTGATCTATATATATATATATATATATATATATATATATATATATATATATATATATATATATATATATATATAGGGATAGTGATGATAATAATGATAGTGGTAGTGATTATAATAAACAAGTAGATGAATAAAATGAATGGAACTGTAATTTTAAAAAAAGCAACTGTAATTTAAAAAAGAAAAAAAAGTTAAGTGAATAAAATAAATGATTTCGCTGGGGGATGAAAGAGGTGGTAGTAGTTATGCGTGGGCAGTTGTGAAAGGTGTGTGGGTAATGTTAATAAGGGAGGGAAGGGGATGGAAGATAAATGGGTAATAAGGTATAATTGGGGGGGGGGGGTAGGGTGGATGGGGAGGAGGGTAATGTGTGTGTGTGTAGGGAGGGGGGGGGGGCAAGAGAAGGAGAGCTCATATCTATTCATCCACTATGGGGTGGGGGTGGGAGGTTCATATAAATAGTGTTGTTGAAAAAGTAAACAATGCTGTGGGATGATGTTCATTGTAACAGGTGAAATAATGTGTTGGCATCAATATGCTGATGTTGGTTGAGAGAAGATAGCAATGATCAATGAAAAACAGGGTATCGTGTGTTGCACACACACACACACACACACACACACACACACACACACACACACACACACAAAAGGGGGTGGGTGGGTGGGTAGGGGACCACATGTAAACAATATTCTGGGTGAGTTATGATCATATGATAATAATGAGACTAAACTGTCAGTTTAGCTAAAGTCTTCCTCTCTCTCACACGTACACACGCGCACACACATGGGCACAGACAGACAGACAGACATACAGACACACACACACACACACACACACACACACACACACACACACACACACACACACACATAATCAGACAATTTCTCTCTGTCTGCTTGTCTGTTACACACACACGCGCACACACACACACACACACACACACACACACACACACACACACACACACACACACACACACACACACACACACACACATACACACACACACACACTGACGGACAGGTCAGACAGGTATGTAAAATAATGTTTAAGGGACAGAAAGAAAGAATCATTATTCTGCGTGTTGATAGTGATAATCGGACCCTCTTTGTGACTGGGGACTGTCTTCACTATAGGCGCTCTGACCATTCTTCACTATAGGCACTCTGAACATTCTTCACTATAGGCGCTCTGACCATTCTTCACTATAGGCGCTCTGACCATTCTTCACTATAGGCACTCTGAACATTCTTCACTATAGGCACTCTGAGCATTCTTCACTATAGGCACTCTGACCATTCTTCACTATAGGCACTCTGACCATTCTTCACTATAGGCGCTCTGACCATTCTTCACTATAGGCACTCTGACCATTCTTCACTATAGGCACTCTGACCATTCTTCACTATAGGCGCTCTGACCATTCTTCACTATAGGCACTCTGACCATTCTTCACTATAGGCACTCTGACCATTCTTCACTATAGGCACTCTGACCATTCTTCACTATAGGCGCTCTGACCATTCTTCACTATAGGCACTCTGACCATTCTTCACTATAGGCACTCTGACCATTCTTCACTATAGGCACTCTGACCAGACAGCCAACGTTCTGTAGCCTATCAGGCCGACCCTCTGGAAGACCTCAACATGCCGACCGAAGAAGTAGGTCACCTCCGCACAGAAAAAAATAAAGGGTCGACAGAAAACACACCATGCCCACATCTACGCACGTGTTATACGGACAACTGACTTGGTTTGTTCTGCCGTGGCGACAGCCTGTGTTCAGTGGATGGACGGAGTCACCGTGTGACGAGCGACAAATGTGTCTTGCATGCAGACAATACTAGGAGTCAGACGGCGTGGGCGAAGACCAGGCTAAGCTACCTCTACCCCCCCCCCCCCCCCCCCCCAGGAAAAAGTACAATGTGAGATTTGTATCCTGCAATGTTGTAATGCTTCTTGCTGCCTGGCCAGAGAAACTGTACTGGCTATAAGGCAAAGTGTTCTGGTGTCTCCCTCCCTCTTTCACTATACTGGCTATAAGGCAAAGTGTTCTGGTGTCTCCCTCCCTCCGTCCCTCCCTCTCTCTCTTTCACTACACTGGCTATAAGGCAAAGTGTTCTGGTGTCTCCCTCCCTCCCTCCGTCCCTCCCTCTCTCTTTCACTACACTGGCTATAAGGCAAAGTGTTCTGGTGTCTCCCTCCCTCCCTCCGTCCCTCCCTCTCTCTTTCACTACACTGGCTATAAGGCAAAGTGTTCTGGTGTCTCCCTCCCTCCGTCCCTCCCTCTCTCTTTCACTATACTGGCTATAAGGCAAAGTGTTCTGGTGTCTCCCTCCCTCCGTCCCTCCCTCTCTCTTTCACTACACTGGCTATAAGGCAAAGTGTTCTGGTGTCTCCCTCCCTCCGTCCCTCCCTCTCTCTTTCACTACACTGGCTATAAGGCAAAGTGTTCTGGTGTCTCCCTCCCTCCGTCCCTTCCTCCCTCCCTCTCTCTTTCACCGTACTGGCTTTAAGGCGACTGTTTTGGTTTCTCCCTCCATCCGTCCCTCCCTCTCTCTTTCACTGAATGGCTTTAGGGCAACTGTTTTAGTTTCTCCCTCCCTCCATCCCTTCCTCCCTCCGTCCCTCCCTCCGTCCCTCCCTCTCTCTTTCGTTGTACTGGCTTTAAGGCGACTGTTTTAGTTTCTCCCTCCCTCCGTCCCTCCCTCCGTCCCTCCCTCTCTCTTTCGTTGTACTGGCTTTAAGGCGACTGTTTTAGTTTCTCCCTCCCTCCGTCCCTTCCTCCCTCCGTCCCTCCCTCTCTCTTTCGCTGAATGGCTTCAGGGCAACTGTTTTAGTTTCTCCCTCCCTCCGTCCCTTCCTCCCTCCGTCCCTCCCTCTCTCTTACGCTGAATGGCTTCAGGCAACTGTTTTAGTTTCTCCCTCCCTCCGTCCCTTCCTCCCTCCGTCCCTCCCTCTCTCTTTCGTTGTACTGGCTTTAAGGCGACTGTTTTAGTTTCTCCCTCCCTCTGTCCCTTCCTCCCTCCGTCCCTTCCTCCCTCCGTCCCTCCCTCTCTCTTTCGTTGTACTGGCTTTAAGGCGACTGGTTTAGTTTCTCCCTCCCTCTGTCCCTTCCTCTCTCTTTCACTGAACTGTTTTATGTCATTATTTATAAAAGTATTTAGACTCAGAATCAAAGACTTCGAGAATATTTCGACAGGGTCGCCCTGTCTTCTTCAGCTCACTGTTGCTGTTGTGGCAGCGAGGCCTGGTGGGGCGACTGTTGTGTGTGGTGAATAGTTGTCAGGATCTGATTGTAGATGGGGGAAGTTCAAAACCTTGATCTCTGTTCAGACTGGGGCGTCTAGTCTTGATTTCGATGGCTTCTTTAACTTGTCTTTTTGTGAGGAAGGCTCTGTAGATAAGATCTTGGTTTCTTGGGGCTGAAACTGTGGCCAGACAACATGGATGCAGAGTGTTCCACAAACCCACCAATTCCCTATGCCAGCAACTGACCCATGTCAAAGACAAAACGGACCCCCTCAAGCGTGTGGTGTAGTGTACCAGGTAGGGTGTCAAGACTGCCAATACCTACATTGGCGAGACAGCAAGACCACTCACCACCCGCCTACAGGAACACCAAAAACCGATCTACTTCTGCCATACACGAACGCCTACAAGCTCACGAGGGTCGGCTCACCATTTTGACCAACGTCAGGCCCACAGCACGAACGCTGGCACAAGAATGAGAGCCCAACTGCTCTCACCAAGGATTTTGACCGAAGTGCTAGCCACCCGGCCCCACCAAACTTCAATGCCTGATGACTCAGCACTCACTCCTTGCTGAGTTTTAAACTCCACACAGACCGCACGGGAAACAGGACTCCACACAGACCGCACGAAACAAAGCAGGAGACAGAGGCTAACCCCCCTCTCTCCTCACACCTATCCTTTCCCTGCCTGTGCATGGTAGCACACGCACACACAATATCCGAAGGGAACGTACAGGTATCCAACACCCCCACCGTTCTTCCTGAACCCAACAACTCCCATATAGGGCCCGGTAAGCCTACACCCCCAGACTGCCGCCATGACCCCTGAATGTCATTGCTCTGTGCAGACTGCCGCCATGACCCCTGAATGACATTGCTCTGTACAGACTGCCGCCATG
>CM031605.1:99832373-99842373 GCA_018398815.1 Conus ventricosus | reverse complement strand
CTTGCACTTCAACACAATGGAGGAATTGGTGACCTGCACTTCAACACAATGGAAGAAGTGGTGACTTGCACTTCAACACAATGGAAGAAGGGGTGACTTGCACTTCAACACAATGGAGGAATTGGTGACTTGCACTTCAACACAATGGAGGAATTGGTGACTTGCACTTCAACACAATGGAGGAATTGGTGACTTGCACTTCAACAAAATGAAAGAAGGGGTGACTTGCACTTCAACACAATGGAAGAAGGGCACTTCAACACAATGGAAGAAGTGGTGACTTGCACTTCAACACAATGGAAGAAGTGGTGACTTGCACGTCAACACAATGGAGGAATTGGTGACTTGCACTTCAACACAATGGAAGAAGGGGTGACTTGCACTTCAACACAATGGAAGAAGGGGTGACTTGCACTTCAACACAAAGGAGGAATTGGTGACTTGCACTTCAGCACAAAGGAGGAATTGGTGACTTGCACTTCAACACAAAGGAAGAAGTGGTGACTTGCACTTCAACACAAAGGAAGAAGTGGTGACTTGCACTTCAACACAATGGAAGAAGTGGTGACTTGCACTTCAACACAAAGGAAGAAGTGGTGACTTGCACTTCAACACAATGGAAGAAGTGGTGACTTGCACTTCAACACAAAGGAAGAAGTGGTGACTTGCACTTCAACACAATGGAAGAAGTGGTGACTTGCACTTCAACACAAAGGAAGAAGTGGTGACTTGCACATCAACACAATGGAAGAAGTGGTGACTTGCACATCAACACAAAGGAAGAAGTGGTGACTTGCACTTCAGCACAATGGAGTAATTGGTGACTGCACTTCAACACAGTCATTGCAGCCGAGGACGGGTCAAACTTCCTTCAAGTCTTGTCTCTTTCCTTTTTCATCCCTTAGCCAAGCAGATGTGATGTAGCGTATATGGACCATCTGGCACGCCGTGAACCCTCCTTGGTGACACTAGATCCATTGCTTGCAAAGACTTGCGGGAGGAGGGAGGAGAGGCGAATTTCTCTGAAAACACAGATCAAAGCTGTCGTCAACATTTCCAGACAACGTCTAACCATCAGGCTCATGGCACAGATATACTTTGTTATCCAGGGATCAAGCTCCAGTAAAAGGTAACTCTCTCAGACTGTCTTTTCCTCACGGACAAGAGTCTCTGATCTATAAAGAGAAGATTTCTGCTTCCACAAAGTTACACAGGTGCCCTCAACGATCGAGGTACAGTCCCATCGCTTTCATCATGTCTGCCAGTGAAATAAACATGGACCTCAACGATCGAGGTACAGTCTCATCATTTTCATCATGTCTGCCAGTGAATTAAACATAGACCTCAACGATCGAGGTACAACACCAAAGCACCTTCTACCATGTCTGCCAGTGAATTGAACATTGATCCTTAACGATCGGCGTACAGTCCCACAGCGCCTTTTGCTACGTCTACAGCTGGGCAAAAACATCTACCTCAACGATCGAGGTACAGTCCCATAATGTCGTGCATCACTGACCTAAAACGAAGGTACAAACAAATCGTGAAACGAACAGAAGGCGTTTCGACCTATCTGGTCTTCTTCAGGCAAGATATAACATTTCAAACAATAAAAATGAAGAACGAACAGGCTGTACACCAAAAATTAATGCGACAAAAGCCTTGATTAAGAAGTAGAGTATTTATAGACTGGCGCAATTGGATTTTTTGATAATTTTAATTGTGTCTGAAAGCTGATTCTCCTCATTTTCATTCATATGGTCATCAAGGGACAAGCCAGGAGGTTCCAAGCAGACAGATTAAAATCAAAGGAATGGGATTATTCGGGCGCTTTGAGCTGGCGTAAAGATAGTGTCACGGGTGAGTGCAAAGGCCTGAAATGTGACGTCAACTAAGGGGAAGGTAATGTATTTGAAGATTGTTTGTGATTTCATCACTGGAAATCCCCCAACAAGGGAAATAATTGGTGTGGAGTTGTTCTTTTGATCAATTGTCAGTTTAACATTAGATGGTGACTGAAACTTATTGTAGGCCTCAAAACGCTGACATGGATTATACAGTGTTTTAGGGCAAAATCCTAATTGAGGTGTGTGGCCTCAAACCGCTTACATGGATTATACAGTGTTTTAGGACAAAATCCTAATTGAGGTGTGTGGCCTCAAAACGCTTACATGGATTATAGTGTTTTAGGACAAAATCCTAATTGAGGTGTGTGGCCTCAAAACGCTTACATGGATTATACAGTGTTTTAGGGCAAAATCCTCATTGTGGTGTGTGGTGGACATTATTCGTGACCCATAATGAACATGCCAACAAATTTTCAGAAAGATCGGCCATGCACACACACAAACATACACACACACGCGAGCGCGCGCGCGCACACACACACACACACACACACACACATATTGACATAATAAACGCATGTATTTACATAGAGGCACAGGGCATAGACAGGCAGACACACACACACACACACACACACACACACACACACACACACACACACACACACACACACACACAACCTTCAAGCCGCTCACCTGACCTGCATTCTTCTCACCGGGAATAAAAATGGCAATGCCTGTTCTTACCGATCAGAGGCTGTTACTATCTTTAGACCTTTGGAAGAGAAGGGGCTGAGAAGTAATAAGCAAACATAATTCTCAAGATAAGATAAAATTAATTACGTCTGCCCCTTCAAAACATTGACCTTGTACTCACTGAAGATGACGAGGATTTAAAGGAAAAGAAATTGGACAAGAAACCAGACTTTGTACACTTCAGTCTTCGAGTTTAATCTCCGCGCTTTTCTTGATGACCTTTGAACTGCATGTCGGGCTGCAGGATTGGTGGAAGTCTGTCAGCTGACTTGCGATAGGTAGGGCGAGTCGCCGGGCTTTAGGTCAGAGCAAAGGTACAGTCTTTGGTCAGAGCAGGGACCGTACAGCAAAGGGATGCGCAGCTGGCCGGCTTCCCCTTCTCTGAGTCACTAACGAAGTACTGAAAGGGGCGGGCCCCACCACCTAGTGCGTACAGAACTTCCGGTGTCGGTGGTAACATGGAGTTTGGCAGCCAAAACATCGTTGAGATAAGCATTCTTTTTCCATAATTCAGCGGTTGTTATGCGTTTACTATAAGACATGTGTTATGACTTTGTGTTGTGGAGGAATGTAGAGTGCGAAACCTATCGACATGTGCAAGTAATTACCCTATAACTGATAACGCGGCCACAGTTTACTCGGCGTACAAGCGTGTAAACAAACCATGCCTGTGCTCGCGAGATGCGCTAGTCAGTGTGTAGGTGTGCTCCGCGCAGCTTTAGTCTTTCATGTCTCCCTTCTTGTATGCATTGATGTACAGCTGGTTGCTATATTTTTCAGGACTTGCGTAGATTCAGTCTTCGTTTTGGTTATTATAGCGGGTATTGCTGGTTCATTTGTAGGAAACAGAAGCGACTGCAGTGAACACTGCTCAGCCTGTTGCAATGGCAGAGAAACGAACACCGATACCAGTCGCTGATTCAACAAAAAAAGGCAGCGAACCACAGCCAATGTTGGTAAGTTAATTCAACTCTCTCTCTCTCTCTCTCTCTCTCTGTGTGTGTGTGTGTGTGTGTGTGTGTGTGTGTGTGTGTGTGTGAAAGACTGAGAGAGAGAGAGAGAGAGAGAGAGAGAGAGAGAGAGAGAGAGAGAGAGAGACTAAATGTGTTATGACATGTTTACTGACTTTTAATACATCAACAGTGTGGCAACATCAACAAAGACAACACTCAAAATAATTACATAGTGGTATGCATCACATTATGATGCTCTCTCTCTCTCTCTCTCTCTCTCTCTCTCTCTCTCTCTCACACACACACACACACACACACACACACACACACACACACACACACACACACACACACACAATTCAGAACGTTGATGATGTTTTTTAACCTTTTCAGATTACACCAGACCTTGTCAGTGAAGTGTGCAGCTCAATGCAAGCAGACAAATGCCTTCCGGATGAGACAAGACAGTCGGAATATTTCTGTATGTAAATACAAAATTATTGTTTTGCATATCAAAGCAAGGGACTTTGGTCATCTGATACCAAATAAATAAGAATGACTCCTTAACCTCTGTGTTTGTATATATATATACATATATATATATATATATATATATATATATATATATATATATATGTGTGTGTGTGTGTGTGTGTGTGTGTGTGTGTGTGTGTTACAGAGAGAGAGAGAGAGAGAGAGAGAGAGAGAGAGAGAGAGAGAGAGAGGAGAGAGAGAGAGATCTAAAAGGCTTTGTAGTCTACTGATGAAACCTGTGACGTATGGCTTGACTACATCATGCAAGTTCAAGAGTACATGTACATCAATTACTATTTGTGTGTATAACAAAAAAGACGATGTGTTCTGCCTTTACCGTGACTTCAGAAATTACCACGCACACACATAAACATGCACTGGCACACACACATAAACATACCTCTCTCTCTCTCTCTCTCTCTCTCTCTCTCTCTCTCTCTCTCTCTCTCTCTCTCTCTCACACACACACACACACACTCACACACACACACACACACAGAATGGAAACTGTTTACTTCAATGAGCGGCCCTTGTAAAACAACCAACACTTGGACATCACTGAATTTTGGATGCCCGAACTTAATTGTCATTACAGAAACCTATTCGATGAAATACTGCTATTAACTGAACGATTTAGAGTCTATGCTCAGACTTACAAGTTTTGAAGCAAGAATCCTTGAAATGACGGGAGCAAATTGTAGCCCTGTCGGAGTTGAACGATTTATCTTGTCTGTTGATACTGTTGATCAGCTGCATTCTCCACTCATCGTTCGTACCTTTCGCCGGTAATTTGTGAAATGTAAGCCCTTTGTGTTTAGATTTCTGGGCGGGACAGCCAACAATGGCACAGTTTGCACCCCCCATATTAGATGCGATGTGGTTTTGGTACAAGAAATTGGAGTGTTCATGCGAAAAACGAGATTTACACCGTCCGACACGCGTGTTCCACGCATTGTTTACTCGCTAGAAGCTGCCACCGGAAGTTCTTTACGCCCAAGTTCGGCCGTCTGCTCGCGAGCAGTACTTCGCGCGGCCCATCTGGCTCTTGTTAGTCCCTTTGCTGTACGGTCCCTGGTCAGAGATCGGGGTCAGAGCAAAGGTCAAGTAGTAGCAACAAAGTTTGTACAGACGAAAATTGTCCTGACTCTTTGAAAAAATAATTGAATGTGAAAAAGATGACCCCCCTCCCCTTGGAATTCGGAAGTCAGTAAATGAGTTCAATGCCACAGGTCAGCAAAGATAGCAGAATGACGCATGACCCGTGGACTCCTTGTTTTTCTAAGCCATTGATAAGGCACACGGATTTTGGAGTGAAAATCTAGCAGACGGCAGAAAAACGAAGGGTCATGTGGATCGTGCTTGCATAGAACGAGAAACGGACATGAAACCTGCCTCGAGTCAGGTATGGTATGGGTCAAGGGCTTCACTGTGCGATGGGTATGTTTTGGTATTGGCTGATCTTCTGACAAAAGCCAGGTGCAGCTTTGAGTGCAATAGAGAAAATAAACATTTTGGGCTTAACCTGTAACCGTGGACTCGGACCTTATCCGTTCCCCCCCCCCCCTCTCACCCAGCCCCCTTACTTCCTTTTCTGTGTTCCCTCCGTTTTCACTGATCGATCACTTCAGTCCCTTTTCTCCGAAATCTTCACCTCCAACCTTTCCCCCTCCACCCTCTACTCCGCCAACCAAACCTCCTCCCTCCTTATCCATATCCCATCCATCCTCCGCCCTCCCCCTCCCCCCCCCATCCCCCCCCCCCCCCCCCCTATATACTCATGCACCTTCTGCACAAACTGTGCACAGTTACATCTCGTCACCCATTTTCCCCTGAGAGAGAGAGAGAGAGAGAGAGAGAGAGAGAACAGCTGATACACGTATAAATAGCATCAGCAAACAGTCGGACTTGAGCCGACGAACTTTGAATAGGCATACTCGATGGCGCACATGTATTAGACAGTGGCCAGACGCGTCTTCCCACAAAGCGCATTGAAAGAACAAAAACACCGTCTTCGGCAGGGTGTGGGCGTGTGTGTGTGTGAGGGTAGTTTGGGGTGGAAGGGACGATGCAAAAAGGGAGGAGGTGGAGGGAGGAAGACTGAGACAGGAGAAGAGGGGAAGGAGGTGGGGATAAAGTAGGAGTGCGAAAAGAGGGTAATTGAATACAGCCCGAACACTGACTAGCATGTGCTTAGTGTATCAGGCGAAAAGCGATAGTTTCCCCGATGTCGCATGGGTACCGCGTGTAAAAAAAAGTGCGCGGATTGTCTTCGGGTTCGCTTTGTAACTGGGGCCGAACACTCTTCAACAGATTGCGCTCATCCACGTCACAGACCTTTCAGCTCCCCCGCCCTTCCCTCCCTCCCCCCTCCCTTTTTTCTTTCTCCTTCTGTGATGGTTGTTTTCTTTCTTGACACCATCTTCCGAGAACAGGTGAATTCCAAGCGTTTTTCCTCCAGCTAGGAAACAGTGTACAGAATTCAGCTAAGAAACAGTGTACAGAATTCAGCTAAGAAAACAGTGTACAGAATTCAGCTAAGAAACAGTGTACAGAATTCAGCTAAGAAACAGTGTACAGAATTCAGTTAGGAAACAGTGTACAGAATTCAGCTAGGAAACAGTGCACAGAATTCAGCTAGGAAACAGTGCACAGAATTCAGCTAGGAAACTGCACACAATTCAGCTGGGAAACAGTGTACACAATTCAGCTAGGAAACAGTGTACAGAATTCAGCTACGAAACAGTGTACACAATTCAGCTACGAAACAGTGTACACAATTCAGCTACGAAACAGTGTACACAATTCAGCTAGGAAACAGTGTACACAATTCAGCTACGAAACAGTGTACACAATTCGGCGGCAACGTATGTCACCCGAGCTCCAAATTTATATTGATAAACTCCAGATTCAAATTGATAACGGCAAATGAAACAAACTGCGGCGTTACTGAAACACGACAAAAAAGCAGAAGAGCACACAAAACAAAGTGTGAAGTAACGACGATTTAATGCACGACACAAAACAGGACAAGAAATTTTCGGCAAAATGCCTTCCTCAGCGACAAACAAAAAAAAAAAAAAGGGGAAAAAAAAAAGTAAAAAAAAAAAGTACAGACATAAACATGCACAATACTCCCCTTGTGAAGCCAAAGTGGTGAGTGAAGACTCACCACTTTGGCTTCACAAGGGGAGTATTACATAAACATGCACAATACTCCCCTTGTGAAGCCAAAGTGGTGAGTGAAGACTCACCACTTTGGCTTCACAAGGGGAGTATTGTGCATGTTTATGTCTGTACTTTTTTGTTTGTTTGTTTGTCGCTGAGGAAGGCATTTTGCCGAAAATTTCTTGTCCTGTTTTGTGTCGTGCATTAAATCGTCGTTACTTCACACTTTGTTTTGTGTGCTCTTCTGCTTTTTTGTCAAATTGATAAACTCCAGATTGATATTGTTTAACTCTAGGTTGCTATTGATAAGCCCCGGATTCATATTGATAAATTCCAGATTGATGCTGATATATTCCAGATTGATACTGATCTATTCTAAATTGATACTGATATATTCTAGATTGATACTGATATATTCTAGATTAATACTGATATATTCTAGATTGATATATATATATAAATAGTAAAGACAGTGCAAATACAGAGGAATTTCACACAGTCTTGTTTCTAATTCATTTTCTTATTGCAGTAGTAGTAGTAGCAGCAGCAGCAGCAGTAGTAGTAGTAGTAGTAACAGCAGCAACAGCAACAGCTCCAGCAGCAGCAACAGCAGTAGTAGTAATAGAAGTAGTAGTGGTAGCAGCAGCAGTAGCAGCAGCAGCAGCAGCAGCAGCAGCAGCAGCAGCAATAGTAGTAGTAGTGGCAGCAGCAGTAGCAGTAGCAGCAGCAGTAGTAGTAGTAGTAGCAGCAGCACTAGTGGTAATAGTAGTAGCAGTAGAAGTAATAATAATGATAATAAGAAGACCACCACCACCACCATCACCACAATAACAATACTACTACATACTACTTCTACTACGACTACCTCTAACAATAATAATAATGATAATAATAATAATAATAATGATGATGATGATGATGATAGCAATAATGATAATGATAACGATGACAATGATAAAAAAAAAATAATAATAATGATAATAATAATAATTATAATAGTAATAATAATCAGAATAATGATAATGATGATAATAATGATAATAACAATAATAGATACTTATTTAGAGGTTGGTTTTCAGCCAGCTGCTTAAAGAACTGCAAGTACTAAAGATTCGTAGATTTTTTTGCGTATCTTTTCGTTTTTCTATGAATCCCGAAAGGTGAAAGAGAGAGAGAGAGAGAGAGAGAGAGAGAGAGAGAGAGAGAGAGAGAGAGAGAGGGAGAGAGAGAAAGAGAGAGAGAGAGGGTGGAGATGCGGTGGAGGGGAGGAGAGAAGAGGAGAGAGGAAGGTGAAAATGGACGCAGATGGCAAGGAGATTGAATTGTCTTTCTTGGAGACAAAGGCGCTATTGTGCTTTCGCTTTTGCCTTTGCCTTTCATTTGTTCCTCCGTTGGTTTTGTTGTTTTCTCAAGCTTTCCATTTTTTTTTTTTTGGGGGGGGGGGGGGGGGGGGGGCTGTTTGCAATTCCGGCACAGCCTAGTTTTTTTGCTTTGTAAACGTTTCATTCCTGTAAACTTTACCTATTGACTGATTTTGTAAAGCTAATTTTTTTTTGGTAAAATATTTCATTCCTGTAAAGTTTATCTATTGACTGATTTTGTAAAGCTAATTCTTTTTTTTAATATTTTTTACTTGAAATAAATAGGGCATAATCAGGGAGGAGAAGAGATGAGAGAATGAAGGGAGGAGGAGGGAAAAGGGATTGGGGTTGGGGGTCTAGGAGGTCGGGGTGGGGTGGGATGTAACAATTAGAATGACGACAACAACAGAACACTGAACCAGATCGTAGTGTTGGCAGGAAATAATACGTACTACAAGAACCCACGCAAAACAAGGTAGATAATTACCCTTATTGAACACATAATACCGAAAACAAGGTAGATAATCCCTTATTGAACACGTAATACCAAACAGAACCCACGCAAAACAAGGTAGATAACCCTTATTGAACAATAATACCAAACAGAACCCACGCAAAACAAGGTAGATAACCCTTATTGAACACATAATACCAAACAGAACCCACGCAAAACAAGGTAGATAATCCCTTATTGAACACATAATACCAAACAGAACCACGCAAAACAAGGTAGATAACCCTTATTGAACACATAATACCAAACAGAACCCACGCAAAACAAGGTAGATAACCCTTATTGAACACATAATACCAAACAGACAAGTGAATTTTCCACAGACACGTCTGTTTCACATGGCTCCAATACTACACATAACACTGTCAAGGAGCGTGAAACCTCTCACAAAAGGCATTAAACGCTTAAGGCAAAGGGACGTTGTACGTAGTATACAAATAGGTGATAGACCCATTAACCAGGGTACCTTACCCATCGCACACGGCCGAACTGTGTCAAGGAGGACGAAGTGGTCAGATGACAGATGGCACCTCAGGTAGTAGAGAGTTCGGACCTGCCCGATGGCGAAAGGGGAAGGGATGTAACCACTACGACCTCGGTGCTCCAAGCGAGTGCTAGACACGTAGTCAGCTGAGGTTCTTTTGTAAATAGTCAGTGAAGAGCAGTAGTCTTGGACACGTTGGGATGGTATTGCCGTGGGTCACTGTGTTGGTTCTATTGTCAGGCTGGTTGAATGCGTGTGGAGGTTGTAGTAGCCCTCCTTAGATAATTACTGTGTTAAGTGACCACCGAAGTCGGCGGGAATTTTCGATGTCCATCTGGTGCTAAGTGTCTGTTTGCCAATCATATTTGGTAAGCGATGTGTGATTG
>CM031605.1:99814737-99822237 GCA_018398815.1 Conus ventricosus | reverse complement strand
AGCTTGTCCACCCCCCCCCCCCCCCCCTTGCCCATCCCTCCCCCCCTTCATAATATAACTGCTCTCTCACTCCTCGCGCCGCTCCCTCACCCCACCCCCCTACTTCATCTCCGCACGCCCCCCTCCCCCTCCCACCCCGCCCTCCCCCCTTCCCCCACGCCCACCAACCCTCTCAAACGCACACACACTATTGGCCTACAACATCGGACCATCCAATGACTACAAACTTAATTATTTAATTAATAAGTTCTAGTTCTTATTTCTTATTTTCATAGCTTCCACTATATATTTAGCAAAGGCAACAATGGTTGAATTATCATTTGTTAAAAGATCCCTAATACCATTTATTGATGGCGGATATGAATCATATTAAAGAAGGAGTATTTACGACGAATGTCTGAGAACTGTTGACACTGGAAAATAAAGTGTACTTCATTTTCAACATTATGACCACACAATACACAGTTTGTGACTTCTCTATCCACACACCAGTGTTTTGCAATACCTAAGCCGTGTACTCTTAATCTAAACCTTGTCAGTGTCTTCTCTCATTCTTTGTTTGTAATTAAAGTTAAATACTTCTCTGGTTCAAACACAGATTTAAATGAATAATACCATGAGTATTTATCACTAGTTTCAATCTCTGAGTGCCATTTTTGCTTGTAGCATGATATAAGCCTGTCCTTGAATTCTGATATAAACCCCTCTTCAATTCCGACATCTTGGCATAGCCATACTATTCCAAAGCCATTTTCTATTAAAATATTCTTTACTCTCGAAGCCCAGTTACAACTATCTGTTTTCTAGCCGCATTAGCATCATCTCATAAGCTTGTCTACATATTCTATTCATCGCAGTCTAACCAATCGGACCCAGTACTTAACGCATTTTATTGCTGTTCTGACAGATAGCGGATATCTTCCTGTTTTCTCCATAAACCATTTTGTTGGAAGAGTGCAATGGAAGTCCCAAAAATCGCTTGATAAGCAAAAGTATGAACTTTTTCTATTTCTGTTACATCTTCGAGACCCCAGATTTCTGCTGCATAAGTTAAGATGGGTTCAATTTGGGCATCAAACAGTTTCCAGAATAGAAAGGGATCAATCGTACGCAATCTTCGAAACGATCTCAGGATCTCCATCACTCCCTTCTTACCTTTCTTACTCATTTCAAGCAAAGAAGCACTCGTACTTAATTTTGTGGTAATACCAGACCTAGGTATTTGTACGTATTTGTTACCTTTAATGCTTCACTTCCGTACACCCATCTTTCCCTTACTCCAAGGTAGCCTCCTTTACGAAAAACCACTACATTAGTTTATCTAAATTAACCTCTAAATGCAATCTATCTGCTTCTTTTTTTAGATTGTTTAGGCTGATTTGTAGGCCTATGACTGTACCTGACAGCAAGACTAACGTCATCTGCAAAGAGCAGCAGAAATAGCTCGATAGATCCTGGTACCATCTGAATCCCGTGCTTACCCTCCTAATTAATTCCAGGCCAATTCATTGATAAAAAAAAGTAAACATTATCGGACTGAGTATGCACCCTTGTTTATAACGCCTCTCGGGCAGTCGAAGAAGTCTGAATACGAATGTTTGTCTCTGACACAAGCTTTTACTGAGTTTGTAGACACCTTTTAGAGCTTTATACAACTTTCCATCAACACCAGTTTTACGTAATACAGACCATAAAAAGTTTCTGTTCACCGTGTCAAAAGCTTTTCTAAAATCAACGAAAGCTACATAGAGTTTTTGTATTTTTGCTAGATATTTATGGACAATAGTGTACAGAGTAAAAATATGATCAACTGTACTATAACCTACTCTAAACCCAGCCTGTTCTTCTGCTAGTTTTCCTTCTTGTTCTGCCCACTGAGTGAGCCTCTTATTTAGAATGCGTGTGTACACTTTGCTGACGACACTTGTTAGGGCTATACCACGGTAATTATCAGGTACATTAACATCCCCTTTCTTGTGGATTGGAACTATTATAGATTTGGCACCATTCTGCCGGAAAGGTACCCTGTTCAAAATCTTATTAAAAAATTTTGCGAGAAAGGTAACATAGCATCGTTTGCATTTTTCAGCATCTCGCCAACTATTTTATCAATGCCAGAGCTTTTGCCCGTTTTTAATTTTCTAATACTAGATTCAACTTCCTCCTTAGAAATAGGATTGTTAAAAAGGGGTTCATGCGACTCACCGGTCGGGTCATCAATTACGATTTCCTCTTGTTCCAGATCAGGAGTTGCTGTGTTGAAAAGATTATGGAAATGTTCAAACCACTGGTCCTTAGAAATCTCGTTATATAGCACTGTCTTTCTGTTCACTGATCTGATGGTTTTCCAAAATAACTTTGGGTCATTAGCCGACAGCTTTAGCTTCATTATTCGTTCTTTATCAAATTCTTGTCTCTTGGAAAATAAAAGGTGTTTATACTGTCTCCTTTCTTCAACGTATTTATCCCCATAGGTTCCATTAAGTTTTTTTTGACCTTTGAAATAGGTTCACAGTTCTCTTTTTTAGAGCACATTCCTTTATCATACCATCCATTTTTGCTTTTTTTTTTTCCTGTTGCCAACAGTTTGAATCATGGCGGCTGCAGCTCCATATAACGTTTTGACAAAAATATCAAGAGAGGCATTTATATCGACAGAAAGAGCCTGAAGAGCTTTTTTGATACAACATTTACAATCATCGGAATTAAGTTCACGAACATATCTAGCAAACAATTGTTTGACCAAACAATACATTCTTCTTCATTCTCTATTGACATCCAATTGACCGTACGTTTAACAACATTTCGCAGGCTAAATTCGACAGGCAAATGCCATGAATCGATCCGGTCACTGACATGCAAATGACATTCACACAAAAACAACTCTTTTGAAATGATAAAATAGTCAATAACACTATTTCCATGTGAGAAATGTAAGTAAAATGACCATCACCATCACCAGAACACGTACCGTTTACAATAACACAATCTAACATGTAGCACAAATTCAATAAAGATTTACCAAAATTATTCACACACTTATCCCTTGACTGTCTGCTAAAGTCATGCAAATCGTCGTCGTCATCCTCATCATCATCATCAGTAACAGGAGAATAACAAAATACTTCATCCCAGTTGACTGTTCCTGACCTGTCCCTAGAGTTGAAATCTCCACATAGTAACAGGTATACATCTTCATTTTTAGAGTTTCAAGAATGTTTTCTTCTAACAGAATGATATCCATCTTTTTGTATTTTGTTGCTATAAACAGGACTACTTTCTGGTGCGAACGTACGTTGCAATCATCAATATGTCTTATCAACTTGAAACACGCATTTATCTAGTTTACTGCCACAGTATTTTCGCAATTAAAATGTAACCTCGTTACATAACTCTCAAACATTTGCGTATTAACAATAACAAACCACCAGAATTTCTACCTTGCTTAGACAGTTTCTTTTTGCTGGCACAGAGTACTTTATGTAATCAGTAAATATTCCATTATAATCAAACTTGTCATCCACAAAGGTTTCCGTCATACAAATGAAATCAAAGAGTTCAACATATCTTATGAAAGAAATATCGTTAAGCTTACTGTATAGATTTCGATATTGTACGTCAGGAATTTCAGGTCACATGGATGATCCTGCCTGTCCTATGGTTTTTTTCCCCTAGCATTTCTGTCCGAACGACGTGGAAAAGTTCTTACCAGAGTTTTGTTCGCAGGTGTCCTGTTTGGGGTGCGAGACTGTTTATGTTGTGTGCGGTGGAAAAAATCCTGCACACCATACTGACGCGACTCACTCCCGTCACGAGAGAGAGAGAGAGAGAGAGAGAGAGAGAGAGAGAGAGAGAGAGAGAAACTGACTGACTGACTGTCTGATTGATTGTTTGGTTGATTGATTGGTTGATTATTGATTGACTGATTGACTGACAGACAGATATATGTGTCTGCCTCTCTCATTCTCTCTCTCTCTCGCTCTCTTTCTCTCTCTCTCTCTCTCTCTCTCTCTCTCTCTCTCTCTCTCTCTCTCTCTCTCTCTCTCTCACACACACACACACACACACACACACACACACACACACCACACACACACACAGAGAGAGAGAGAGAGAGAGAGAGAGAGAGAGAGAGAGAGAGAGAGATTTGCATTTTTAAGTACGTCTGGCATAGTTGACAAATCATCTGACCATTCCGGCCATAATGTTCCCAATAGCGGCCAGAGTACCCAGAAGTACCCTCACAAACACCGTCCCCTGTCAATGCCAGACGTGTAAAGCGGCGCAGTCCCCGGCTCTACTGTGTAATCTACTGGCTTCTGAGGAATGTATGGTTATCACGGTGTGTCAAAAGCAGCACATAAATCATCACAATAGCATCGAGAAAGGAAAAGATGCACCCGAAGGTGCGGGCAGCACCCAGGGAGTATTGTCCTCAACCGCCGAGCAAACCAGCTGGGAGCTATCCTGCACCGCCCTTGGAAGCCTGCGCTGTGTTCACGTAGGGTGCAGGTACACACAGGGCATTCCATTAACACGTGCAGGACATGATTGCTCCTTGCTTTTCTAGCTCGTAAAACTGGCATTTTTCTAATAGTTTGCCACAGGAATGAAAGGGTGAAATAGAAAAAAAAGAAAGGGGGGGGGGGGGGGGGGGGAGGGATGGAATCAACTGACAATGTGCAGGAGGAATGAACAAGAAATGAAAACAAGGAAAGAAGAAGAAATGAAAGAGAGAATGAAGAGAAGAAAGATAGAAAGAACTAAAGAAAGAAAGAAAGAAAAGAAAGAAAGAACGACGGGTGGTGGTGGGGTGGGGGGGGGGGGGGGGGGGGGGGGGGGGGGGGGGGAAGCAAATCTGTCTTGAAAAGGGATGATCTGCAATAGAAAAGAAAAAACAGTTCACTGTCAGACGGAAAATAGGACAGGATGGAACGAACAGTCCACTGTCAAGCGGAAAACAGGACAGGATGGAACGAACAGTTCAGTCAGACGGAAAATAGGACAGGATGGAACGAAACAGTTCAGTCAGACGGAAAATAGGACAGGATGGAACGAACAGTTCACTGTCAGACGGAAAATAGGACAGGATGGAGCGAACAGTTCACTGTCAGACGGAAAATAGGACAGGATGGAGCGAACAGTTCACTGTCAGACGGAAAATAGGACAGGATGGAGCGAACAGTTCACTGTCAGACGGAAAATAGGACAGGATGGAGCGAACAGTTCAGTCAGACGGAAAACAGGACAGGATGGAACGAACAGTTCAGTCAGACGGAAAATAGGACAGGATGGAACGAACAGTTCACTGTCAGACGGAAAATAGGACAGGATGGAGCGAACAGTTCACTGTCAGACGGAAAATAGGACAAGATGGAACGAACAGTTCACTGTCAGACGGAAAATAGGACAGGATGGAACGAACAGTTCACTGTCAGACGGAAAATAGGACAGGATGGAGCGAACAGTTCACTGTCAGACGGAAAATAGGACAGGATGGAACGAACAGTTCAGTCAGACGGAAAATAGGACAGGATGGAACGAACAGTCCACTGTCAGACGGAAAATAGGACAGAATGGAACGAACAGTCCACTGTCAGACGGAAAATAGGACAGGATGGAGCGAACAGTTCACTGTCAGACGGAAAATAGGACAGGATGGAACGAACAGTTCAGTCAGACGGAAAATAGGACAGGATGGAGCGAACAGTTCACTGTCAGACGGAAAATAGGACAGAATGGAGCGAACAGTCCAGTCAGACGGAAAATAGGACAGGATGGAACGAACAAGCGCCAGAGGATGATAGACGGAAACTACACAAACAATGTATATGGAACGAACAAGCGCCAGAGGATGATAGACGGAAACTACACAAACAATGTATATGGAACGAACAAGCGCCAGAGGATGATAGACGGAAACTACACAAACAATGTATATGGAGCGAACAAGCGCCAGAGGATGATAGACGGAAACTACACAAACAATGTATATGGAACGAACAAGCGCCAGAGGATGACAGACGGAAACTACACAAACAATGTATATGGAACGAACAAGCGCCAGAGGATGATAGACGGAAACTACACAAACAATGTATATGGAGCGAACAAGCGCCAGAGGATGATAGACGGAAACTACACAAACAATGTATATGGAGCGAACAAGCGCCAGAGGATGACAAACGGAAACTACACAAACAATGTATATGGAGCGAACAAGCGCCAGAGGATGACAGACGGAAACTACACAAACAATGTATATGGAGCGAACAAGCGCCAGAGGATGATAGACGGAAACTACACAAACAATGTATATGGAGCGAACAAGCGCCAGAGGATGATAGACGGAAACTACACAAACAATGTATATGGAGCGAACAAGCGCCAGAGGATGATAGACGGAAACTACACAATGTATATGGAGCGAACAAGCGCCAGAGGATGATAGACGGAAACTACACAAACAATGTATATGGAGCGAACAAGCGCCAGAGGATGATAGACGGAAACTACACAAACAATGTATATGGAACGAACAAGCGCCAGAGGATGATAGACGGAAACTACACAAACAATGTATATGGAGCGAACAAGCGCCAGAGGATGATAGACGGAAACTACACAAACAATGTATATTCTAAAAATAGGAAGGAAGGAAAGAAAGAAGAAAGGAAAGACCAAACGGAAAGAAAAGTGGAAAGACAAACAGAAGGAAGAAACAAAGAATTCAAATAAATGATGACAGGAAATTAGGGAAAGGATGACTGAATGAACAAATGATTGACGAGCGAACAAACGGAAAAGAGAAAGGCTTTTACAGAGACTCTAAATTGTCAATTCGAGACGCCTAAATCGGCGCTTACTCTGGCTTGCATTCTGATTTATCAGCATCTAAACGCAACTGAGGAATATATGGTGCACTGACTACGTCAAAAGTAAATACCTCAGTTCTCTCTCTCTCTCTCTCTCTCTCTCTCTCTCTCTCTCTCTTCTCTCTCTCTCTCTCTCTCTCTCTCTCTCTCTCTCTCTCTCTCTCTCTCTCTCTCTCTCTCTCTCTCTCTCTCTGTGCATTTGAATGATTTGATTTATTTATTGATATGTTTTAATAGACAAAGACGCAAGATTTCCTGTTCAGAACAGACATATTTTCAGTGGTTGAGTACACCTCGCACAATAAAAAGATGTTTTAAACCACTGGAAAGCGAGAAAGACAAGAACAAAGTGAGACAGGGAGTGAAAATGGGCACAGGGAAGAGCAAGAGGACAAAGTAAGAAACAATTACAAGAGATAAGAAAGACAGAAAAAGAAGGAATCAAGACAGGAAGAACAAGATGTAAAGCAGATAAACGCACTCCCAGTTTATCTTAAATACGCGTGAGATATTCCATAAAGAGGCAAAACCGTTTTGGGCCGTTATAGCCGTTAGTAACGGCTATTCTAGTAAACATCGGCCATCATCTGTGATCCATTATGAACATACCTACAAATTTTCAGAA
>CM031605.1:99799740-99807240 GCA_018398815.1 Conus ventricosus | reverse complement strand
TTTATACACTAAACTTAATGATGCTTCGTTCTTTTAATTATAAAAATGGTTTTGATTTTGTGTGCCTCACTGAGACATTTGTTCATGAAATTTTGATTTCTCTGGTGTGTTTATTGATTTTGTAAAATTCATGCCCCAGCAAAGAAATTATCATATCATGGTCGTCTTTTCTGGTGGTGTATTGCTAATGGTGAAGAAAATATATGAAATGTTTTTTCACTCAGGTCAGTGTAATTGTGATAACGTGATAGTCTGAATGTTAGCAAATCTTTGGGTTTAATACACGATGTTCTACTGATTGATGTTATTGTTGTCCCAGAGGGAGGGGCCGTTATTAACAACTATGCAATTAAAGAGGGAAATTCTTGTTTCCTTGAAGATATATGTTAGACTTTTACAGAAAATAGGGATGTAAATATTCTGTTATGTGGTGATTTGAATGAAAGGACTGGACATCAACAACCCAAGTGGAGCCTATGTCAAATTTTACGCTGGGATGATGATAGCGATGATGATAAAGACTGTGAGTTGTTTGGGAGGGTGATTTTAATATTGTGTCTATGTTGGGTGATGATTCATATGATGAAGATGGTTGTACTGAAGTGATCATAAAAGGGAAAATGAAAATGATGTGTTAAAGCGCCGCTCAAAAGACTTGTATGTAAATAAGTTTGGTAAATCTTTGTTAGATTTGTGTTTTATGTTTGATTAGATATTGTGAATGGTACATGCAATGATGATTCGAAAGGAGAGTTTACATTTGTGTCACCTAATGGTAGTATTTTAAAATGATTATTTCATTGGTCACAAAAGATTTACTAAGAAATTGCAGAATGAAGGTTGGTGTTTGTTTTTTTTCCCTGGCATTTCCCTTTGTAGAGTTTAAAATGGAAAACAGGTAATATGAACGTAAGAAAGAGCATCCTGTATGTCATACAGAAGAGCGCTTTTTTGGGTCTGAAGAACATGCAGAGACTTATAAGGAGGAACTAGATTCGGGACGAGTTCAAAACAGTGCTGTGATGAAGCTACAGAGCATCTTAATGTGAATTTTCAACACTGGTTTAGAATATTTTTTGAAAGCTTTGTATAGTGCAGCTGCGTGTTTGGTAAGGACCAAGGGTAAAAACAAGAAAGAAGTGAGCGATTGGTTTGATTTTGAGTGCGGAACAAGAAAAAACTTGTGAAAGGTGTTTGAAGCGATATCAAAGAACCAATCTGTAACACTGAAAAAGAACACAAAGCAACTTACGTTTGGGAAAAGGAAGACTATAATTTAACTGAAAAAAGAGAAAAGAAAAGAATTTGATGAAAACAAATTAATAGATTGAAGCATCTGTTAACGACCCTAAATTTTTTTGGTCTACCATTCGATCGATCAGTAGAAAACCAGTAATTTATAATGAAAACAGCTCGCAACAATGGTATGAACATTTCTACAGTGTATTTAATTTGGGTTTGATAACGATTGTGAAGATTTGAGCGTTTGATATCGATAGTGACGAGCAATTACTGGCGAACCCTTGTTTAATGACCAGATTGCAAGAAATGAAGTCTTAAACAGTTATAAAACACATCAAATGTGGAAAAGTGCTGGGCCAGGGCAAAGTAGTTGGAGAAATGTTCAAATGTGCTAACTCTGTTGTAGTTGATTTCTTGGTTGATCCTTTTTTTAAATCGGTGTTTTATAAGGGAATTTCCAGAATCTTGGTCTAAATCAATTTAATGTTCTCTGCACAAGAATGGTGTAGTAATAATCCTGACAACTTCGAGGGGTTGCATGAGAGTTTATTAGTAAAAAGTATACACATTACTCAACAAAAGATTAAAAGCGTGGGCAAAAGAGAGAAGAGAAAATAATGGAAAAGGGAGGTGGATTCGATCCAAATATAGTACAATAGTCATATATTTACTCTGTATGCTTTAGTACAAAAATACTTATTAACAAAATCCAAATTGTATGTTGCATTTGTTGTTTTCAGAAACTTTTGATTCAGTCAACAGAAATGTTCTAAGAATGGCGTAAATGGGAAGTTGTATGCAGGTTCATGGAATGTATGAGTCTGTTCTTGCATGTGTTCGAGAGAAAGGAGTTATACTGATTATTTCAGCATGCCCCAGGGGTGTAAAACAGGGGTGTCTGCTTAGCCCCCTTTTGTTCAATTCTTCATAAAGAATTAGCGATAGAGATAGCGGGGAAGGGAAACATGGATTTTAAAAGTTTCCCGGTGCTGCTGATTATTTCTAATGCTTTTCGTGATGATGTTATCCTCCTAGCAGATACCTTTGGTTTGCAAAATCAGTTAGACACACTGAAAAGAGAATCAGATAGGTTAAAATTAACGGTGAACCTTAACAAAACTAATGTAATGGTTTTTAGAAATGGTGGTTCTTATCAAAATACGAAAGATGGTTTTATGGTGGAGCAGAAGTCAGAGTGACAAGTAGCTATAAATACTTGGGTTGTTATTTACGACAAAATTAAGCTTGAGTAAGGGATGGTTTAGATGTGCAGAAGGGAAAGAGAGGTTTCTTGGATATTCTGAGGACTATGAAAAAAATTTAACTCAAACGATGTGAAACTATTTTGGAAATTATTCGATTCACAGATAAGCCTTTTTTTGATTTTATGCATTGAAGTCTGGGGAATGTTGGATAATAGCCAAATGGAAAAAGTTCATACTTATGCGATAAAAGGATTTACCCCGTTCCTTTGCACGCCTAATAAAATGGTTTATGGCGAAAGCGGACGTTTCCCTCTATTTATTATAAATTATGTTAGATGTATTAACTATTGGCTAAAATTAGTAAACCTACCCAATAAACCGACTTGTGCTCAGGCGTATGAAATGCTCATGCTGCATCATGAAAATGGAAAATTTAACTGGGTCTCCTGTATTAAGAAAAATTGAAGGAATGGTTTTGGCATAGTTTGTTGTCACAAGGAGTCGGTTTTAAGGCACAATTTATTTCTGAATTCAAGGACCGTTTAATTTGTACTTATAAACAAAGCTGGCATGCTGGCATGGATGGAAATGATAATACGACTGGTTCCTTCATTTTAAAGTAAACTCGAAGCAGAGAAATATCTTAAATCTTAACGCAGAAAAGGCATAGATTTTAGTTTAGCAAAATTTCGAACCAGAACACTCGGTCTTAATGCAAACCAAAGCTGGTTCGAGAAATGGAAATATAGATCATGTCAAATGTGTAGAGAAAGAGACAGTGTGAGAATTTAAATACTTTTTGTGTTTGATTTTCCCGCATACGACATATCGCGAGGTTGTAATATCTTCGGTGAATCGTTGCTGAAAAAAGAGATTTGATAGCGATTTTTTCAAGTGGAACGGAGAACTTTAATAGCCTTTGCGAAGTTTATTGCAGAAACTAGTACTTTTCGTAAAAAGAATATAAGAATGAAAATATATTTCACTTACTGTAACTGATGGTCGATATATCAGTGGTATATTGTGTGTGTGCGTGCGCGCACGAGCGCGCGTGCTTGTGTGTGTGTGTGTGTGTGTGTGTGTGTGTATGTGTGTGTGTGTGTGTGTGTGTGTGTGTGTGTGTGTGTGTGTGTGTGTGTGTGTGTGTGTTGTGTGGAGAGGGGGGGGGGGGGGAGTTCGTGTGGATGGATTGGTGCTTCATTCGTTGATCCTTTTTTGTAAATTATATGTATGGTGAGTTTATAACATCACAAGAAGGTCTTTTGCATTTGTTTCCTTTTAGTCGCTGTTGATAAATGTGACTCATGATACCCCCTTGCCAACAGGGCCTTTGCTAATGGCAATAAAATTGTGTCAGTGTCAGTGTCAGTGTCTCTGTCTCTCTCTGTCTCTCTGTCTCTCTCTCTCTCTCTCTCTCTCTCTCTCTCTCCTCTCTCTCTCTCTCTCTCTCTCTGTCTCTGTCTCTAAGTCTCTCTCTGTCTCTCTCTGTCTCTCTCTGTCTCTGTCTCTAAGTCTCTCTCTGTCTCTGTCTCTGTCTATCTGTCTGTCTCTCTCTGTCTCTGTCTCTAAGTCTCTCTCTGTCTCTGTCTGTCTGTCTGTCTGTCTGTCTGTCTGTCTCTCTCTCTCTCTCTCTCTCTCTCTCTCTCTCTCTCTCTCTGTCTCTAAGTCTCTCTCTGTCTGTCTGTCTGTCTGTCTGTCTCTGTCTCTGTCTCTCTCTCTCTCTCTCTCTCTCTCTCTCTCTCTCTCTCTCTCTCTCTCTCTCTCTCGTGACCAGGAATAGTGCGGACAGAGGCACTGATCCGGATCTCATTTACCGCGCGTAAAGCAGACGATACTGTGATCTGTATTCTTTGGTGAGGTGGAGGATGATGATAACGATGAGGAATCATCCTTAACATTACGAACTGAATACCACAAGTCTCCGCCCCATAGCACCTAACGCGCTTCTCCCTGCTTTGTCTGACTTTCTGTTCGGAATTCGGGAAAACAAGCACACTGCATCTTATCTGTAGGATAGATAGCCAGTCGCTGTGATCCTTGTTGCTTGGTTGATTGGACGTGTGTATGCCGTCAGATAATAAACTGCTCCTTGCAGTCAATGAACAACCCGCCCTCTGTTCATCGACACATCCTTTTGGATGAAAACTGCCTCAGTGCTCCACAGATGCATCAAACATCCGTTTTAGAACACCCTAAGGCACAGATGCATCAAACATCCGTTCTAGGACAGCCTGAGGCACAGATATATCAAACATCCGTTCTAGAACAGCCTGAGGCACAGATATATCTAACATCCGTTCTAGAACAGCCTGAGGCACAGATATATCAAACATCCGTTCTAGAACAGCCTGAGGCACAGATATATCAAACATCCATTCTAGAACAGCCTATGGCACAAATATATCAAACATCCGTTCTAGAAAAGCCTGAGGCACAGATATATCAAACATCCGTTCTAGAACAGCCTGAGGCATAGATATATCAAACATCCGTTCTAGAACAGCCTGAGGCACAGATGTATCAAACATCCATTCTAGAACAGCCTGAGGCACAGATGCATCAAACAATCCGTTCTAGAACAGCCTGAGGCACAGATATATCAAACATCCGTTCTAGAACAGCCTGAGGCACAGATATATCAAACATCCGTTCTAGAACAGCCTGAGGCACAGATATATCAAACATCCGTTCTAGAACAGCCTGAGGCACAGATATATCAAACATCCATTCTAGAACAGCCTATGGCACAAATATATCAAACATCCGTTCTAGAAAAGCCTGAGGCACAGATATATCAAACATCCGTTCTAGAACAGCCTGAGGCACAGATATATCAAACATCCGTTCTAGAACAGCCTGAGGCACAGATGTATCAAACATCCATTCTAGAACAGCCTGAGGCACAGATGCATCAAACATCCGTTCTAGAACAGCCTGAGGCACAGATATATCAAACATCCGTTCTAGAACAGCCTAAGGCACAGATATATCAAACATCCGTTCTAGAACAGCCTGAGGCACAGATATATCAAACATCCGTTCTAGAACAGCCTGGGGCACAGATATATCAAACATCCGTTCTAGAACAGCCCGAGGCACAGATGTATCAAACATACATTCTAGAACAGCCTGAGGCACAGATGCATCAAACATCCGTTCTAGAACAGCCTGAGGCACAGATATATCAAACATCCGTTCTAGAACAGCCTGCGGCACAGATGTATCAAACATCCATTCTAGAACAGCCTGAGGCACAGATGCATCAAATATCCATTCTAGAACAGCCTAAGGCACAGATATATCAAACATCCGTTCTAGAACAGCCTAAGGCACAGATATATCAAACATCCGTTCTAGAACAGCCTATGGCACAGATATATCAAACATCCGTTCTAGAACCGCCTGAGGCACAGATATATCAAACATACGTTCTGGAACAGCCTGAGGCGCAGATATATCAAACATCTGTTCTAGGACAGCCTGAGGCACAGATATATCAAAACATCCGTTCTTGAACAGCCTATGGCACAGGTATATCAAACATCCGTTCTAGAACAGCCTGAGGCACAGATGCATCAAACATCCGTTCTAGAACAGCCTGAGGCACAGATATATCAAACATCCGTTCTAGAACAGCCTAAGGCACAGGTATATCAAACATCCGTTCTAGAACAGCCTATGGCACAGATGCATCAAACATCCGTTCTAGAACAGCCTAAGGCACAGATACATCAAACATCCGTTCTAGGACAGCCTGAGGCACAGATATATCAAACATCCGTTCTAGAACAGCCTGAGGCACAGATATATCAAACATCCGTTCTAGAACAGCCTGAGGCACAGATATATCAAACATCCATTCTAGAACAGCATATGGCACAGATATATCAAACATCCGTTCTTGAACAGCCTGAGGCACAGATTTTATCAAACATCCGTTCTAGAACAGCCTGAGGCACAGATATATCAAACATCCGTTTAGAACAGCCTGAGGCACAGATATATCAAACATCCATTCTAGAACAGCCTATGGCACAGATATATCAAACATTTCCCTTCTAGAACAGCCTGAGGCACAGATATATCAAAGATCCGTTCTAGAACAGCCTGAGGCACAGATATATCAAACATCCGTTCTAGAGCAGCCTGAGGCACAGATGTATCAAAGATCCGTTCTAGAACAGTCTGAGGCACAGATGCATCAAACATTCGTTATAGAACAGCCTGAGGCACATATATATGAAACATCCGTTCTAGAACAGCCTAAGGCACAGATATATCAAACATCCGTTCTAGAACAGCCTGAGGCACAGATATATCAAACATCCGTTCTCGAACAGCCCGAGGCACAGATATATCAAACATCAGTTCTAGAACAGCCTGAGGCACAGATGTATCAAACATCCATTCTAGAACAGCCTGAGGCACAGATGCATCAAACATCCGTTCTAGAACAGCCTGAGGGACAGATATATCAAACATCCGTTCTAGAACAGCCTGAGGCACAGATGTATTAAACATCCATTCTAGAACAGCCTGAGGCACAGATGCATCAAACATCCATTCTAGAACAGCCTGAGGCACAGATATATCAAACATCCGTTCTAGAACAGCCTGAGGCACAGATATATCAAACATCCGTTCTAGAACCGCCCGAGGCACAGATATATCAAACATCCGTTCTAGAACAGCCTGAGGCACAGATATATCAAACATCCGTTCTAGAACAGCCTGAGGCACAGATATATCACACCTACGTTCTAGAACAGCCTAAGGCACAGATATATCAAGCATCCGTTCTAGAACAGCCTGAGGCACAGATATATCAAACATCCGTTCTAGAACAGCCTGAGGCACAGATATATGAAAGATCCGTTCTAGAGCAGCCTGAGGCACAGATATATGAAACATCCGTTCTAGAACAGTTTGAGGCACAGATATATCAAAGATCCGTTCTAGAACAGCCTAAAAGGACAGATATATCAAAGATCCGTTCTAGAACAGCCTAAGGCACAGATATATCAAGATCCGTTCTAGAACAGCCTAAGGCACA
>CM031605.1:99787240-99794740 GCA_018398815.1 Conus ventricosus | reverse complement strand
CATCCATGTGGTCCACACTTTCTATCTCTTGAGCCCTTAAAATGTTCTCTACAATGAATTGCAGGATAGAATAATGCTACTGCTTTTAGTTCCATGAATTTTTTAACATTTTATTTCAGTGAAATCCTCACGAGGGTTGTCTGGAAACCATTTTTTTTCACTGTCTTGTCTTGTCAACCAGGCCCGAGAGATACAGACTGCAGTGGCGCGTAATTTGAGTCAAGAGATGGGATCACAAACACTCGTCAAACCGGCGTTCCGTGACCACGGATGAGAGTGGACAAAGCGGTGTATTCCCAGTGTCTGCGTAACGGCCAGCCCATACTGCATTCCGCTCTCGTCTGTCATCCTCAGGGGAGTCTCCCGAATCTTGGCCACGGGCAGGCTTACCACCCAAACCACATTACCATGTACACTGCGCACTCCCGCTTCTTTTCCATCCCACCCCAATCTACACCCCACCCCCACCCCCCCATTTCGCCCCACACCCCTCTTTTCTCCACCTCTTCCCCCATTTTCCTTCCCCACACCCCTCTTTTCCCCACCTCTTCCCCCATTTTCCTTCCCCACACCCCTCTTTTCCCCACCTCTTCCCCCATTTTCCTTCCCCACACCCTCTTTTCCCCACCTCTTCCCCCATTTTCCTTCCCAGCATGCTCGTTTGTCCCCATGCGTTTTTTTTTCTCTCCCTCTTCTCCTATTTTCTGCCTCTTCACACACACACACACACACACACACACACACACACACACACACACACATACACGCACACACACACACCCTCCCCTTTCCTCCTCACTCTCCGCAACTCCGAACTTTTTCCCTCCGTCCCTCCGTTCCAACGCCACTGCAGGATCGATCAACTTTAGGGTGTGTCGGGTTAGGGTTTGTTCCCAGGGGATCGCTGGCCTAGATAGAATGTGTGTCTGGAGATGTCAAACGTTGAAGACTCTCTGTCTCTCTCTCTCTCTGTGTGTCTCTCTGTCTGTCTGTCTGTCTGTCTGTCTCTCTCTCTCTCTCTCTCTCTCTCTCTCTCTCTCTCTCTCTCTCTCTCTCTCTCTCTCTGATGAAGTTCATTAAAAAATTTATTTTTCCAGTGCCCTGCTTTTAAAGATCTCCGTGTGCAGCTAAGACCTTGGCCATTTTACAATCGACCATGTCTGTTTCGTTCTCGTTTTCTAATGTCATCAGAGAAAGAGAGCGTCATTCGTAGTTTAGTTCTGTACATACATAGAGCTTTTTTAGTTAAGGGAAACAATGTTATTATGAGTGTTTCTATGCTGCATTCGTAAGGACTCGTGATACTGCTCAATTTGTAGTGATTTTCCTGTAATGTTGGTATTGCTCTCTTCCTATGGGGCTGTGGCGTTAAATGAATAAACCATCTGAATCTGAATCGCTCTGTCTCTGTCTCTCTCTGTCTCTGTCTCTCTCTCTCTCTTTCAATGTACATGAATACATTTACATCATCGTTAACTTTTACATTGAATCTGTTATATATCTTCACACAGTTACATGGTCACATTCCCTTCATGATGGACTGAGGCCTAATATGATCGTGAGTCTCTCTCTCTCTCTCTCTCTCTCTCTCTCTCTCTCTCTCTCTCTCTCTCTCTCTCTCTCTCTCTCTCTCTCTTCTTCAATGTACATGAATACATTTATATCATCATTAGCTTTCATATTGAATGTGTTATATATCTTATATCTTCACTCAGTTACTTGTTCACATTCCCCTTCATGATTGACTGAGGCCGAATATGATCTTGAGTCTTGAGTCTCTCTCTCTCTCTCTCTCTCTCTCTCTCTCTCTCTCTCTCTCTCTCTCTCTCTCTCTCTCTCTCTCTCTCTCTCCCTCCCTCTCTCTCTCTCTCTCTCTCTCTCTCTCTCTCTCTCTCTCTCTCGGTCAACACAGTGAACGCAGCAAGGCAAACAGTAACCCATTTCCCCCTTCATTCCACACAGTCTTGACAGGCAGTGAAGAAGGTCGATTCCCAGAAGAAAACGGAAAAAAACGATTTCTTCCTTGCATGGCCAGAATCCATTGGAAGACTGAAGTTGGGCGCTGAGTCTACATATCTATTGGCACATTATTCTGGCGGGGTCTGTGGAGACCGTCCACTCTAGAACCTGGTGGAGTGTGTGGTCCATTTGGCGCTGGAGGACGAGAAGCAGTCACGTGATGTGTGCATGATCAAATTGGAAATCTTTTCGTGAATTTTGGTTTGAACTGGGTTTTGTTGTTGTTGTTGTTTTGTTGTTGTTTTCTTGTTGTTGTTTTTAAATCCCGATTTACACTATTCTCCTGTATTTAGTCTTGCCTTGTTTGGTTTTTGTTTTGGATTTTTGTTATCTGTCTTTTCTTTTTTCTTTCTTTTTGTTTTGTTTTTTTGTTTTGATGTCGAGAATGCCGAGGACACTGTCTACCAATCAGAACACGCCATTAGTTTCGGTGTATGGAGGAAAAGAATACTGGCCAAACATCACTCCGAAAGAATCCCTGTCAGATTGTAGTCTTTTGACAGGACGTTTCCCTCATACAGATCGAAGATAAATTGGGATGGAAATGGAAAATAGCTGAATGAGTCTCTGTCGTCTTTGGTTTTCATGTGGCTGCGCACCCAAAATTAATGCGCCAAGGCCTTGTTTAAGGCGGCGAGTATTTGTAGACATTGGATTGTTTTGAGAATGTTTATTGTGTCTGAAAGTGGATTGACCTTCTGTTCTTTTCTAAGGCCAGCAAGGGACATGCCGGGTGGTTCCAAGCGACAGATGAAAATGAAAGGAATGGGACTATTTGGGGAGAACTACCTGTCGCCAAGATAAGGTCATGGATGAGTGCGAAGGCCTGCCATGTGACGTCAGATAAGGGGTAGCTCATGTATTTCTGAACTGTGAATGATTTTCAGGGGGAGAAATCCCTAGAAACAAGTGAAATGATGATTTGGGGGGGGGGGGGGGGGGGTGTTCGTTTGATGTGTTATCAGTTTAACATCAAAATCTGGCTCAAAGATGTGCCACACTTCAAAACACTTGCTTGGAATGTAAATCATAGCGATCTGGAGCAGCATCCTGATGTGGCGTGTGACATGTGTCTCTTTTGTTTGTAAATATTTACTGTGTGTGTGGGCGGTGTGATTCGTCCAGTTCCGGAAATTAACGATAATGATAATAATAATAGCAACAAAAACAACAACAGCAACAACGATAATAATGATGATTATGGTAATAATACTTATTATTATTATTATCATTATCATTATTATTGCTATTATTATCATTATTATTGTTATTATCATCATTATTATTAAAAATAATTCTTACACACACACACACACACACACACACACACACACACACACGAGAGAGAGAGAGAGAGAGAGAGAGAGAGAGAGAGAGAGAGAGAGAGAGAGAGAGAGAGAGAGAGAGAGAGAGAGAGTTCCATTTTCATTTTCCCTTTTTTTTGTCACATTCAAATACACTGCACGCTTTTTCTGCAAATCCAAAGAATGATTTGAACATTCTTTTATCAATTTATTCCTATGCATTCCTAAATTCCTGATTTTTGTCTCTTTGGTTGTCTCAAAAGCTCCATGATTTTTGTCTTGTCCCGTAGATAACGTCTACTTAGGAATAAACTCATCTGGAATCATGTTTTGTATGCTGGTCAAACTCGTACATAATTACAATCAGTTTGGAATCAAAAGGGAACGGGAGAAGGAGAATGCTGGAGCCAGATTAGCGAAACACGGTTCAACGAATACTATGAGCCAAGGAACCGGCTGCCGACAGACAGCAGACGATGCTTCACTTCAACAGACACCAGACGATGCTTCACTTCAACAGACACCAGACGATGCTTCACTTCAACACACACCAGACGATGCTTCACTTCAACACACACCAGACGATGCTTCACTTCAACACACACCAGACGATGCTTCACTTCAACAAGGAAATAGCGGGCAGACCTGTTTCTATATCTCAACGTGATCAATATCTCGTTTATGATCGATGTATTTCCAAGGTCATTACATGTCCATTAAACCGCTAGACTTAAGGGACTTTGGTATCACCAAGAATCGATTTGGGCTCTTCGTTTTGATTCATTTGGCAGGTGTTAACTGCTGTTGAACGGTGTGATCTTTGGTGCTTTTAGCTGTCAGCACAAACAAAAGAAATCTATAATTTGAATTCACGGTGTTTTTAGACAAAGTAACATCTAGAGCCAAATAGCAAGTAAAACGTTGTGGCGTCAGGAAGAACAACACGTAACTAAAATCTTTGCCTTGTTGACTAACCATTAACGAATTGCTTCATGCTTGCGATTCAGATCGATTCGAGCTTGTGTTTTTAAATTCAGAGAAAAAAAAAGTAATAAACAAAAGAAAAAGGTTATTGTTTCATCTGATATGCACATACCGTTTTGTGTGTTCGTGTTCTTGCTCCATATACAATTCCACAGTTTTTGTCTAATCTTCTCCAAATTTGAAAAAGTGTCTCATCAGCAGTCTGGGTAGTTCAGACATGAATCACTTTGTGACAGACAGTCACATATTTAATAAGACTACATTGTCAGTCCAAACGATGCCGGGATTCAAAAAGCTGGTCTCGCGGAAACATGTGTGACTGGCATCTTCTGTGTGTTTGAGTCCTCGTGCCCCCTAAATACCTACAGACTTTGTCCGGTCTTTTCAGAATTCGACATGCTGACTATCTGGCACATCAGGTAGATGACTAATGAATCACTGTGCTGCTAGACAGTCGCATGCTTATGCGACATTGCTGAAAGATGACGCAATGTCCGAAGACGAAGCTAGTTTAGGATGAATGAGAGTGCTCACATCATTGACAAAGACAAGCTGTCTCCCTACGATTTCCAAACATCGACGAAACTTGATGTGATGAGAGACTGGAGTTGCCGAGGAGAGTGGAGAGAAATCCGATGGTAGCTGTAAAGAGAGGAAGATGAAGAGGAAGTTAGGAGAGATGATGGTAGCTGTAAAGAGAGGAAGATGAAGAGGAAGTTAGGAGAGATGATGGTAACTGTAAAGAGAGAAAGATGAAGAGGAAGTTAGGAGAAATGAGGGTGGGAAAGGACACAAGCAAATGGGGCAAGACTGAGATAAGAAAGGAGAGAGAGACAGAGACAGAGACAGACAGACAGACGGAGTGAGATAGACAGAGAGAGAGAGAGAGAGAGAGAGAGAGAGAGAGAGAGATAGAGATAGAGATAGAGATAGAGAGAGAGATAGAGAGAGAAAGAGAGAAGGTTAGAGATGAGGAGCATGGAGTAGGAGGGACAAAGACAGTTACGGAGAGGGGCTGGGGGGGGTTGGGTGGTTGGCTTGTGAAACATCTGGTTGATGTTTGTATTTATATGTGTTAATATGTATTTGAGAGTGTTGTACTGTGTTGTACGGCATCTCGTTGCATTTGGATGGATTTAACAACTTTGAAATATGCGTCACTTCGTCACCTTCTGTTTGTTTGTTTGTTGTTGTTTGACGTCATGTAAGCATAACAGCTCGAAAACTGCTACGCTGAAGGAAAGAGACTAATCCGAGAAAACCGCTCAAAATACAGAGACTACTCCGAGAAAACCGCTCACAATACAGAGACTACTCCGAGAAAACCGCTCAAAATGCAGAGACTACTCCGAGAAAACCGCTCAAAATACAGAGACTACTCCGAGAAAACCGCTCACAATACAGAGACTACTCCGAGAAAACCGCTCACAATACACAGACTACTCCGAGAAAACCGCTCACAATACAGAGACTACTCCCAGAAAACCACGCACAATACAGAGACTACTCCGAGATAACCGCTCACAATACAGAGACTACTCCGAGAAAACCGCTCACAATACACAGACTACTCCGAGAAAACCGCTCACAATACAGAGACTACTCCCAGAAAACCACGCACAATACAGAGACTACTCCGAGATAACCGCTCACAATACAGAGACTACTCCGAGAAAACCGCTCACAATACACAGACTACTCCGAGAAAACCACTCACAATACAGACTACTCCGAGAAAACCGCTCACAATACACAGACTACTCCGAGAAAACCACTCACAATGCAGACTACTCCGAGAAAACCACTCACAATACAGACTACTCCGAGAAAACCACTCACAATACAGACTACTCCGAGAAAACCACTCACAATATAGGCTACTCCGAGAAAACCACTCACAATACAGAAACTACTCCGAGAAAACCGCTCACAATACAGAGACTACACCGAGAAAACCGCTCACAATACAGAGACTACTCCGAGAAAACCACTCAAAATACAGAGACTACTCCGAGAAAACCGCTCACAATACAGAGACTACACCGAGAAAACCGCTCACGATACAGAGACCACTCCGAGAAAACCGCTCACAATACAGAGACTACTCCGAGAAAACCACTCACAATACAGAGACTACTCCGAGAAAACCACTCACAATACAAATAAACACACAAAACATGATGTAAAGTAACGCAAATTAAACGGACTGTGCGAAACAAACACATTACGAACAAACATCAATCATAAGCAAAGCAGTGCTAAATAGTACCATGATTGATGTTCGTCACGTCTCATGAAGACTTTGTGTCGAAAATTCACTTGTCTGTTGTGTACAGTCCACCAAATTTGCGTTGGTTTACATCTTGTTTTGTGTGTTTATTTGTATTTTGAATCATTTTCTGTAACGCAGCAGTCTCTTTTCAAAGTTTATCCGAGAAAACCGCAACATTCACCCAGCAAAGAAAGGATCAGATGAGGGAAACAAAATCTGCATGGCTCTATACCTTCAATCTGCATGGCTCTATACCTTCAATCTGCATGGCTCTATACCTTCAATCTGCATGGCTCTATACCTTCCCGTTTGTCCCAATCCCATTTTCCCCTTCGCCTGTATGTAATCTTCAGTCACACATGTGAGTCATCTGTGTAGCTAGCTACCTTTCTTTTTCCTTTTTTTTCTCTCTTTTTATTTTCATGCGTGCATGATATGCTGGATCATCCTAGATTGTTTGCGCTCCCTGATAGCTACAAATGTTTTCTCTCTATGAACGACACCTGCTTTCTTTCTTTCTTTCTTTCTTTCTTTCTTCATAGTTCATGCACGATGCATCTCTGATAAAGACAGATGTAACAGATTTACCCAGGGATTCCAAGGTTTATCAAATAAAGGAACGGCACCGTCACGCCGTAAAGGAATGCAAGGTATCTGTCAGTTTCTAGACCCGGGTTGCAGTTTGAAAGATGTTGTCCTGTTATTTCCGCAAGCCTCCCTGCACGCCTGACGACCAAATATAACCTGAAGTTATTTCTAACGGGCGTGGCGTAAAAGGGAGTGAGAGCGTGAGAGGTGATAGCGTGCGTCATGTCTTTGCCCTTCACGCTTCGATAGATAAAAACAACGACATGATGGCTCATCTTTGCTGGGAAAACGGTCGGCTGGTTGGCTTTGTGTGTGTGTGTGTGTGTGTGTGGT
>CM031605.1:99779740-99782240 GCA_018398815.1 Conus ventricosus | reverse complement strand
CACACACACACACCTACCGACACAGGCGCACTTATCAAGTTCATCGGTTCAAGCGTAAACAATACAGTTTTGCATGCAGTACATATAAAGTCAGGTCAGAATAATAGACACAGCATTAATGGTTGAAGAAGGCTTTCCTAAAGAAGTATGTTTTTAACTCTGACTTGAATTTAGATAATGTAGGCAGGTCACGTAAGCTGTCAGGAAGAGAATTCCAAAGAGTGGGCGCACTAAAGCTAAATGCTCTCTCACCGACTGTCTTCAACGAGCGCCTAGGAATTTTCAGAAGTTTTTGAGAAGATGATCGAAGAGACCGAGAAGTTTGATAGGTGGACAGAGAAGCAGAAAGATACTGTGGGAGTGTCCCATCAAAGTAACGATAGGCAAAGACTGCAATTTTGAACTGCCATCGATATTTGATGGGAAGCCAGTGGAGTTCACGCAACAAAGGTGTAATATGCTCGTTTTTACGCTTTTTGAGCACAAGCCGAGCTGCACAGTTCTGCACCCTTTGTAATCGTGCAAGCTGTTCTGAAGGAAGTCCTGCTAACACAGAGTTACAGTAGTCTACTCGGGACATTACCATGGCGGTGATGAGTCTGATTGTTGCCTGTGTGGAGAGGTAAGACAATGGATGGACGTTCAGCTGTGTGTGGTTGTCTGCAGTACACAGTGTCCAATTCATGATGTTAATAATCCAGCCGACCGCAAAGGGCCATATCAGCAGGCCTCGCTCACAGCACCAAGCCCGTTTGGTTGATTGGTGATTGGTTGGGAATTAGAGAGTTGAACCACGTTGTTTGGGTATTTCTTGATGCTGGAGTGGTCACTTTGGCACATTTTGCAAAAATGTCTGTCAAGATTTCTTCAGATAGCACAATGGTTTTGGCACGTTTTACAACCACGTCTGTGAAGGTTTCTGCAGATGGCATCATGGATTTGGCACATTTCACAACCACGTCTGTCTAGGTATCTGCAGGAGGAATAGTGTCTTTAGCACGTTTTGCAAGCACGTCTGTCAAGGTTTCTGTAGACTGCATAATGGCTTTGGCACGTTTACAACCACGTCTGTCAAGGTTTCTGCAGACTGCATAATGGCTTTGGCACATGTCGCAACCACCTCTGAGAAGGTTTCTGAAGATTGCATAATGGCTTTGACACATTTTACAACCACGTCTGTTAAAGTTTCTGCAGATAGCATAACGGCTTTGGCAAGTTTTACAACCACGTCTGTCGCGGTTTCTGCAGATTGCATAACGGCTTTGACACATGTTACAAGCACGTCTGTCATGGTTTCTGCAGATTGCATAACGGCTTTGACACATGTTACAAGCACGTCTGTGAAGGTTTCTGCAGATTGCAGGCTGTTCCGAACCTCTTCTCTTCTGTCAGTTCTTTTCGGACATTTCCCGCAGCGCAGGTTCCAGTCAGCTTTTCCAGGATTCAGGTGTGTAGGTGAAGGGGAGCTGTCCGGAGCGGTTTATTTCACCTACAGTTGAGGCCCACTCTGGGGAAAGGATCTGTGACAAAACGGAAAGATCCACTGACCACAGGGAAAGTCCTGTTGCCCTGGGTCCCGGTCATACAGCACGTCAGACCATGCGGCGAAAGCTTGACAGTGTGTGGAGTTGTACTGTTCGCACCTGTCGGCCAAACAGCAACGACAGGGGCTGCAAGATGCGCGTGGTGGTTCCCTCGATCGTGGCGTCTTTGTCATCTGGGCTCTGCAGTCATAAAATACGGGTTGGTACATCCGTGATGACGCTTCTGTGGAGGTCCTGTTACGTGACCATTCTACGGTTTCATCTGCCAGGGAGGCGGTTATGTCCCTTGACGTTTTAATGGAATGGCCTGTGCGTGTGTGTACCCTATGTGAAGACAGCGCAGCTTCCAAGGGGGGTGCAGGATTGCTCCTGGCTGGCTAGTTTGTTGGTGGAGGACAGTACTTCACTGGGTCCCATTGGCATCTTCGGGCGTACTTTTCTCCCCCCCCCCCCCCCCCCCACCCCACTCCCGTCCGCCTGTCTGTCTGCCTGTCTGTCTGTCTGTCTGTCTGTCTCTCTCTCGCTCTCTCTCTCTCTCTCTCTCTCTCTCTCTCTCGCTCTCTCTCTCTCTCTCTCTCTCTCTCTCTCTCTCTCCTCTCTCCCTCTCCCCTCCTCTCTCTCTCTCTCTCTCTCTCTCTCTCTCTCTCTCAATAAATGAGTCCATATTTGTTGTATTATGCAAGTAACACCAGATCAGATTAGAATAGTGAAAATACCTTAATATATTTTTAAAGTTGAAATACCATTGAAGGCAGAGTGTTTACACATCTACACTGCCGAAACCACACACACGCAGACGCGCGCGCGCACGCACGCACGTACGCACGTACGCACGCACGCACGCACCCCTCCCCTTCCACACACAAACACACTATACTTTGTTCCATAGATCAGGAAACGTGGAATGCTTCTGTAAAAAAGGGGTTGATTTTTACGTGTTACCACTGTTTTCATCG
>CM031605.1:99755137-99779640 GCA_018398815.1 Conus ventricosus | reverse complement strand
ATGCACACATACTCCGATCGTCCTTTCAACACACACATAAACACACACGGACACACACACAGGCACACGTAGACACACACACACACACACACACACACACACACACACACACCACACACACACACACACACACAGGCATACATGCACGCACGCATACACACATATGCATGCACGCATACACGCACGCACTCACACACACATACACACACATATGCATGCACGCATACACGCACGCACTTCCGCGCGTGCACACACATACACACACACACACGCTGTACATCGTTCAAAAGGTCAGAAAACCTGCACTTTCTTTCACCTTTACCCCCCCCCCCCCCCCCCCCCCACACACACACACACACACACACTTACACGCCCCTTTCAAAATCACATTAGAGAGCGGGAGACAGAGTGGGTGGGGGGGGGGGGGGGGGATGAACGCTCCAAATCAGGGCACAAAGTTCACACGACCAGAACGAAAGTAGCGGCCATCACGTGTGGCTCGCGCTGCCCGCCGACACGCCATCAGTTTCCACCTGCCAATCACACGGCCTGAAGTCAACAAGTTAGGTAACGAGCCTGTCACTTTCCCCGGCGGTCTGGGCCGTCATCGGTCATGGCGTGTCAAAAAGAAAGAGTAGGAAAAGAGTTGGTGTGTGGGTGTGTGTGTGTGTGTGTGTGGGGGGGGGGGGGGGGGGGGGGGATGACATTGGCGAAAAAGTGACTAGAAGTTTGCACACTTCTTCGAAGGCGAAAGATGATATTGGCCAAAAAAGTGACTTGAAGTTTGCACACTTCTCAGATTCGGGGGGAATCTCTACGTTCGGAGGTGAGTCACTTGTTTGTCTACGTAGAAATCTGTCTGACTTACTTTCAAGTTAAAAAGTGGACGGCTCCGTACTATGCACTCTCTGTCACCTTTAAACGCCATTTCTTTTTGACGTGTTTTTCTTTCTGTCAAACGTCAGAGTGAGTTTTGAGAAGAACGCACACAGGATGCTCTACAAAAGTTCCAAGCAAATACAAGCCGGCATTTTTCAACTATTTCAGTCTCCGACGGAATGGTATTTTTTATTAGTGGAAAGTTATCCCGTTGAACTTGCATTCGCCGAACGAAAGAGCGGTATGTCTTGTAATGTGTTTCTCTGTTTGTCTCTCTTACAAAACAAATATTCTGACTTGCAATTTGTTTCTCTCTGTTTGTCTCTCTTACAAAACAAATATTCTGACTTGCAATTTAGTTTCATTTGTTCGGCGGAATCGTTTTTTTTTTTTTTTCTTTTTTTTTTTTTTTCTTTTTAAGTTTGCTTTAATTTCCGCCTGCAGTGACCTCACTTTGAAACTGACTTCAGTTTTAATTAGGGGGCCTCTTAACACGCCCCTGCCTCCACCCTGGTCTCTTTGTCTACCTCCAAGATTTCCTTCCGTATCCCTGCCTACCCACACTGCTTTACGTGAAACATTGACAATGATTTCAACACAGAATGGTGACATTTAATGTTTCCTTCCGCATTTTGGAATGTCAATATCTTATGCAGTTGTACTGATCTTGATCTTTGACGGGTAACTCTTTTCTACGAGAGCAGGTGTACGAAAGGAAATCTTTCCCCTTCTGTCAGTCTCTGTTCCTGACATTTGTTTTTATCATTAAGGCGTGTTCCTGTATCACGTTAAAACATCGCTCAGCATGTTTCTGTGACCAACTGTCCTGAATATCTGACGGAATGGAAGGGGGGAGGGGGTAAGAAAGGGGGGGGGGGGGGTATACTAAAGGAAACCGTCCCTATGTGTTATGACTATACCGTGTCCTTAACACCAGTTTGGAGTTTCATAATTATCGGCGGTTTCTGGCTGAGACCTCTGTCTTTGTAGCAGTTAAGTAGATGTATGGACAGACTATTTAAACACATTCTCTCTCTCTCTCTCTCTCTCTCTCTCTCTCTCTCTCTCTCTCTCTCTCTCTCTCACTTCCTGCGTCTGTGTGTGTGTGTGTGTGTGTGTGTGAGACACCTAGGAACTCCTACGGTTGCCAAAACCGGTCCAACTGGAACCAAGAAAGATTTGAGGAACTAATTCTCTCTCTCTCTCTCTCTCTCTCTCTCTCTCTCTCTCTCTCTCTTGAGCGTGTGTGTGTGTGTGTGTGCGTGCGTGCGTGCGTGCGTGCGTGCGTGCGTGCGCGCGCGCGTGTGTGTGTGTGTGTGTGTGTCCCGTATGTAGCTTGAAATGTTCTAAGTGGAACCATGAAAGATTTGGGGACTTAATATTTCTGTCTGTTCTTGTATCTGTCTCTGTGCCTGCCACTGACTGTCTCTCCCTCTCTCTCTCTCTCTCTCTCTCTCTCTCTCTTCTCTCTCTCTCTCTCTCTGAGATTCAGATTCAGATTCTCTCCGTGCCTCGCGTCTTTCTGTCTGTCTGTCCCTCTGTCTCTGTCTCTCTATATCTCTCTCTCATGTTATGTCTCTGTCCTGTCTGTCTGTATGCCTGTCTCTGTCTCTCTCTCTTCCTCTCTGTCTGTCTCTCTCTCAGACTCTCTCCCCTCTGTCACTCCTCTCTCTCCCCCTCCCACCCCCCTTCTCTTCACCATCCTCTGTGTGTGTGTGTGTGCACGTGTGTGTGTGTGTGTGTGTGTGTGTGTGTGTGTGTGTGTGTGTGTGTGTGTGTGCACGTGTGTGTGTGTGTGTGTGTGTGTGTGTGTGTGTGTGTGTGTGTGTGTTTTTCAGTTTAACGTCTTCCCACTAAAAGTGATATCAGACGATGTGAGTGTGTAAGTATGCGCGCACGCATGCGCGTGTGTGTACGCGTGTGCGCGTGCACGCGCGCGCGCGCGTGTGGGTATGTGCGCGCGTGTGTGTATGTGTCTGTGTGAGTGTGTCTAAGTGTGTCTGTGTGAACATACGCATGCCTGTATGATTCAATTACAATAACAAATAAGCACCACCACCACCACCCCCTCCGCCCCCACATGTTGGAAAAACATTGTTTTAAGCGAAAAAAAAAACCCCAAACAATTATACAATATATAAAACTATAAGGAGAGCGTCCAATGGACCACTTAGTCAGTTCTTGAGCACTGTCAATCATATTTGGATATGATGCAGGTCAATTAATGTGTAGGACGAACGGTTAACCACTCAAAAAAATGTTGAACAAATTTAAAGATAAATACCAACTGAAGTATGTGACAAACTTTTGCAAATTGTGTAAAGATAAAACCAGTCATTTAATACTCTAGATAGAGACAGGGAACCGGATCCATCAGATGAAGTATCGTCACCAGTTTTGCTAATAATCTCCTTTGCTCTTGGACAGTAACAGCCCTGATGTGGCCCTTTGCGGTCGGCTGGGCTATAAGCAACAATATCTTATCTTATCTTGGACAGTAGAGAACGTAGATATACCAATCCTGGGCCACTTCCGCCCTCACCCAGTTTCGGGCGAAAGTAACCCAGGATTGGTATATCTACGTTCTCTGACAAGTAAGACTTCAATAACCAAAAATAACGATTATCTACAAACAAACATACTGTGTAGGGTTATCCGTTTTCAATACTAATTTACTAAACTTTTCAGATTTCAGTTTTTGTTTAATCCTATGTTTTTCCTGATCATTTTCAATAACATCATTTTCGCGCAAACATTCTTCAAATGAGTCTTTGTCTTTCATGTGAAATAAAACTACAGTCTTTAACTGTTCTCTAAAGTCTTTTAAAACCGAGTTATATTTCTGGCATAAAATCCACACACTTATCCCAGCATGTCTTCCGCTGAAAGCTAGTTTCGACAAAGTGTTTCTCTTTTTAACTATGTCTCTTTCTGCCGAACAGTCATCTATAATAAATAGTGTCTGCGTTCCTTCAAACAGTCTATAAAACTGTTCTAAACACTCACTCAGTTTATTGCTAGGATTAACTAAATATATGTCATCATCTGTCCATATAAACCTTCTATCATGATATGCTTTGTTCCATTTAAGTGTTGGACAGAAAACCACAATATGATTAAAATTATAGCGATAAACTGTTTGTAATAGGTCGAGGATAAAAATTGTTTTTCCACAACCAGTCTGCCCACAAATCAATGAGCAATGAGGAGTTTTTGTCATAAAGTTTAACTGCTCCATAGTTTTATAACAGGATTTAATCTAATCCAGTTATTATATTTATCATACTTTCTGTCAAAACCTGTTCAGTATAATAAAACCCTACAAGACCTAAATGTGTAAGATTAATCCAATTTAGTTCTGTAAGATTGTTTCTATTTAAGTCAACAGTGATTTTGTTGCTTGTTGTTATAACCTTAATATCCTCACCATTGTGAAGAACGACGATGGTAACGTTAAGGCGTTTAACGTCTAAGTTTTGCCAGCTAATATTAATTCCTTTTATAAGGTCGTCACTAACGCCCACAACCCCATCCCTCTCCACATCTTTAAAGACAGAAATTTCAAATATCATTGTGAACGTGTCTCCTAATTTTCTGCTTGGAAAGAACTGTAATTTTGTAGAAGCTTTTTTTACAACTGTTTCTTTTCTGTGGAGGATGTACTGCTTTTTCCCATACGGCGTTATTTCAATTTCTTTCCGACTATTGTCGTCTGGCATAAGACTTGCATGTAAAGGGCCAGAGTTGAATGCTTTTCTGAAACTTTTTTGACGGCTAAAATATGTAAATGGGCTTATGAATTCAAATTTTATGTCCCATTCTAAATATGGTTCTAAATGCCATTTGAGGTCAGGTTTTCGAACTATTTTATATTCATACTGGCCAACATTATTTGCCTCTAGATTGCGCAGTTGTTCTAGTTTAGGAAACTTTTTATTGTCGCCAACCTCTTTGCGTTTATAATCACCATCTTTAGTGTACTCAAAACCATACAAAGTGCCTATCTCACCGTTCTGCTCAAAGTCCGCAACGTCTGCAAGGCCTTTTAATTCTAAAGTTATACACCTCACAGGCGCTAATGTAACTCCTGATTCTTCTGGCCCACGCGACATTATTTTTTAGTAGCGTATTATTTTATTTCCAAAACAATGTGCAGGTTATCACATTTCACGACTTTCCCCGCTTTGTCTTTGATTTTTATATTAAATGATCCAACCCTCCCACAAACTAATCTTTTAAACTGTAAATTAGGGAATTGTATAATTTCATAATCGCAATATGCGGCTTTCCCTGACGGAAGAGCTCTTAAAACAGTTGAGGGCCTTCCATCATATAAGTTTTCATCAGTGCTCAGCTCATCCAAATGAACATAGAGTAATGAATGTAATGCAAGATCGAGCGGACTTTCCCCTCAAACGTAGTTTCATCTGGCGCAGCACTAAAACTATGAGTGGGTAGATTGCCAGTTGTAAAGCCTAACATTTTAGCTAGCTCTCTATCAAAAAAGTAAGATACTTCTTCAGGCTTGAATGTTAACATTATTTTTAGATTTGCATTGTTAAGTTTGAGAGTAATGTCAAAGTTACTCATTGCTTCTTTTAGTGAGCAAAACCCATAATAACCATCAGGTATTGTTAACTGGCTAATTTTGGTCCCTGCTCTGGTAACTTTTAGAATCTTGTTATTCTCCTTGGCTTTGCTTATATTAAACCATACGACTTTGTAAAATATTTCATGAAGCGCAACCATTTTGGCCCCGCAATTGTTATCAATAGCATGTTCTAAAAACGAAGGACGGTCTTGGGTTGTTATTGTTACAAACATTTTTTAAACAAAATAAAAATGAGTGCATTCAAATATACTGATGCAAAATATTCTGTGGGGCCGCACTACAATCTTAAAAATATAACAACTGACACACTTGACATTTCTGTGACCCAGACTGACACCTTTCATAAAAAGGTGAGTACTCCATTGGGCAAATATCTTAACCCCCCTGTTAAAAAAGACTACATCGCGAAAGTGTGGTTCAGTCATCCGATGCAGTTTTATCAGAACCAGTTAAACTTTGCTGTGTTTTGTGCATCAACTGGATGTGGAGTGTCGTATGCTGATCACTTAAATTATCCTGATCCTTTGGTGAGGTCAGTGTATAGATTTCATTTCTATTACACCTTTAGACGTATTTTGTCTGAATTGCAAGCACCATTACCAAATGACAAACCGTTTAATCCATTCAGCAACAGAATAGACATGAAGGCTTTTGAAAGGATCTGTAACGAATTCAATATTAATGTTAAGACAGACTTTAGACAAAAGTTGGATCTTAATCATGGTCTAGGCACCCCTTATTTTTGGGGCGTTCACAGAAAGTATAAATATGACTGGAATCCTCCTTACACATCTTTCTCTTCAGGCACAACTGTTCACCCCGGGTCCATAGAGCAAGAGCATAAAACAGCATGGACAACATTTATCTTAGACACTTCTAAGGGCCTAACTAAAGCAGGAATAGAACGAATAAACGACTCTATTCGCACTTACGTTTGGTGTTTGCTAGGTTCGCAAGCACAAACGAGATCGAGCATAACAGATCCTTCTACTGGTTTTGATGCACAAAAACAATACTTAGCAAATTTAGAGGACGCCATTAATTCTACAGTTGATTTACCTTCAAGTATAAAAAGGTACCAACATGTTTTACAATACGCAAGATCGAAAGTAGACTTTGCTGTTGGTACTGGTTTATAACATGCTGCCTTCTGACCTCAGACTCCAGATAGGTACAATAATAAACTACAATAATGAAATCCTTGTGGCAGGCAATGAACAGAAGGTCGGGAAAAACGAAATAAAATTCTGAGCCAGTAATATTGCACAGCAGTAAAAAAAACAAGATGACCCCCCAAGAATAAGTCATCCAATCCTTAAGGTTCAAAGCCAAAGTCCGTTGAAGACCGGACTCTGTTCGCGAAGTCAAAAATAATGACCATGATATGAAAAGACAGCGCTTGTTCTTGGATTAACTGGCATAGGATTACTTGGTCTTTATCTTACTAAATAGTAACCCAACTATTACGAGAACTAATGACCATAAGTGCTCGGCCATAAAGCCAACTACTTTGCTTGCAGTAGACAAAAGCCAGCTGACAATACTCCCCAATATTCCTGGTAAAGCGTCCACGGCTTTATCAGCTAATTTTTTTAATAAACTTGCAAGATGATCAAGCTGTTTTTTTACCCATGATTTATCAGGCGGAGATGGAGGCGATGGCGGGTGGAGGCACTGGCCCAGCACCACCGCGCTGTAATAGCCATTACCAGTGTACTTATTGCAAAACTAAGGCTGTTTATAACGCTTGCTAATGTGACTCCTTGCTCTCTAAACAGTGTTCGTATTCGTTCTGCTAGCGTTGTGTCTTCATATAAAATTTTTCGGATAGTTTCTCTTATTCTATTCACTTGAGTTCGTAATTGGTCTCGGTTAGTAGTCAGCACTTCTAGTCTTGCTGATCTTTCTTGCTCAAGATCTTTTAGTCTTTGGGTTATTCTTTCTTTAATATCATGCCCTAAGTTGGCGTCATCAGCCTCAACGAGTTTTTCTTTTTCTCTTTTTATATGCTCATCTAGTTCACCTAGTTTTGCTAAATTGTTTGTTAATTCGCCTTTGATGGTTCTTAAAGTACGATCAAGGGCTAATAATTCTCGCATGGGTAGCGGTGAGTCGTGTATAGTCTTTAATGCTGTTTCTTCTGAAAAACTGGTTTCTGCTTCTATTGCATTTATTATTCCATCTGCTGATTGATTTAATTCTTCAAGTTCCATGTTTGTATTTGGTTAGCTGTTGGGAGTTCCTGCAGTGTGTTTTGAAGTTTAGAAACTGCCTCCGCCCTTAATTTCGGTCTAACAAGACCAAGGCGATTTTGATCTTTCACACTGAGTCTTTGTATAATTGTACTCTTGGCTAAAAACTTTGATGGGTCTGGTTTAGTTGTAAGCCGAACAAGTTGCCTTGATCGTTTTTTACAGACAAATGATCATCTTTTAATTCAAAATCATTTGGGTCTATAAATTCGGGAGGTTCTTGACTAAACTTTCGTAAAATGATTTAACCTTACTTTCTGTTAATTCATGCCGCATTGAGAGCGTTGAGCGATGCTGTATTAAAGGAATCATTCATCATATCGTCTCCACGATCAAAAACATCATAATCTTCTGCATCTTCAATTCCTGCCATGTTTTTAAATAATTAATTTTTATTTTGCTTTATTAAAATGTCACAAGCACATGGCTCGATTCTTGACCCGCATAGAAGACTGAAAGAACCCTTTGGCGTGAAGGGAAATAAGCGGACTATTACTGTTCCAAATAATCCATCTACTATTGATGCGGATCAAATTCTTACTGTTAAATTTCCGGACCTAGGAGCGGATGAAGTGATTGTGCCAGGCTCTGCACGTCTTACTTTCAAAATAGAACTCGAATCAGCAACAGACACAAACAGGACAGTTGTCCAAATCTGGGACGGGCAATCGTTAAGAAAATTTCTATAAAACTTGAGGGGCAAGAAATATTTTCTTTACACAATGCAGACATATTTTTAACCTATTCTGATCTATGGCTAACCGGGAATGAAAGGGCTGATCTTGCGTTTCAAGGAATAGAAAATGAAGAAGCACTAAAACATAGAATAGGTGCCGCAGATACTAAAGACGGCAAAAATTTATGTGGCTGTAAATTTTGCGTTTGGAAATCGCTTTTTCCATTCCCTTAGATTTTGAGTTGTTAAAAGCGCATGCGCCATACTTTCAAGGGGCATTAAAAGACAGATTGTCATATGAACTAACTTTTAATGAATACAAACGCGTTATCAGATCATCAGACACCGAAGCAAAGTACAGCATTTCGACATCTCGTTAGAGTTTGACGTTGTTAGGAACCCTAATTTAGCAAGGCTGATTGAAGCAACAATATCAGTCAAAATTAGCAATATATTACGAAAGAGTGATTCATCATACAACATATCCCAGAAGCAGGGCAGACGCTATATGGAATTTTAGTTTTAGTGTCGCAGCAAGATCGCTTAAAGGTATTTTATTGCTGTGTGAAGATGAAGAACCATTCAAAAGAGGAAGTGAAAAGTTTTTTAATCCAAAAATAACGAAAGTACAATGTTCGATTGAGGGCAGTCCTAACCAAATCTATGCTAGCGGGCTTAAACCTTATCAGCATTTTGATGAAATAAGAAAACTGTTTGGAGGTGGGAGGTGTAGAAATCCAACAGTTGACCTTGTGGCTAAAGATCTACACCTTCACAGTGTAAGACTTGATGATTATTTAACAACAAAATACGGTTTATGGATTGACCTAAGGTCAACGGAGGATAATCAGTTACATGGAAGCGGGAGAACTGTGAGAGACGTAATAAACATTCAAATTGATAAAGAAGAAGAAGCCAAATAAACCGCTTAATGTACATTTGTTTTTAATATATGATGGCGCAGCTGAATATTGAAAATAACAGATTAAAAGATATACAATACTAAATTATTTTTATTTTATAAAAAGCATGTCTGTTAAACATTATCCAAATGTGCCTACAGCGCCGCCAAGAGAAGAGATAGTAGAAACCCCTAACATAAAAACCTTCAGATTAACTAACATTACACAAATGCAACAAAAACTAGAGCAGGACCTTTCAAAATACAGCAAAACCAAACGAAGGTATTCTGCTGCCTTTAATGCTGTTACATATGTCAATACTGGAGCATCGACTATAAGCGCTCTATCAGCAGGAACGAGTGTTTGGTCTCTTAGCAACGGGCATAGGCGCACCCGCAGCTTTACCTCTAGGCGGTTTGTCTTTAGCTCTCGGCCTGTGTTCATTAGCTGTAAGTGCGGCTGGCAAAAATTAAAAACTAAACTCCAAAAGCACACAGCTATGGTTCAACTAATAACGGCTAAACTTAGTTCGTTTAAACTGACAATAATAAAGCGCTAGTTGACTCAAACACACGGATGAAGAATTTAATCGTTTACAGGCCGATTTTGATGACTACAAAAGACAAAAGTTTGATCTCCAAAGAAAGGCGAGGGCAAGTTTTTCTCAACCGCCAGACGCCGAGCAGATAAAAAAGGAATGCTTAAAAAAAGTAAACGAAACTTTAAACTCTGTTCTAAACAGCTCACAGTAACAACACCAAAGGCGTTTATACTTTAGTTTATGAGTCCAAGCGCAAAAAGACCGTTGATATTGGTTCTGATTAAGTATTTTTTTAATTTTAAATAAATATTTTGGCTTAGAAAAGAAAGACAGCATGGCTAAGATATATGAAGGACAAGACGAATTGTTTGAAGGAATGCTCGAGAGAGAGCGTTTATCAAGAGCACTGAATGATATTGATTTAGAAGTCATTAATCCAGCAAGCGTACGGCAAGTGTTGCTCATGCTATTTCTCAAGTTCCGGGTAAACTAACAATAGACCCACTGGTTAAAGTAATGTTAGCTGTTTTAATCGACTATATAACAATAAATGAAGAAAAACTAGAAGTCTGGGTCTCAACTAAACAAAAAGACTATTTCTTTCTCATAACGACTTAACACCCGGTTGGGCAGACGAACTGCTTACACAGTTTGACGCTGCCGCTGAAGAAGCTAAAATGAGAGGCTCTGGTTGGTCAGAGGGCGAAGTCTTAGAGATCAGATTAAAACAGTCTAAGTATGCGCCGATTGTAGGCAAGGCTTACATTCCACTACCTCCAGCATTAGTTGCAAAAAAAGCAGTTCTAAAACATAAAGAAATACAGACAACAAATGTTTTATGTGGTGTGTTCTAGCAAGGCTGCATTACGTCCGCGACCATGCAGAGAGAGTGACTAACTATCGGCAATACGCCAAAGATCTTAACTTCAATGGAATATCCTTTCCTGTTAGTGTAGACCAAATTGATCATTTGAAGAACAAAACAAACCAATAACTGTTAATGTATAACACATGGGATGAGGAAACAAAACTACAGCCGATTAAAGTGTCCAAGAACAGTCAACAATTGGCGAGCCAGACAAAAATCATGTTGACTTACTACTGATGCTTTCGCCAGCAGGGCTACCACATTACACATTGATACGAACAATGAGTAGACTAATGCAGCATACTTCAAAAGATGGGCACAAACAAGAATTCTGCAGAAAATGTTTAACAAGAATTCCATCTGGGCAAGCCGCGAGTGAACATAAAAAACATTGTAAAAGTCCTGTAGACTGTAATACAGAACTAATTATGCCCCCGCCAGGATCTAAAGTTAGTTTTAAGAACTGGAAAAAACTGCAACATTTTCCAAAACGTAGTTTACGCAGACTTCGAGTCGCTTATTGTTCCTTATGAAGGGCCAGCGCCCCAAAAACTTCGAAAAACAGTCTTAATGAGTAATCATCAGATTTGTTCATTTGCTTTCATTGTTGTTAGGGCGGATGGCGTTTATTCAGAACCAGAATTATATAGAGGACCAGATGCGGCTAGAAGATTTTTACAGCGCATGCAGCAAGTGCGTAATGATTGTTCTAATAATCTGAATTTATCTGAAATCATGATGACGTCTGAAGACCAACAACAGTATGCCTCAGCCACTCACTGTTGGATTTGTGGTTTAGGCCTCTCATCAGACGCAGCGAATCCAACAGTAAGAGACCATGATCACATTAGTGGAAAGTTCAGAGGAGCAGCGCACAGTAAATGCAATCTTCAACTAAAGTTTGAACCAAAGACATGGAAGCTGCCCATCTTCTTTCATAACTTGCGAGGTTACGACTCTCATCTTATATTTCAAGCAGTAACCAGCGCCTTCAGGGTAGCATGCATTGCACAGTCATCAGAAAAGTACATGTGTTTTAATCTGAATAACATGTCTTTTTATGACTCTATGCAAGACATGATGGGATCGTTAGAGTCACTGGCTATGTCCTTAAAGTCCTGCCCAATAACAGAAGAATATTTGACTCAACTCTTGTTAGAAAGGGCGTTTACCCTTATGAGTACATGAACAGTTGGGAAAGGTTTGATGAAGACACACTTCCTCCTAAAGGTGCGTTCTTTTCTAGTCTCAGAGGAAAGGACATCAGATTCTGATTACCAGCATGCTCAAGATGCGTGGCAAAAGTTAGATTGTAAAACGATGGAGAACTATCATGACTCCTACTTGATGGCCGATGTATGTTTGTTGGCGGACGTTTTTGAAAATTATAGAAAGACCTGCATGAAACATTATAGCCTGGATCCCGCGCATTATATTTCTGCGCCCGGGATGAGTTGGGATGCTTTCTTAAAGTTTACTGGAGTACAGATTGATTTATTGTCAGATTTACCAATGATTCAGATGATTGAAAACGGATTGCGTGGGGGAATTAGTATGGCATCGCATCATTACTGTAAAGCAAACAACAAATACTTGGACGACTATGATCCAAGTAAAAGGTCTAACTATCTCATGTATTTAGATGCAAACAATCTGTATGGATGGGCTATGCGCAATCGCTTCCATTACGCAACTTTAAAATGTACACAGGCGGCGATCCGAATAATATTCAAAAGGCATTAAAGTGGTTGGGCAGTTTAACGCCTGATCAACAGCGTGGTTTCATTCTAGAAGTTGACTTAGAATATCCTCATGAACTCCATGACCTGCATAATGACTACCCATTAGCAGCAGAAAGTCTAAAGATGGATCCAAGAGAGCCGCCTAAACTTGTGCCTAATCTTCGAGGCAAAAAAAATTATGTCTGTCATTACAGACTTCTACAATTTTATTTAAGACATGGTTTGAAGTTGACAGCATGTTCATCGCATAATTGCTTTGATCAAGAACAGTTCATGAAACCATACATCATGAAGAACACTGATCTCAGAACCAAATCCACAGATGCTTCAGAAAAAGACTTTTTCAAGTTGATGAACAACAGCTGTTTTGGAAAGACTATGGAGAATCCGCACAAGCGTAAAGATGTCAGATTAGTTACCAGAGAGAACGAAGCAATTAAGCTAACTTCAAAACCAAATTTATCAGGACTTTAGAAGATTTCATGATCAGCTTTTTCGGCATAATGATGAAAAAAAAGAAAGTCAAATTAGACAAACCCGTATTTATTGGGTTTACTGTTTTAGAATTATCAAAGCTTTTGATGTTAGAGTTTCTTTATGACTACTTTAAGCCCTCGTATCCCGAGTCTAGAGTACTTTACACAGATACAGATAGTTTTGTTATAGATATCCCTACTGACGACATCTATAAAGACATGGAAACCGAAGTAGCTAAAGGGCATGCGGGGTGGTACGACACATCTGATTACCCTAAAGATTCGCCTTTGCATTCAATTACTAACAAGAAGGTTTTAGGAAAGATGAAGGATGAATTATCTGGAAAGGTGATCAAGGAGTATGTGGGGTTAAGGTCAAAAATGTACAGTATTTCGAGCCAGGAGAAAATCATTAAGAAAGCAAAGGGAATATCTCGCAGTGTTGTGCAGTCAAACATATCACATGACAACTACAAAGAAGCATTGTTTGGCAATAAGACTTTTCATCATGACAACGTAAAACTGCGATCTAATCTACATGAGATCAACACAACAGTTGTAACAAAGAAGTCATTAGATAGAACAAACACAAAACGGGTGTTTGTTAATCCGGAGTTTTCATATGCAATCGGGCACTGGAGGACCGCATAAACAGGGGTTTTATATTTTTCATCAACTTTTATTATAAGATCAATCATAGCTTCATCCAATTCATTTAAATCTTTTCTCATGTTTGCTTGACGAGTTCGAATTTTTTTTATTATTTCAAGATATTCTTTTTCCAATTTGGGGGTTTGAGTTGTAGGTGATCTGGATGATTTAGCATGCATTGATTAATCCTCGAAAATGTTTCCTTAATAGCATTACACGCCCGAAATGATTCCCGTATCATTTTCAAGGTCTCTTCCTTTACCATTCTTGTTTCGTTCTGCGCTTCCTTCTGGCCTTCCATTTTAAACCAAAATATGTTTACGTAAATTAATTAAAGCGGAACTGTGTCTGGCGGAATTATCTGCAGTTCTTCTTTCACAAAAGATCTTTGAGGAGCTGGTTGTTTTGTTGTGTCAGTTTCTCGTAAATAATACACGGCGGATTACATCTTTACAATTCTTTTTATTTCGTACGGGTCAACACTCCAAACTGGATCTGTTGCCCTGATGCGAGTGTCCCCTTCTGCTTCCCCCGGTAAATAAAGGTACCTTACTTTTAAACCAAACGGTAATAGTTTATGCCGGATGAAGACTCTCCTTCAGCAACATTTATTGTTTTTCTTTTGATTGCTTGTACTGGTTTTAGCCCTTTAAATTCTTCATTATTCATTGCGCGCAAAACTGAGGGCAGTCCTTCTAAACCCATTCTGTGTTGCGAGAGTTGTCAATAAGCTCTCTGTGATACTGGTAGGAGAAAAGTCTTTCGGCTAACTGTTTGTTAAAGTTTTCAACTAAAGCCTGTGATCTGTGAACTCCCGAATGCCTCTTCAAATTTAGAAACCTCTGTTTTTTAACAATAATTGTTTTCACTTGGCCTTAAAATTCTTTTCCATCATCAACTTGAATCATGCGGGATAAGTTAGTGGCCCTCTTTGGGTATCAGTTTGTAAGCGACAGCAACAGCAGAAGCACTCTTTTGTTTAATGGCTCCGCATCTTTGTATCTTGAAGCCATGTCAATGACTGTGAGTGCGTACTTAAATCTTTTTCGTCTAATCCTATCAGAGGGTAAAATAGAAGATCCATTTGATGGTGTCGTTTGGAGTTGTATTGACAAAGTGTGGTCTCTTGAAATTCGTCTAGGGCAGGTATATAAATTGCCAGATTGCTTGTTTAGAAAAACCTTTTCCTTCGCTGTTGTTCACTGACTCCCGCCGCTTGGCTTAGCTTTGTATTGCTGTGATACCCTTCCAATATCCTTTGGGCGAATAATAGATTTTGTTCATTTTTTATTCAACCAATATTATGTGCAACAAAAAAACACGACGGTCAACCAAAGACAATAAACACGATTCTTGCATCTTTTGTTTTTCTGATGGTTGATAAAAGTAACTGAATTTTGGTGGGGCAATGTCTCAATCGGTTTTCCTGTTACAAGGGTAATATTGTTTTTATTGCTTGATCAACATCTTTAAATGTGTAAGCCGCATGCCCCTTTTTTTCAGAGTATCATTAATAAAATCTAACTGCTCAATTCTCTGCTTTTCATAGCGATCTTGTGCTGCGGCTAGTTGCTCCACAGCTTTGTTATGTCTTTTTCTCTCGCCTTCATCTCGCAGTTTACTAAATGCGTAATTACTTCCACTAAAAGCGAGCGCATTAACCACAGCGCCGCCTATCATCATTACGAGCGAAGCCATTTTTTATAAATGTATTTTTTATTTACATATTTATACTGTCTGGAATTATTCCTTGCTTGACTAGAAAATCTTTCGTGGCAACCGAAGCTGCAATGATAGCAATCAGCTTTGCTGAATCCTCAAAGTCTAGTTTTGCCAAGATCGCTGGTTTAATTCTTAACAAGCTTTTACCAAGCATTGAGTATCCTACACTTAGACCTCCAATAACAGCAGAATGGTATACAAGGTTAGCAATAGTTTTTTCGGTGCTCATTTTAAAAAATAAAATAATTATAATTAATATAAAAAAACATGAACAGCGATGATCTACTACAGCTACAGGGCAGCCAAACCTTCCTGAACTTATGAATGACCAAGTTGATGACCAAGCTATTATGCCCAAAAAGGAAAGGCTGTATTCTTTGGCAGCATGTGGGAAAACAAAACAGTTCCTCGGAACTGAATTCAGCATAGAACAGATTCAGCAGATGTCGCCGCAAGACATTATAAAGTATCATAACAGGTATGAAGCGCAACTAGGATCGAGAATGGTAAAAATTGTAGGACAAACGGTTCTTAGTTTGTACACTAAACTAGTCAGTAGATTTGCTCCCATTGATTCTGAACAAGACTTTATTGTATGATTTAACGCAAGATCCAGTTTTAACTAAAGACATTAGAGTCTCTAGGGTGCGATCTGTATTACAGATTTGGAACATTTTGTCGCCAGTGATTGCAGGATTAATAACTTTTAATCATATAGATTTTGTTTCCCTTCAAAATGAACGAGCTGGAAAATCAGCAGAACCAGAAAACACTGAATCAGGTGGAGAAAGTAACCAAGCCAGAAAATCAGCAGAAAACGCTGAATCAGGTGGAGACCATTAAAAATCCTGGGCGTGTTGTGAAGCAGGAAAAAAATTAGCAGAGTGGAACAGACAAAAAAAATTAATGTTACAGAATATGACTCATCATGAAACATAACACCGCCAACGCCAGAACAGTTGATTCATGCCAGCTATAAAAACTCCATGTGATACAAGGGCCCCAAAGTCTTCATGGAATATTGAACTTAAAACTGTTGCCATTTTTGGCGCCATTGCTGCTGTTGGGGGCAGTTATTACGGTTATAAAATATATAACCAATGGCAACAAAAACAAAAGAAGTTAAAACAACCTGAACCACTAAATGCAGAGAAAGACAACAGCACGCCAAAACCGCCAATAACAAAGCATCATTTGATCCATTTATAATGGAATAATATTTTAAGAACTTAATTTTAAATTTTTTTTAATAAAAATAGATCATGGCGTATTATAAAATGATAAAGTCAATAAATAAAGACATGGAGTCTATAAAAGACATTTCCATAGACCAGAATTGTAATCAATGTGGTTGCTTAGGTTGCAAGAACTTCATTAAGATCTATGCAGAGAACGCTGAGCAAGACATCCTCAACGATGACGCGTTTTTTGAGGCGTGTGTGTACTATATTGGACATCTGCTATTTAAGATAAAAACATAGATTGTATTTTTTTGATAATTATAAGATAACTTGAATATGAACTTGGCTGTACTTAGAGGATGACTTAATCAAGAACTTAGAAGTGACTTGGGGTGACTTGAAGATGACTTGGGGTGACTTAAGGATGACTTAAGTAAGAACTTGTGAATGACTGAGGATGACTTGGGGACAACTTTAGGATGACTTAAGAACAACTTGAGTAAGAACTTAAAAGTAACTTGGGGTAACTTAAGTTAAAAACTTAGAAGGAACTTGAGTGTGTGCATGCGTGGGTGGGAGGTGGGGCAGTGGGGGTGGGGTGGGGGTGGGGTGGTATGGGTAAGGGGGTGTGCATGCGTGGGGTGGGGGTAGAGACGTGCGTGCGTGGGGTGGGGGTGTGCATGCGTGGGGCAGGCCAAAACACACACACACAAACACAAACAAACACACACACAAACAAACAACCAATAGACAGGACAGTGCTTGTGGGAAGTGAAGGGAAAATGTCGCAGAGCAGCAAGTTGTAGGTTGGCAAGATGGCTACCGATCATGCATGATCGTTACTATATTTAGAACCACGTCAGAGCAGCAAGATGGCTGCCGATCATGCATGATCGTTACTATATTTAGAACCACGTCAGAGCAGCAAGATGCTACCGATCATGCATGATCGTTACTATATTTAGAACCACGTCAGAGCAGCAAGATGGCTACCGATCATGCATGATCGTTACTATATTTAGAACCACGTCAGAGCAGCAAGATGGCTGCCGTATACAGCCTAACAGCGTGCAGGTTTCAATGCTCTAGCTCAGCTACTTCTATACACAGCAGGAGTTTCAGGTTTCGCTAATTCTACTCTTGCGATGATTGCGTGCACAGTCAGGAACCGTTAATATGAGTATTTTCTCGGCCCAGCAGTTCCAAATCTCCGGTCCGAGTCGTGTTCCGTGTCGTCTGCTTTGCCGTTGTTTCACAAACACCACAAGGTGGAGAAGTTTTCTGAACTACAAGGTAGTACACCTGTCACTGAACATTTGGAGCTTTTTGAATGAAATCATTTCTTCAAAAGTTAAAAGCTTTTCAAAGTTGCTCTAATTAAAATTAAATTAAATAATTGTTGAAGAAACAAAAACAAAATGCTTCCTTTTGGCTTTGAAGGAGGAGAACAAGGCTACTCATTTATTTCTCAAAAAACTTTGCCATGGCCTCATGATAAACAATGTATTTTTCCACAAGATTAGTCTGTTAATCAGACAGCGTAACGTTTACTATTTTAGAAGCCCACGCGCGTGAGTGGTTCTATTTTTAGAAGCCCGTCATACTATCGTCAGTAGTCCAAACCCACCACGCAGGCCTGCACGCTGTGCCCCTGTGACCTTTAACCGCTCTAGGTGGATTGAAGAAACGGCTTGCCACTGTGGCCTTTGACCGCTATGGCGGCTCTAATCGCCAGTAGTAACATCCGTCATTGTATATTTGGAGCATTTATATGAAGATAGTGCTAGCCACACACTACTCCTCTCCATACTGGTAGATGTACTAAGGTCTGCCTAACCCTATCTAGTTTGTTTGCCAGAACATTCGAAAATCGCCATTCAGTTGCATAAGGGCACACTTGAAGGCAGATGAACTGGTTAGAATTAGAAAAGTAGGAAAAGTATACACATCTTAATACACAGATCAGCTTGCCACATGAACACTGAATCTGTAGTTAACAATCAATCAAGTCTAATACAAACTGAGAACATTTTTACTTGGGAGGAACAGCAAAAATGTTTCAAATATAAGTTTTTTAGCATACGAATCAGCCGTGTTTACCTCTGCCTTAAGAAATGAACGCCATGTTTTTAAACATGGCTTTAGCTGTCCCAAGCCAGCTCCCAACAATCAACGCGTGATGGTTTGTTTTGCTTCGGCCAACTTTCGACAATGCAGCGCCATTTATTAGATAAGAAACCATCTCATCAATAGTCAAACACGTATTAAACTGGCTACATCTTGTTTCATTTCCTTGAACCAACAAACCTTAAGATAGTCGTTCATTTCCAAAGCAGTTAGTTCACTTTTTCGTTTTCTAGAAAACAATCTCTCCGGTTTCACAACATGCTTCGCCTAATTCTTTCAACAAATACTCTAACATGCAGTTAAAGTAAAACTTATGGCCTCGAATAACAAACCTGTTTCTTCAGTAACGTTTTAGCCATTTTAAAATAACACAATTAAAACACAGTGGTCACACCAGAGCGCAGTGAAACACAGCCTTCTATGAGTGGTGGCTCAAACAACAATGACGGCCCCGGTCGTGTCGCGTGACAGCCTCGATCCGGCGTGTCGACGTGGCAATCTCGAATTTTCCAAATCATTTTCTGATGTAATGTGGTGCAACCCAGCCGAGTGTGCTTCGTTTACACAGCGCGGGTTAACCTAGTCGTGAGCGGCCGGGCTGTGACAGCGCCGCCACGCGAGCAGTGTTGGCGTAGGAAGGCTGATGTCATGCTAGGCAGGAAGGAGGGGGAAGAGGGTAGAGGAGGTGCAGCAGTATTGATTTTTTGGCCTGTGTGTGAGTGTTTCTCTGTGTGTGCATGTGTCCGTGTTAGTTTGTGTGTGTGTGTGTGTGTGTGTGTGTGTATTTCTCTGTATGTGTGTGCATGTGTGTGTGTGTGTGTGTGTGTGTGTGTGTGTGTGTGTGTGTGTGTGTGTGAGTGAGTGGGTGCATTTTTGTGTGTTTGTGCATGTGTGTGTGTAGTTTGAAATCTTACTTGTCAGAGAACGTAGATATACCAATCCTGGGTTACTTTCGCCCGAACTGGGTGAGGGCGGAAGTGGCCCAGGATTGGTATATCTACGTTCTCTACAGTAAATTAATATATGTTCAACTCCAAGTCTTTCTCCACACATACATGTAACATTTTTGCTGAATTTTGTTCGAAGTGAATTCAAACTCATTCTGTGCGTTAAGCTTTGTATTTCTCTAGGTATGGAGGCAAGGTCGGGTCTTGATGAGGCCAATAGATTTTTTTCCAGAATTGGGTTTAATAGAGTTGTGGTAATAGTTAATTTCTGAGTTCTCTAATACATTTCTGAAATTTTTACTGGACGCTTCGTTTATTAAAGAATAGCATTCACTGAAATCTAAGGGAATGTCAAGTGGTATTGATCTTTCGACATTTCGGGCTGCCTTTCTTGCAGCCTGATCGACCCTCTCATTTGCTGAAATTCCACAATGAGAAGGTACCCAGCAAAATGTAACTGTAATGCATTTAGCTGCCAGAAGATGTATGACATGATTAATTTCTGTGATCATCTCAACACGTACTTTGGGATTGGAAGACTGAATTGCGCTAAGGGCCGATGACGTCCGCTCCCACACCAAGGGGTGCAGCGGAAGCGGAAGTCCATTCCCATCTCAAGTTGTTGCTCCTTGTGGTCTCTACTGACCGAGAGTAGCTGCCCTTTGTGACATCCAAAGGGGAATAAACAGCGAGCGATTCCTGTGCGGTGCCTCGCCACTGTACTTCAGTTCCTGTGTGCCGTTGATCTGGTGAAGTCAGAAACTATTTCACCTCTGTGCTTACAGTTCCTGTGTACCGTTGATCTGGTGAAGTCAGAAACTATTTCACCTCTGTGCTTACAGTTCCTGTGTGCCGTTGATCTGGTGAAGTCAGAAACTATTTCACAGAACCGATTCCAATCGATGGAGCTGGAAGTTTTCCGACTCGGAATGATCCTGTGTGCCGTTGATCTGGTGAAATCAAACTATTTCACAGAACCGATTCCAATCGATGGAGCTGGTAGTTTTCCGACTCGGAATGGCATGGTCAGATTCTAGGTCAGATATTGTAGCCACAACCACTACCCTGTCCCCTCCCCCCGCTTCTCTTCCTCCTCCTCCTCCTTCACCTCCTCCCTCTTCCACCCCGTAGCTGCCAGAAAGAACTGGAAACCGGCATTGCGCTCAGAACAGACGAACCCAGTTCAAACTAGATGTACACGCATCTGCAACTTTCGCAGCTTCTTTCCCGCTGTCCTCATCGTACATCACACGCGTCCCGTGAGACATCGCTGAAGTTGTTCCAGAGCCCGGCACAGCGGACAAGGTCTGGGCAAATCTGAACGTGTGTTCAGTGGGTTTTAAAAACGCATGTTCCTCTCTCCTCCTTTGCGGCGAAGGGGTATGAATGATTTGGTGACGCCGTCAGCTGTGATGGTAAAGTGACACGGACTTCTGAACGGGTTGATTAGAACTCTCCTTCAGCTGGCAGTCTTGAAGTGTACGTTGGTCTCCCTAGAATCCCCGTATTCAAATGATGAGTTTATCTGTTTGGTGAAGTAGATCTCTGTCTGTCTGTATCTGTCTGTGTCTGTCTGTCTGTCCGTCCGTCCGTCCGTCCGTCCGTCTCTCTCTTTCTCTCTCTCTCTCTCTCTCTCTCTCTCAGAGGGAGAGGCTTAAATACTGACAAGTAAAATTTGTCATTGTAAGTAAGACTTGTAAGACCGGATGGCTTGAACAAATGGTAGAAGTCATAGGGCGACTCAATGTGACTATGGTAGATGTTATAGGGCGACTACATGTGACTATGGTAGATGTTATAGGGCGACTACATGTGACTATGGTAGAAGTTATAGGGCGACTACATGTGACTGTGGTAGAAGTTATAGGGCGACTACATGTGACTGTGGTAGAAGTTATAGGGCGACTACATGTGACTATGGTAGAAGTCATAGGGCGACTAAATGGGACTGTCTTATTCTCATGGGGACTTGTCTCAATGGACGAAGTGTGGTCATTGCAAAGCGTGATAAAAGTGCAGTTAAACCACAGCCCCACCCCCTCCCCTTCCCAGAAACATATTCTTTCAGAGTGTTGGGACTAGCATGATGTGAGACACAAACACTTTTACAGCAGACTCCATGAAAACCTTCCTCAGAGATGTACCTCCTGATCTTTGAATTTCTGCAAAAGATCATTAACATTTTTCACGTGATGTAAGATATTTTGAAAAGAAATACTTTTGAACCAAATTTTCGTTGTGTTAGGTTTATTTCAAAGGGTGGTGTGAATGAGTTTTTCATTTTCTTTTTTTCGTTTTTCTTCTTTACTTAGTAATGAGTTGTGAGTTGATTTCAACGTGGTGACAGCCCTAACATGGCCCTTTGCGGTTGGCTGGGCTATAAGCAACATTACCTTGCCTTCCCCCTTCCCCTCATTTCTGTCTGCGTCAAGCTAGTCTGTTGTCAGTCGTTTGATTTCAACCCGAAAGGAACGGCTGAATCACTCACAATCACGCTCCCCACGGAAAGAGAGAGAGAGAGAAGAGAGAGAGAGAGAGAGAGAGAGAGAGAGGGAGAGAGAGAGAAAACGCTAAACTGCTCTTTCTACCGAAATGCGAACGTAAATAGTGTGAGGACGACAGGTGTGTGTGGATGGAGAAAATGCAGGGAGGTTGTGTCTGTGTCTGTGTGTGCGGGTGGGGGGGGGGAGGGGGGCAGAGAGGGAGGAGAGTGGGGAGAAGGAGTAGACTCGCAACAGACCTGAGGGGCATACAAACGCAGAGGGACCATTAATAACCTGAGGAAACGAATTCCCCCGGGTTGGAAGTGATGGTGGTGGTGGAGGAAGGGTGAGGGCAAAGACCTGGGGGACTGGACCCATGGGGAAGGTCAGTGACCCGTCAAGAACTTGAACCAGAGGCAGCTTGGCTTTGTAGCTTGATGACCAGACTGTCGGATACCGGACTATAGTGAAGAGCTTGCTTTAGCGGTCTGTTTGTCCATAATACCCTATCTGTGTCAAAACTGGGTTTTGGTTGCGGATCCGTGTAAAAAAAAAAAAAAGCGCGTTCAGGATGCTTTCGTCAAGGTTATGACTGAGTTGGCACTGAACGACAACATTGGGCTCTGACTTCGAATTGAAACCAGCTGTGGTGTATTTTTGCAGCATATGAAAATTTTGTGGTGGCGTAAAGCGTGACACTAAAAAGCTCATGTCTGATGAAAAAAAAACCATGGGAGATAACTCCTAGTTTTATTTGTGCCTGTTACTTCCCCTGGGGTAAGCCTCGTTTTCGCTCATAAACTGACGTAAAGGGCGGATCCAGGATCCGTTCCACCTTGGCAGAGATGTGTGCTCTTCAACGTGTCCTAACTCCTTTTCTGCGTTTGTGGTTACCTCAATTGTACACTGCAGTGCCGTTAATGGTGATTTGGTTCAACTCTTTCATCTTACTTTGTATGAACTGTTTTCTCTCTCTTTCATCTTACTTTGTATGAACTGTTTTCTGTCTGTCTGTCTGTCTGTCTGCCTGTCTGTCTGTCCTCCTCTCCTCACTCTCACCCAAGCCCCACTTTTCCCTGCATTGCCCCACCCCCACTCTGTTTCCACCTCCCTCTCTCTCCCTCCCTCTCTCTTCCTGTCTCTCTCTCTCTCTCTCTCTCTCTCTCTCTCTCTCTCTCTCTCTCTCTCCCTCCCGTGTCCCTCTCCCTCCCCCCTCTCTCTCTATCCCCCCCCCCGTGTCTCTCTCCCTCCCTCTCTCTTCCTGTCTCTCTCTCCCTCTCTCTCTCTCTCTCTTCCGTGTCTCTCTCCCCCCCTCTTCCCCCCCCCCCCCGTGTGTCTCTCCCTCCCTCTCTCTCCCTCCCTTCTCTCTCCCTCCTCTCTCTCTCCCTTCCTCTCTCTCTCTCTCTCCCCCCCCCCCCCGTGTCTCTCTCCTCCCATTCTCTCTCCCCCTCTCTACCTCCCTGTCTCTCTCCCTCCCTCTCCCCCCCCCCCCCCGTCTCTCTCCCTCCCCTCTCTCTTCTATCCCCTTTCCTGTCTTCGTTCTCACATCTCTCTCCCCTTCTCTCCTTCCCTCTTCGTCCGTCCCTTCCAACCTTCTTTCTCACTTCTTTCACTCGCCCCATCCCTGTTTCCCCCACCCCCATCATCCCCTTCTCTCCTTCCCTCTTCGTCCGTCCCCTCCAACCTTCTTTCTCACTTCTTTCACTCGCCCCATCCCTGTTTTCCCCCACCCCCATCATCCCCTTCTCTCCTTCCCTCTTCGTCCGTCCCTTCCAACCTTCTTTCTCACTTCTTTCACTCGCCCCATCCCTGTTTCCCCCACCCCCATCATCCTCTTCCTCCTTCCAACTTCTGACGCACTGCATCACTTTCTCCAGGCTGTCTTCCCCTCCCTCCTCCCCCCCACCCCCCATTCCCCCCTTGCACCGTGCGGCGATCACCTCCAATAGTCACCTGCAGCAGCACGTGTCGATGATGTCAGTTTGATGTGGTCATTGTGATCACTGGCCACTGTGGTCTGTCCGTCTCTCTCCTCCCCCCTCCTCCCCCTGCTGTCTCCGTGTCCCTTCTTTTCCGCCTCCTATACCTCTGATCACCCCCTATTTAATTAACCCATCCCTGTCCTTTCCCTTTCACACACACACACACGCACGCACGCACACTCTCACCTCAGTGAGTTTTTTTGTTATTTCCATATTTCCGTCTATCTGTCATTCTGTCCCTGTCTCTATCTCTGTCTGTCTGTCTGTCTGTGTCTGTCAGTCTGTCTCTCTGTGTCTGTCAGTCTGTCTCTCTTTGTCTGTCTGTCTGTCTGTCTGTCTGTCTGTCTCTCTCTCTCTCTCTCTCTCTCTCTCTCTCTCTCTCTCTCTCTCTCCACTCCTTCCTCATCCATCCTTCCCATCCCCCTCTCTCTGTCTTTCTCTCCCTTCTTCTCGCTCTTTCCC
>CM031605.1:99750137-99752637 GCA_018398815.1 Conus ventricosus | reverse complement strand
ACACAAACATGCACATGCGCACTCTCACCTAATACAAATTCAGAATTCATAGGTTAAAAAACAAATTTTGCATGATAAAGGTTACTGATTTAAAAGATGGATTGACTGGGGAATAAAAGTTTTTTGAGCTCTTGTTTTCACTCTCAAGGTTCTGTACCGGCGTCCTGATGGTAACAGTTCATAATGCTTAGCCAGGACATGGCTATCATCACTGGCTATCTGTCTGGCTTTGTTCAGCACTCTCCTGTCGTACAACGCTGTCAAACTGGTTTGTCTTGCACCCACAACTTTACTACACACACTCACAACATCATTCAGCACATTCTTACATCGCAAACTCAAACTCCCATACCAGCACATAAAAGAAATGGTAAGAACAGATTCAACACAGCATCGATAATAGGTTTGTAGAATCTCAGGAGCAACACCAATATTCTCAGTTTTTGCAAGCAGAATATTCTAGATTGACATTTCTTGTGTACAGATTCAACATTTTTGTCAAAAGTAAGCTTTTTATCTATAACTGTACCTAAATATCGGTATTCATCAACTCTTTCAACAGTTTCTCCATCAATAGTAAGTTTTGGAACTGGTGGTGGATCTTTACGGAAATCGATAAGCAGTTCTTTTGTTTTTGTAACATTGAGGTCCAGATAATTGTCCTTGCACCAAGAACAGAACTTTTCTACCTCTCTAAAATAATCCGTATCACAATTTGACAAATCTTCAAGAGCAGAATCGTCAGAGTACTTGATGACCGGAGTTTTCTCTGTACCTCTGCAATCGTTGGTGTATAAAGTAAAAAGTACAGGGGACAGCACTGTACCCTGAGGAGCACCAGTACAAGTAGTTTGTTCAGATGAGATTGCAGATTGGAAACGAACTGACTGTGTTCTATTAAGTAAGAAGCTCATGATCCAGAGAATGAGTTTCGGGTCTACCTGTAAAGTTAACAGTTTCAAGGCCAAGAGATGAGGTTGTATTGTGTTAAAAGCGGAGGAGAAGTCAATGAAGAGAACACGAACAAAAGATTTGGAGTTATTCAAATGAAAGAAAGCATTGTGAAGGAGTGTAAGAATGGCATCATCGGTGCTTCTATGGGTTTATAGGCAAACTGGAGGGGGTCAAGTTGTTGATTTGTAAAGGTAAGGAGATGATGAAGAACAATTTTTTCAAAGCATTTCATTACTATTGAAGTCAATGCAACAGGACGGTAATCATTTAATGTGGTAGGATTCTTTTTCTTTGGGATGGGGGAGATAGTCGAATTTTTCCAGATGCGAGGAACAGTGTATTCTTTCACAGACCAATTAAAAATTTTACTAAAAACATCACAGAGCTGGGAGGCACATGTCTTTAACAGTCTTCCACAAATATTGTCTGGACCCACTGCCTTCCTAATATTTAGCTTAAGAAATAGAGTCTCAACAGTTTTTGCATCGATCACAAAGTCTTGTTCATAGTTCAGTTCTTTCGTCCTTTCCTGTAACTGTGACATAACCCTGTTCAATTCCCCTCCCAGATCATCCCTTTCAAAGCAGCAGTAAAAATTGTTTAAATCATTGGAAAGGTCTTTCTGCTCAACCTTTGTCATCTGGGTAGCAATTGTTTTATTTTTTGCCTGACCTGTAAGAGTTCTTAAACCATTCCATGCGTCTGCTATTTTTCCTGTCTGAAATTTCTGTTCTACTTTATTTTTAAACTCTGTTTGTCCCTTCCGTAATTCTCCTCTAAGCTTTGCTTGAACCAATTTCCTCCCTTTTTTGTCTTTAGATTGAAAAGCAACCTTTTTCTCATTTAGAAGAGTTTTGAGAGACTTTGAGATCCATGGTTTGTTGTTGGGGAAAACTTTAATCATCTTAGTGGGAATTACCATATCTTCACAAAAACAAATATAAGAGGTGACAACATCTGCTGCTTCATCAACATTTTCACAGGAATCAATAAACACATCCCAATCAGTGCAGTCAAAACATCCTCTCAGCTCATCTGTACTCGCAGTCGTCCACACTTTCACACACTTTCTCACAACTGGTTCAGTCTTTATTTTTGGTCTATAAGCTGGGATAAGCTGCACAGTGTTATGATCGGACGCACCTATAGGTGGTAGAGAAATGGATTTATATGCCTTGGGAATGTTGCCATAGCATAGATCGATTGTCTTGTCCAAACGTGTACTGCAAGTAACATACTGTTTAAAAGAAGGGAGTGTTTTTCGCAAATCGCACTGGTTAAAGTCGCCAACAACAAAACAAGGAGCATCAGCAGCGATGAGTTGGAGATCACGGATGACTGCGGCGATCCCTTTCCCTGCACGTGCAGCAGACGCCTGATCAAACACGGGGGCGTACACCACTGTCAGGAAAATGCGACCAAACTCACGTGGCAGGTAGCGAGGTCGCAGAGAAACTGTTATGAGTTCAAATTCTTCTGTGCTCAGTCTTTTTTTCACAGACACACTCGCACTGTCACACCAGTTTTCATTGACATACAGGCACAC
>CM031605.1:99742637-99745137 GCA_018398815.1 Conus ventricosus | reverse complement strand
CCATGTTCTTTGGGCATGTGTGTGCCATGTTCTTTGGGCATGTGTGTACCATGTTCTTTGGGCATGTCTCTGTCATGTTCTTTGGGCATGTCTCTGCCATGTTCTTTTGCTTGTTGGCCTGATGGATGCAGCGATGTAGCGATAGCGGCATGGACAGATAAGATGAGTCTCTCTCAATCTCAATCTCTCTCTCTCTCTCTCTTCTCTCTCTCTCTCTCTCTCTCTCTCTCTCGGTCCCTCTTCCGCTCATTCTGTCATCTCTCCCCCCCCCGCCATTTCTCTCTGTCTGTGTCTGTCTCTGTCTCTGTGTCTGTCTCTCTCTCTCTCTCTCTCTCTCTCTCTCTCTCTCTCTCTCTCTCTCTCTCTCTCTCTCTACGTCTCGGCTCCTTTCCCGCTCACACTTATCTCTCCCCACCCCCACCGCCACCCCACCCCCCACCCCCTCTCTCTCTCTCACTCTGTCATCTGTCGCAAGTCCCTGGCCTCTGATGTAATTATTGGTGTAATGGACGATACTTTAAAGAGGAGTTGTCCGTTTAGGGCGTACACTCACGCTCAGGGCATGCACGCGCACAGGGTACACACACCAGAGAAAAGCATCCACCATGAACTCTGCTCCCATAGGCAGCAAGGGAGGGAGGGAGGATGCGAGGGAGGGGTACTAATGTCTGGAGTCTTTTGTCTCCTTCCGTGATGAAGAGTAGCAAAGTCAACAAGAAGTGAGTATGTGAGAGACATTCGGGTGGAACGATCCATCTTCAATGAAGGCAACCAACAGGCTGTCAACTCAGTAGGGGCGGGGAGCGAGGGGGATGGGGGAGGGGGGGGGGTGGTTAAGGGGTTTTTGCTCAGAAATAAAGTGGGACTGAGAGGCAGGGCACTGCACGTACGTACGCATGCACGCTCGCACACACGCACGCGCGCGCGCGCGCGCACACACACACACACACAACACACACACACACACACACACACACACACACACACACACACACACAGTGAGTTGAAGTGAGGTGTTTGTGTGGGGAGGGGGGCAGGGGGGGGGGGGGAGGGGGCGGAGAATCTTCCTGCAGGAATGAGGGGGGGGGGAGGGGGGGGGGAGAATCTTCCTGCAGGAATCAGGGGCTGGTGGGAGGGGGCGGAGAATCTTCCTGCAGGGATCAGGGGGGGGGGGGGGGGGGGGGAGGGGGGCGGGAGAATCTTCCTGCAGGAATCAGTGGGGGGGGGGGGGGGGGGGGGGGCGGGTGAATCTTCCTGTAGGAATCAGGGGGGCGGGGGGGGGGGGGGGGGGGGGCGGGAATCTTCCTGCAGGAATCAGGGGGGCGGGGGGGGGGGGGGGGGGGGGCGGAGAATCTTCCTGCAGGAATCAGGGGGGCGGGGGGGGGGGGGGGGGGGGTGAATCTTCCTGCAGGAATCAGGGGGGCGGGGGGGGGGGGGGGGGGGGGGGGCGGAGAATCTTCCTGCAGGAATCAGGGGGTCGGGGTGGGGGGGCGGAGAATCTTCCTGCAGGAATCGGGGGGGGGGGGGGGGGGGGTGCGGAGAATATTCCCGCAGGAATAAGGGGGGGGGGGGGGGGGGGCGGGAGAATATTCCCGCAGGAATCAGGGGGGTGGGGGGTGCGGAGAATATTCCCGCAGGAATCAGGGGGGGGGGGAGGGGGGGGCGGAGAATATTCCCGCAGGAATCAGGAACACCCAATTTGGCAGAGGGGACTGATTCCACCACCCTCTTCATTATTTTGTTTCGCCTTTTTTTTCCTTTTTGTTTGTTTGCTTGTTTCTAGTTGTTTCAGTCATAGTCTTTTCAGCCTAGCCGCCATAGACGGCTGATATCAGGACTGGTATTGTAGTTGTTTCAGTCATAGTCTTTTCAGCCTAGCCGCCATAGACGGCTGATATCAGGACTGGTATTGTAGTTGTTTCAGTCATAGTCTTTTCAGCCTAGCCGCCATAGACGGCTGATATCAGGACTGGTATTGTAGTTTCAGTCATAATCTTTTCAGCCTAGCCGCCATAGACGGCTGATATCAGGACTGGTATTGTAGTTGTTTCAGTCATAGTCTTTTCAGCCTAGCCGCCATAGACGGCTGATATCAGGACTGGTATTGTAGTTGTTTCAGTCATAGTCTTTTCAGCCTAGCCGCCATAGACGGCTGATATCAGGACTGGTATTGTAGTTTCAGTCATAATCTTTTCAGCCTAGCCGCCATAGACGGCTGATATCAGGACTGGTATTGTAGTTGTTTCAGTCATAGTCTTTTCAGTCTAGCCGCCATAGACGGCTGATATCAGGACTGGTATTGTAGTTGTTTCAGTCATAGTCTTTTCAGCCTAGCCGCCATAGACGGCTGATATCAGGACTGGTATTGTAGTTGTTTCAGTCATAGTCTTTTCAGCCTAGCCGCCATAGACGGCTGATATCAGGACTGGTATTGTAGTTTCAGTCAGTCTTTTCAGCCTAGCCGCCATAGACGGCTGATATCAGGACTGGTATTGTAGTT
>CM031605.1:99732637-99737637 GCA_018398815.1 Conus ventricosus | reverse complement strand
TTTTAATAGCATTTAAAGACATATGGTTTAGTTGTGTCCATTCAGTAAGTTTATCAATATCTGCTTGAAGCTTAACTGTTAATTCATAGGCATCAGAGTCGTTTTCGTGAAGAGATGTATCATCTGCAAACATTTCGCATTTACATTTAACAAAACAAGGCAAATCGTTTACGTAAATAGTAAACAAAAGAGGTCCTAACACAGAGCCTTGTGGAACACCATATTTGACAGGCATAAATGTTGACAATTTGTCAGCTACAGCTACTAATTGTTTCCGGTCAGATAAAAAAGATGAAATAAGACTTATGAATTCTGGAGTCAGTTTGTAAAGTTCAAGTTTATGGCACAACAAAGAATGGTTGATGACATCAAAAGCTTTTTCAAAGTCTACGAAGAGAATACCTGCAAATTTATTCTCGTTTATGCTGCAAAGAAGACTGTCGATAAGCTGTATGAGGGCTGTGTGGCAAGAATGATGTTTTCGAAAGCCCGACTGACTTTCGTGGAGAAGTTTGTTATCAGCGAAATACGAATACAGAGACTTATGCATATGTTTTTCGATCGGTTTTGCAATGGCTGATAAAATGGATATCGGTCTGTAATTTGATGGGTTTGAAGAATCCCCGGTTTTATACAAAGGAATAACTTTAGCTTCCTTAAATTTTAGAGGAAAAGTTTGTTTATCTATGCATAAATTGTATAAGTATGTCAAAGTATCTGTGATAATAGGACATGACAACTTAAGTATTTTTGTCTCGATACCATCTAAATCACGAGTATTAGATTGGGTTGAAGTAGACAAGGCTTTACTAACATCTAAAACGGTCATGGGAGTAGGGAGAGAGGGAGAGAGAGAGAGAGCACATGACAGAGAGAGAGAGAGAGAGAGAGAGAGAGAGAGAGAGAGGAGAGAGAGAGAGAGAGAGAGAGAGAGAGAGAGAGAGAGAGAGAGAGCGCACGTGTTACATACTGAGCTATAAAAAAAAACAACTAGGTCAGATAGATCAAAGCATAAGAAATGAAAACAGAAAGGAGAGGATCATATCTTGTATGTCATCAGAAATGAATGCCTCACTCGTTTTTCCTACAGCCCAATATCTCTGTTCAAAAATGAAACCATGTTTTACGTCTGTATTAGATAGATCTGTGGAGTATGAAAATTAATCTGTGTTCTAAGAAAATAAAAGTTTGGCATGTCCATGGAATGAAATTAACACGTCTGACTGGTTTCAGGTCATAGCATAATAATCATTTTAAGTTGTGTGCGTGTGTGTGTGTGTGTGTGTGTGTGTGTGTGTGTGTGTGTGTGTGTGTGTGTGCGTGCGTGCATGCGTGCGTTCTTTAATCGGCCAATGTTTATTCTGAAAACTCGCAGAGATGAAGAAGAGCAAAAGCAGATGGATTACAAGTTTGTATTCACAACAAAACAACAACAACAACGACCGAAACGTCAACAACACACATGTGATGAGCTACAGACAACACTGAGTGGGAGAATGTGTAGACTGGCAACTTGACCCTGATGACTTTTCCAGGGAAACGGAGATGCTTTGTTTCCAAGGATTGAAAACTGGTTCTACACGCATCACATTTAAAACAAACAATGAAGTGTCACAGAAAGATAGCCATTGAAATTCCTTGATATTCCCTGATCGCTTTAAACGCGGGCTTTCTGCCAGTATAGTGGTCATTCTCGGTCTTTTCAAAACTGAAATAATTCAAAGAAGAGGAGAGAAAAAAAGAAGCCCTGGTCTCTCCTACCAGTGTGCCTTCTATTGGGGCCAGGATAGCTCAGTTGGTAGAGCGCCGGACTCGTAATCTTAGTGATCCTGGGGTTGCGGGTTCGAATCTCCGCCGGGCCGTTTTGGAACAGGGGGATTTATCTCTCGGAGTTAACATTGGTTCTGACTCCATTTCACAAACAGTCCTTCGAATGAGACTATAAACCGAGGTTCCGTGTGTGAACGCACGCATAATATATTGCACACACGTAAAATCCCATCACCAACGTTCGGAAGAGAAGGCCAGTTTGGCCGTTTGTATGGATGACACGTTACACTTAGCATGCACCCTGCGTGAGAAATTGAAAGAATGAAGGAAGTAAGGAAATGGAGTGAACGATCTTGACTGGATGACACTGGAAACGACTGAATGAAGCGCCGGCAGGGAGCTCTTCAGTCGGCACTACCCAGGTAGGCAGCCCGTTGTGTACATGAGAGTATGGATTGTCAGCGCCTGGAACCTTTGGCGAGGCGCTTTGAAAATGCTTTGTTATTATCATTATCATGAAAGCAAGAATCAAAGAAGAGGTGAGAGAAAAAAAGCAATAAGCTCTCCTAGTGGTATGCCCTTCATTTCCCATCTCACAATCGACAGAGAGGAGGGGGGGTGGGGGGAGAGGGGAGAGAGAGAGAGAGAGAGGAGAGAGAGAGAGAGAGAGAGAGAGAGAGCTCATTAACCTTCATTATCATGAAAGCAAGAATCAAAGAAGAGGTGAGAGAAAAAAATGCCATAGGCTGTCCTAGGGGTATGCCTTCTGTTTCCCATCTCACAATCGACAGCGACAAATTATTCAGACAGCGACAAATTATTCAGAGTGTAATCAGCTGTCCTGGGACAGCGACAAATTAGTCAGAGTGTAATCAGCTGTCCCGGGACAGCGACAAATTATTCGGAGTGTAATCAGCTGTCCGGGACAGCGACAAATTATTCAGAGTGTAATCAGCTGTCCCGGGACAGCGACAAATTATTCAGAGTGTAATCAGCTGTCCCGGGACAGCGACAAATTATTCAGAGTGTAATCAGCTGTCCCGGGACAGCGACAAATTATTCAGAGTGTAATCAGCTGTCCCGGGACAGCGACAAATTATTCGGAGTGTAATCAGCTGTCCCGGGACAGCGACAAATTATTCAGAGTGTAATCAGCTGTCCCAGGACAGCGACACATTATTCAGAGTGTAATCAGCTGTCCTGGGACAGCGACAAATTATTCAGAGTGTAATCAGCTGTCCTGGGACAGCGACAAATTAGTCGGAGTGTAATCAGCTGTCCTGGGACAGCGACAAATTAGAGTGTAATCAGCTGTCCTGGGACAGCAACAAATTATTCAGAGTGTAATCAGCTGTCCTGGGACAGCAACAAATTATTCAGTGTAATCAGCTGTCCTGGGACAGCAAATTATTCAGTGTAATCAGCTGTCCTGCGACAGCAACAAATTATCGCTGTCCTGGGACAGCGACAAATTATTCAGTGTTATCAGATGTCCTGGGACAGCAACAAATTATTCAATGTAATCAGCTGTCCTGTGACAACGACAAATTATTCAGTGTAATCAGCTGTCCTGGGACAGCGACAAAATATTCAGTGTAATCGGCTGTCCTGGGACAACGACAAATTATTCAGTGTAATCAGCTGTCCTGGGACAACGACAAATTATTCAGTGTAATCAGCTGTCCTGGGACAACGACAAATTATTCAGTGTAATCAGCTGTCCTGGGACAACGACAAATTATTCAGTGTAATCAGCTGTCCTGGGACAACGACAAATTATTCAGTGTAATCAGCTGTCCTGGGACAGCAACAAATTATTCAGTGTTATCAGCTGTCCTGGGACAGCAACAAATTATTCAGTGTAATCAGCTGTCCTGGGACAACGACAAATTATTCAGTGTAATCAGCTGTCCTGGGACAACGACAAATTATTCAGTGTAATCAGCTGTCCTGGGACAACGACAAATTATTCAGTGTAATCAGCTGTCCTGGGACAACGACAAATTATTCAGTGTAATCAGCTGTCCTGGGACAACGACAAATTATTCAGTGTAATCAGCTGTCCTGGGACAGCGACAAATTATTCAGTGTAATCAGCTGTCCTGGGACAACGACAAATTATTCAGTGTAATCAGCTGTCCTGGGACAACGTTCCCACCCCTCCTTCCACTCCACCCTGCTCCATCAGAGGTAACAGGACAGTGGTAACAGGACAGTGGTAACAGGACAGTGCTAACAGGACAGTGCTAACAGGACAGTGCTAACAGGACAGTGCTAACAGGACAGTGACATCATGTCATCGTATTGTACATGGTCAGCCAGAGGACACAGGACAGTGACATGTCATCATATTGTACATGGTCAGTCAGAGGTAACAGGACAGTGACATCATGTCATCGTATTGTACATGGTCAGTCAGAGGTAACAGGACAGTGATAACAGGACAGTGACATCATGTCATCGTATTGTACATGGTCAGTCAGATGTAACAGGACAGTGATAACAGGACAGTGACATCATGTCATCGTATTGTACATGGTCAGTCACAGGACACAGGACAGTGATATCATGTCATCGTATTGTACATGGTCAGTCAGAGGTAACAGGACAGTGATAACAGGACAGTGATAACAGGACAGTGACATCATGTCATCGTATTGTACATGGTCAGTCAGAGGTAACAGGACAGTGATAACAGGACAGTGATAACAGGACAGTGACATGTCATCGTATTGTACATGGTCAGTCAGAGGTAACAGGACAGTGATAACAGGACAGTGATAACAGGACAGTGATAACAGGACAGTGATACCAGGACAGTGATAACAGGACAGTGATATCATGTCATCGTATTGTACATGGTCAGTCAGAGTACACAGGACAGTGATAACAGGACAGTGATAACAGGACCGTGATAACAGGACAGTGATAACAGGACCGTGATAACAGGACCGTGATAACAGGACCGTGATAACAGGACCGTGATAACAGGACCGTGATAACAGGACAGTGATAACAGGACAGTGATAACAGGACAGTGATAACAGGACAGTGACATCATATCATCGTATTGTACATGGTCAGTCAGAGGAAACAGGACAGTGATAACAGGACCGTGATAACAGGACAGTGACATCATGTCATCGTATTGTACATGGTCAGTCAGAGGAAACAGGACAGTGATAACAGGACAGTGATAACAGGACAGTGATAACAGGACAGTGATAACA
>CM031605.1:99725838-99727524 GCA_018398815.1 Conus ventricosus | reverse complement strand
TTATGGTCCTGTCATATCAGTCAGGTACTATGGTCCTGTCACGTCAGTCAGCTACTATGGTCATGTCACGACCGTCTGGTACTATGGTCCTGTCACGTCAGTCAGGTACTATGGTCCTGTCACGTCAGTCAGGTACTATGGTCCTGTCACGTCAGTCAGGTACTAGGGTCCTGTTACGTCAGTAAGGTACTATGGTCTGTCATATCAGTCAGGTACTATGGTCCTGTCACGTCAGTCAGGTACTATGGTCCTGTTACGTTAGTCAGGTACTATGGTCCTGTCACGTCAGTTAGATACTATGGTCCTGTCACATCACTCAGGAACTATGGTCCTGTCATGTCAGTCAGGTACTATGGTCCTGTCACGTCACTAAGGTACTATGGATCTGTCACGTCACTAAGGTACTATGGACCTGTCACGTCTGTCAGGTACTATGGACCTGTCACGTCTGTCAGGTACTATGGACTTGTCACGTCAGTCAGGTACTATGGACCTGTCACGTCAGTCAGGTACTATGGTCCTGTCACGTCATTCAGGTACTATGGTGCTGTCACGTCAGTCAGGTACTATGGTCCTGTCACGTCAGTCAGGTACTATAGACCTGTACGTCAGTCAGGTACTATGGTCCTGTCACGTCACTCAGGTACTATGGTCCTGTCACGTCAGTCAGGTACTATGGTCCTGTCACGTCAGTCAGGTACTATGGTCCTGTCACATCAGACAGGTTCTATGGTCCGGTCACGTCACTCAGGTACTCTGGTCCTGTCACGTCAGTCAGGTACTATGGTCCTGTCATGTCAGTCAGGTACTCTGGTCCTGTCACGTCAGTCAGGTACTATGGTCCTGTCATGTCAGTCAGGTACTATGGTCTGTCACGTCAGTCAGGTACTATGGTCCTGTCATGTCAGTCAGGTACTATGGTCCTGTCACGTCACTCAGGTACTATGGTCCTGTCATGTCAGTCAGGTACTATGGTCCTGTCACGTCACTCAGGTACTATTTGTTGAGTGCATGTGACAAGGCAGTGACATCATCAAATGTGAACTTCAAATGACGATCTCGTTTTGGATTGTAAATAAACAAGAACTATTTCAGTCATTGTTTCTCCTCATTCAACCACTGAGAAACATAACACCACAGACCGACTGTCTTCCGTCAACACTGAATGCTGTGATGGGGAATTCCGGTCGACGCCACTCCCCCCTCACACACCAGAGATGTCAGCCACCGTCATCGTGGTCGTCAGACGGCACCATGCGGACCTGCTGGCACCGCCCCTACGACTGGATTCTCCTGCCCCACGTCACTGCTCTACTAAGAGACGTCTAGAGAATGGACATTTACAGAAAGGAAACTTAATCGAAATTCGACCGAACAGTTCTTGCCATGTGTCTCAATGTAATAAAACTCTGTTTGTTCAATGCCCAGTCTATCGGGAAAAAACTGAAAAGAGCAGCGATTTCTGACTTTATCATTGAAAATGATGTGGATTTCATGTTTCTTACGGAGTCCTGGTTAAAAAAGCATGGTGACGAGTCCAAGTGTGCCGACATCGCCCCCACAGGTTACGCGATGAAATCCTTTCCTCGTGTTTCACGTGTGGTGGTCTGGCTATCATTTTAGAGGTCTTACAACACATGTGTTACTATTACAAATTCTTTTCCATTTGTGCATGATAGTTTCGAA
>CM031605.1:99690838-99715838 GCA_018398815.1 Conus ventricosus | reverse complement strand
ATAGGTCACTAAACCTGTTTCAAGCTTTGTCTTTGGATCTCTTCTTATAGTATTATAACCTTGGATGAAACTAAATTATCCGGTACTATATTGGAAAGTCGAGATTCTGAAAAACAAAAACAACGGAAACAGTTATTGGAATTGGATAAAATGTTGGACACGTCAGAAAATTTGTTTAAAAGATGACACACGTTTAAATAGCCTATTTTCAACACCGAATTTAGACAACCATTCATTCATTATAGATGAAACTGATTTACAAAAAAAAAACTACGGATTACACAACACTGCAAAAAACAAGTAGAATAATAGTCAAACAGCAGGAAACACCTGTTTGTAGCAAATTAGCGACAACAACAACAACAACAAAAGGCAGAAAAAGATCAGCTGCTGTAAACAAATCAAGAAAGATTATTTTATAGCTACAACAATATGCGGCAAAACTCAGCAAGAAATAACGGTATCAGCAATCCGGGGACGAAATACAAACGCCGTCAACCAGAAACAGAATAGAGTTCACTTGTCCATTCCGATTACCAGGGTCCGGTATCAAGATCATTCAACCTCGCTCACGTGGCTGCGCGCGTTCCCGCGAGCGCTAACACTTACGTGTACATCCACGCATACACATACGCACTCACATACCATCACACATGCTCCCTCCCTCTCTCTCTTATTCTCTCTCTCTCTCTCTCTCTCTCTCTCTCTCTCTCTCTCTCTCTCTCTCTCTCTCTCTCTCTCTCTCTCTCTCTTCTCTCTCTCTCTCTCATAGCATACATGAACATCCTTAACTGTTAACATATCGATGAACATGTTTTTACCTCGGTGACATTGAATCATTTTTGTTAATACCAAATCATACAATGGAAACAAGGAAGTATCCGACTTGTTGATGAATTCCACATGGTTACTACAATTCTCTTTATTTTAAAATTTGATAGAACACAGAGAGAAATAGAGGGGTAGAGAGATACAGAGAGAAATAGAGGGGTAGAGAGATACAGAGAGAAATAGAGGGGTGGAGAGATACAGAGAGAAATAGAGGGGTGGAGAGATACAGAGAGAAATAGAGGGGTAGAGAGATACAGAGAGAAATAGAGGGGTGGAGAGATACAGAAGAAATAGAGGGGTAGAGAGATACAGAGAGAAATAGAGGGGTGGAGAGATACAGAGAGAAATAGAGGGGTAGAGAGATACAGAGAGAAATAGAGGGGTGGAGAGATACAGAGAGAAATAGAGGGTAGAGAGATACAGAGAGAAATAGAGGGGTAGAGAGATACAGAGAGAAATAGAGGGGTAGAGAGATACAGAGAGAAATAGAGGGGAGAGAGATACAGAGAGAAATAGAGGGGTAGAGAGATACAGAGAGAAATAGAGGGGTAGAGAGATACAGAGAGAAATAGAGGGTAGAGAGATACAGAGAGAAATAGAGGGGTAGAGAGATACAGAGATAAATAGAGGGGTAGAGAGATACAGAGAGAAATAGAGGGGTAGAGAGATACAGAGAGAAATAGAGGGGTACAGAGATACAGAGAGAAATAGAGGGGTACAGAGATACAGAGAGAAATAGAGGGGTAGAGAGATACAAGAGAGAAATAGAGGGGTAGAGAGATACAGAGAGAAATAGAGGGGTAGAGAGATACAGAGAGAAATAGAGGGGTAGAGAGATTGTCATGTGACGTAGCCTCACATCAAGGCATGTGACGCTCCATCACATGTAGTTTTGTGATATGAATCATTTCCCCATGCCACAACTGAAAAGGAAGAATATTTATGTGGCTTGACTAGTGTAGCGGGCGTCCCCAATAATTGTGAGAACGACTCATTAAAGAAAGGATTGTGGTCATTGGGTGAAAGTGACCACTGAGAGATAGTTTACTAAGGGCTGGTAAGGTGCTGGTCATGTGTTTTGAACACTGAGTATGCACTCACTAGGAGGAGGGAGGAAAGAATCAGTTTTAGCCCAGCAGATGGCCTAGAGACTCGAACCTGTCAGGACGCTGGTCCTCACTGCTGACCAGTCATTACCAGGTGAGCGATAGATAGTTGGGGAAAGAAAGAAAGAATTCATAATTAAATTGGGAAGCAGGTTACTTACACGAACCTTATTCGTGTTTCAGCCCTTCACCCTTCGCCCTTCACCTTTCACCTTTCACCCCGTGAGGGGGTTAAAGATGGCCATGGTGTGGGGGAACACACAGGTAGTTCAGCCCGGCAATTAACGACTCCAGGAGAGGAGTTGGAACTCGTCATCTCTCCGGAGACAGGAGAAGACGAGGGAGAGGAGTGGGAACTCATCACTCCAGTGACAGGAGAAGTCGAGGGAGAGAAGCCGGAACTCCTATCTCAGGGACGGGAGAATTCAAGGGGGCGATACACTGTCTCAGAGAGACAGGGAATCATGACGGGATGGAACGAGTCTTGCGTCTGAGCAGGTATAGCATCAAGGAGTGAAAGAATTATTTATTCTCCTGGTCTGGATCTTAGGCCAATGTTGTTTGAAGGCCATGACTTTATAGAAACTTGGATCACTTAGTTTATCTCTCGGTGTAAAGAGAGATACATATATAAAATCTGTTTACAAATTGTTTGATGTGATTTAGTAAAGTGTTTTTCCCTGAAGGAGAGGGGGAGAAGAAAAAAAACATTCGGTAGTGCGCCTTTTGGTTGATTGGAAAGATTGCGTGTGCGTATGGAGTAAATGCTGTCATGAATGCGTGTGTGCAAAAGTGACAGTGTGACAGTGGTGACCCCGACTCCAGTTTCACCGACGTAGCTGCCGTTGTTTTCCCCCTGAAAGGGAAAAAAAGGAAGGATTTCTATTTGTGCCCCGGGGCCTGGAAAAAAAGATATTTTCAGTTGGGGAAAAAAGAGGATTTTGATTTGTACCCTCAAGGGTTTGAGGGAAGAAAAAAGAAAAGAAATTAGTTCATTATTTATTGTGTATAATATTTGCATTTGTTGTTTTTTTCTATTTTTATATGTGTTTCGGGTGGTTGACATTTCTTTTGGTTGCTCTACTCCGTTAAGGTTTTTTTTTGGTAGGATTTCTTTTTGACCCTTCCCCACATCAGGACCGATAGCCTCAACCTCCTCTTGCTCCTGCCTGGCAGCAAGGGGGCAGGGCGTTGAGGAGTCGCTGTCCTTCCCTTAGAGTATTAGAATTTGTTTTGTCCCCTTCCCCAGGACTGATAGCCCCAACCTCTTCCTGCGTTTAGCAGGGGGGGCATGGCGTTGGGGAGTCGGTAGTCCTTCCCTTCTCGTAAATATCTATTTCTTTCCCTTTCCTATTGTTTCATTTTGATTTTTTCCCCTTGCCCCTCAGAGTGTGGGATTGACTTCACCTCCGTCACGCAACTAGTGTAGGTGGTGGAGTTGATTACCGCTCAGCCCAAATAAACATCTTTATCTTTTGATTATTTTTTTTTCTGTGTGTGTTGCGAGATTTTCTTTGCGTTTGGGTGAATGTGCATTTATGGATTGATTGTTAATCATTTTGTATTATTACTGTAGTGTTGTGTATATTGTGCGTGATTTGTTTTTCCCGTCTCCAGTTTCACGGGAGACAGTGACCACTAGGGTGCTGTCTGAGGGCTTCTTTTTGCTGTTCTTGATTTCTTCTTACTGTTCCGATCCTGTGTATCCGTTCATTTCCTTTTCACCCCCTTTTTTCAAAATCTCTACACTTCTTTACAATAAGCGCCTATCTAGTTTTCTTTCAACGTTTTCATCTTTTAGGTAGGATTTCCGCTAGTTTGTGTTTCTTCCCCTCTTTTAATTGTTTGTGCTTCATTTGTTTTGTAAATTTATATTCATTTATCGTATAAGGCGATACATTTGTTTTGTAAATTCATTTGAAATAAGTAAGAAAGAAAGACTGACAACAAACGTTTAAGAACTAAAACTTTATAAAGAATTTATTTTCAGAAAACTTTATTGTGTTTTTTTCCTTTCCTAGGAAACAGAGATTAGCATTGAACTTCAATTTTTTTTAAAAATTCCAAATTGATAGCAGTTTGCAAATTACTTTTGGAAAAATACATTCCTTGTGTTTCATATCTACCTTGTTTTAGTAAGCTGTTTTCTGTTTATACCAGAAATTGAATTCTTTATTTGTATATACTATAATTACGTTTTTGTGAAACCTAAAACATCATCATATATCGCCTTATTTTTATTCATACTTAGAAATTGTGTTTATATCTGTTGACGGTTCATAATGGATGATTTTGATAAATATGTTCAACAAGCGGAACGCTTGGGTTTTGATGGAGAAAAACTTACTATGTGCAACAATGCATAGATAGGGCAGACAGGCTAAGAGAGAGAGAAGAAAATCAAAGGAAACTAGAAAGGGAAGAAAATCAAAGGAAACTAGAAGAGAAAGAAAATCTAAGGAAACTAGAAGTTGAAGAAAAAAGACTACAGAGGGAATCTGAAGTTGAAGAACATAGACTACAGAGGGAAGCTGAAGAAAATAGACTACAGAGGGAAGCTGAAGATAAAGAACGTCAATTTAAGTTGAGGCAGTTAGAATTAGAGACCAATGCTGAAATTAGAAGAATACAGGCATCGAGAGAACCTCCACCAGCTCCACCAGTCGGTTCCGCAAGCGCGCCTCAATCAAAATCAGCATATATTCCAAAGTTACCGCCTTTCGAGGAAAAAACGGATGACATCGATAGTTTTCTTTTCCGATTTGAAAGTCACGCAACGTCTTGTGGTTGGCCAAAGGAAAAGTGGACATTGTATATGGCGTCGTTGTTTAAGGGTAGCGCTGTTGGCACTGTACCACTCACTCGCGGCGAAACAAAATTTAACTTGGGATCAGTTGAAAGATGAACTCCTCAAGAAATTTCATGTTCTGCTGATCGTTTTCGCGAACGTTTCCGTTCTGTGCGCCCTGACAAAGGAGAATCGTTTCCGTCGTTTCTAATCCGTATGAGTCATTTTGGATCGATGGATCGATTTATCTAAAACGAACAAAACTTTTCAATCACTGCGAGATCTCCTTCTTAGAGAACAACTTTTCCAGAGCGTGAGCAAAGATCTGGCCACTTTCTTTAAAGAAAGGCAATTTGAAAGCGTTGAGGAAATGTGTCAGATGGCTGATCAGTATTGTATCGCTCACCCAGATAAGGGCGTGGCTAGGAAAGGAGAATTTTCCATCTTTGAGTCTCATGCGTCATGTACTATCCCATCGGGACAGGGAAGTTACAGGAAAGGAAATCGTGGGTCATTTCTGAGTCCTCAAGGATATGCTTATCCTAGGAACGGACAGGGATCTTTCCGCGGTTCGAGTGACTTTCGTCAGTACCAGTAACTCACCGCCGGAAAGACCCGTTACTCTCAGCAAACGTTCCGAGGTCGTGGATAACGACTACCGCGTAGACCTTTTGGGCCAGTTCGTGGACAGAACAGAAGTTCACAAAATCAGTTGCCGATCAGACAATGCGATGTTTCTTTTGTGATGGCAAGTTCCATTTGAAAAAGAATTGCCCTTTCAAACCAAATGATTCAAAATCCGCATTAGTCTCCACTGATTGTGAAGAAGGCCTTGTTTTGGCACCAGATCAATCGGTTGATGGTCTCATGTTAGAAAACGGAGCCATCAACGGATTGCAGGCTTTGGTTTTGCGAGACACTGGTGCACCACCGCTGGTGTACGAAAATCTTTCGTGCTTCAAAACCAGTATCTCGACACTGTCCAAAAGTGTAGGTCGTTTGGAGCAAGATTGAAACGTTTCCGCTGGCGAAAATTTCCGTCGATACACCGTACTACTCCGGATTTCTCACCGCCTGTGCTATCGATAACCCAGTCTGCGACTTGATCTTGGGCAATTTGCCAGGTGTCGCTACAGTACATGGTGGTGCTGGAGGATCGTTCGTTCCTTGTCTTGTCAGTACCAGGTCAGACATCATAGAGCAGGGAAAGGCTACAAAGCCGCTAAAAATATCAAAACTGGATGAACTCCAGATTACCCCAGATGATCTAAACGAAATGCAGGGAAAAGACGAGACGCTGACGACAATACTTTCTGCTGCTAAACAGACTGTCACTGACATACCAATGGACAAACAGTCAGCTGATAGAAAACCAGATGTATACAAGGTCTTTGCAGATAAAAAAAGCAAAGGTGCGTTCCTTCAGTGTAGGGGATAAAGTCCTTGTACTACTCACTGATGAACATAACAAGCTTCGTGTTATGTGGAAGGGTCCTTTTCAGGTGGTCGAAAAACTTTCTGCAGTTAATTATAAGATCAAAATGGCAAACACTGAGAAGGTATTCCATGTGAACATGTTGAAGAAGTATGTTGAACGTACAAATGTTGCCATCAACCAGTCCGTTGAATGGATATGTCCTATGTCAGAAACTGATGTCAACATGACAGATATTATCAGTGATGATTTTGTACCCAATGTAACGTACAGGGACAAGTCAAAGGTTGTGAAATCAGCAAATGTAGGAGTGTTAACATCTGCCAGTGCAGATGATGTTGTACCCCTTCCTACTCTGTCTGTCAAAGGTGAAACTATGATGATGTGATTTTGTCGAATGATTTGTCTTCAAGTCAAACGGAACAGCTCAAAGAAATTTTGAAAGACTTTCAGGATGTGTTGACAGATACCCCAGGTACAGTGACTGGTATTGAACCCCATAGTATTCAGTTAACTACTGAAATACCAGTGCGAACCAGACCATACCCTCTCCCATTTGCAAAAAAAGAGGTTGTCGAGAGAGAAATCAAAGTAATGCTGGATTTAAAGTTCATAGAACCTTCTACATCTCCGTACAGCTCACAGTTGTACTGGTGGACAAACCTGATGGCTCGGTGCGGTTTTGCATCGATTACAGGAAATTAAAAGATCACTGTTTTCGATGCCGAGCCCATCCCAGACATTGAAGAACTTCTGTGTCAGCTCTCAGAAGGAAATTATTTTGTGAAAGTAGACTTGACTAAAGGATACTGGCAGATTCCAATGGCTGAAGCTGACAAGGAAAAGACAGCATTTCAAACACCTTTTGGTCTTTTCCAATGGACGAAAATGCCATTCGGTTTGCAAAATGCCCAGCTTCTTTTGCTAGAATGATGCGAGCCCTGAAACTTCATGAATGTGGTGCAGTCAGTTTTTTTTGACGACATTTTGTTGGCTGCAAAGTCATGGAGTGACCTCCTTTCTAACTTACGAGCTGTTTTTTTCCAGACTCAGAAGTTTTGGTTTGACTGCGAGACCATCCAAAATTCGTGCCGGTTTTCAAACTCTCGAGTTTTTGGGTCACACTATTTCGGTGGGAAAAATGATGCCAGAAGGAAAGAAAGTGGAAAAGATTTTATCTTTACTTAAACCCACTACAAAGAAACAGATCAGGTCACTCATCGGATTGTTGTCTTACTATAGACGATATGTACCCCACTTTGCTTCCCTGACGGCCCCTTTGACTGAACTGACGAAAGGGACGAAGAACAAAAGTATTGTGTGGTCTGATGAGTGCCAGAACGCTTTGGAGTGTGTTCAGAACACCCTCAACTCATTTCCTGTTCTGTTGTTACCCTCCCTCTCAGAAGACTTTATTTTGAGAACCGATGCCAGTTTCCAAAGGAATGGGAGCGGTACTGCTGCAGGAAAAAAGTGCTTTGTTACATCCAGTGCAATATGCCAGTAAGAAGTTCTCAAAGACACAGGAGAAATACTCCACTATTGAGAGAGAGTGCTTGGCTATTGTATGGGCATGTGAGAAGTTCGCCAGGTTCTTGACTGGACGAAAGTTTCGGTTACAGACTGACCACAGGCCATTGACTTTCTTGCAATCGTCAAAAACTAAGAACAGCAGATTATTAAGGTGGTCTTTGGCATTGCAGGAATTCCAATTTACTGTTGAACCAGTGCCTGGAACACAAAATGTCATGGCAGATTTATTGTCACGTGTATGAATATTCATGGACAAATGTAACTGTCTTCAAGGGAAAGACTATTCGTGTTTTTTGTCTTTCTTTATGATTGTGGTGTGCTCACATTTGACAGTGCATTGAATGCTACTGACTATTTAAATCCAGTGGTATTTATGCTTAATTTGCTTGTTGAAGTGACTATATGTTTTACAAGCAAAAACTACTTGATGTTGATGTATTACATATCTATTCTTTGCTTTATTCTTTCGTAAACAATGAAAAAATCATCATGTACTATTATGTCTAACTTGCTTGTGAAGATGAATATATATGTATGTGTGATGAGCAAATAACGCTTTAGAAATGTACATACACATGTTTTGATTGTGCAGTGAGACAAACCTATTGTTTTCATTAGTTCATTGTCAACAATGGAAAATATGTTTCACTTTTCAATGGACTATAACATTACATGTGGGGAAAAAACTATGTTTAAACTATGTTTATTTTGTTTACATGTCTATTGAGAAACATTTACACTTAGAAATATTCTCATTTTTCATGAGGGCTTTGTAACATATGATGTGAGACAAAGATCAAGGGAAAATATGTGCTTCACATCTTAATGTATGAACACAATTTGTACTTTGAATTGTTAATATCCCTAATTGTTTTATCCATGTAATTTGTGAAATGTATTTTGTGAAGTATGGTGATCAATTATGAATGTAATTTTTTAGAAAGACTGAAAGTTTGAAATATGCTATTTATGGTGGATCATGATGATTGATTGTATACGTTGATTTATTAATTCAGTGAATCATGTGTGATGGATACACATTTTGAGATTCATGGCTGAAGATGTGTTTTAAGTGAAGTTGTATATCCTTAAAAAAAAATTTTTCTGGAGAACATTTTTTCACCCCAGGATGGGGGGTGTCATGTGACGTAGCCTCACATCAAGGCATGTGACGCTCCATCACATGTAGTTTGTGATATGAATCATTTCCCCATGCCACAACTGAAAAGGAAGAATATTTATGTGGCTTGACTAGTGTAGCGGGCGTCCCCAAATAATTGTGAGAACGACTCATTAAAGAAAGGATGGTGGTCATTGGGTGAAAGTGACCACTGAGAGATAGTTTACTAAGGGCTGGTAAGGTGCTGGTCATGTGTTTTGAACACTGAGTATGCACTCACTAGGAGGAGGGAGGAAAAGAATCAGTTTTAGCCCAGCAGATGGCCTAGAGACTCGAACCTGTCAGGACGCTGGTCCTCACTGCTGACCAGTCATTACCAGGTGAGCGATAGATAGTTGGGGAAAGCTACAGGGGAAAACTTAAAGAAAAGAGAAAGAAAGAATTCATAATTAAATTGGGAAGCAGGTTACTTACACGAACCTTATTCGTGTTTCAGCCCTTCACCCTTCGCCCTTCACCTTTCACCTTTCACCCCGTGAGGGGGTTAAAGATGGCCATGGTGTGGGGGAACACACCAGTAGTCAGCCCGGCAATTAACGACTCCAGGGAGAGGAGTTGGAACTCGTCATCTCTCCGGAGACAGGAGAAGACGAGGGAGAGGAGTGGGAACTCATCACTCCAGTGACAGGAGAAGTCGAGGGAGAGAAGCCGGAACTCCTATCTCCAGGGACGGGAGAATTCAAGGGGGCGATACACTGTCTCAGAGAGACAGGGAATCATGACGGATGGAACGAGTCTTGCGTCTGATGCAGGTATAGCATCAAGGAGTGAAAGAATTATTTATTCTCCTGGTCTGGATCTTAGGCCAATGTTGTTTGAAGGCCATGACTTTATTAGAAACTTGGATCACTTAGTTTATCTCTCGGTGTAAAGAGAGATACATATATAAAATCTGTTTACAAATTGTTTGATGTAATTTTAGTAAAGTGTTTTTCCCTGAAGGAGAGGGGAGAAGAAAAAAAACATTCGGTAGTGCGCCTTTTGGTTGATTGGAAAGATTGCGTGTGCGTATGGAGTAAATGCTGTCATGAATGCGTGTGTGCAAAAGTGACAGTGTGACAGAGATACAGAGAGAAATAGAGGGGTAGAGAGATACAGAGAGAAATAGAGGGGTAGAGAGATACAGAGAGAAATAGAGGGGTAGAGAGATACAGAGAGAAATAGAGGGTAGAGAGATACAGAGAGAAATAGAGGGGTAGAGAGATACAGAGAGAAATAGAGGGGTAGAGAGATACAGAGAGAAATAGAGGGGTAGAGAGATACAGAGAGAAATAGAGGGGTAGAGAGATACAGAGAGATATTTTGTTCTATTAAAAAAAAAAACACGACAATCATTTTGCTCACTTGATGTACTCTAAATTATTATGCACTGCAAACTTAGTAGCAAGATATACTGAACTTTTCGAATACAACAACGCGAAAATGAACTGTGCAAATCCAAACTTTGGAATTACTGAAGCGGTTAAAGATTATTTGTAATGCTTCTAAAATTCTGTTTTTAAGAAACATAAATTATCTCTATTCAAACAATTATATATATATATTATATATATATACATGGAGAGAGAGAATGTCTGACAGGGACAATGATTCTTTATTTCAGAACGATAAATGCATGGTTTCAGGTTAGCTAGTTTTCATGCTTTGTTGTTGAAACTGTTGTTGTTGCAGTTGCTGCTGTTTTATTTTCTTTCTATGTGTTAATTCTTTACTCAACAGATTGTATGAAAAAATGGACACAAGTGAACACACACATGACGGGTGCACCTCGATAGCTCCCGACACCAATAGATCCCTAACCCTAACCCTAACCCTTTGCGGGGATCTACCGATGAGGGGATCTATCGGTGCGGGGATCTATCGGTTCGGTGCGGGGATCTATCGGTGCGGGGATCTATCGGGATGACCCCCTCATGACAAGGTGGTAGAGAAAGGGGGTGATGATGGTAATGACACTATGAAATAGTTAATAACGCGTGCTGGAAGTCGATCGCAATGTTGGTTCTTCCCTTCCTTTTCCGTTCCTTTCCTTTCCTTTTTTTTAATTTTTTTTTATACTTTTTTCAGTTGTTCATCTGTCTTTCTTTATTTCCCTTTCCCCCGCCTTTTATTCTCTCTCTCTCTCTCTCTCTCTCCTCTCTCTCTCTCTCTCTCTCTCTCTCTCTCTCTCTCTCTCTTCTTACCCATACATTATACCCCCTCCCTCCTTCCTTTCTCTCTTTCTTCCCGTCTCTGCAAATGACTATGACATACACCACACATTTCTATCCAGGAAATACAACTTTGTTTTTTGTTAGGTCATTCATACATTTTCTTCGGCACCCTCTGATGACCATACATTTGCCAGTGGAGCTAAGAGGGCAGTAAATCATATAAAGCCGAGGGAAGGACGCGTTATGTGTCTGCCATTGACAGGTGACTGTCTTTGTGAGGGGATTTCTGGGCCTCGGGCCGATATGGGTTACATTACAGGAAGCAAGGTGAGATGATTTGTCAGCCTTGTCAGACACAGAGTGACACTGCGGCTTGTGGGGTTAATCTCTCTCTCTCTCTCTCTCTCTCTCTCTCTCTCTCTGTCTGTCTGTCTGTCTGTCTGTCTGTCTGTCTGTCTGTCTGTCTGTCTGTCTGTCTATCTGTCCGTGTGTGTGTGTGTGTGTGTGTGTGTGTGTGTGTGTGGCGCGCGTGCATGCCTGCATGCGTGTGCGTGCGAACGTGCATGCATGCTCTTGCGTGCGAGGATACATGCAGTGCGTGCGTGCATGCGTGCGAACGAGCATGCGTGTGAGCGTGCGTGCGTGTGAGCGTGCGTGCGTGTGTGCGTGTATGCATGTGTATGTGTGTGTGTGTGTGTGTGTGTGTGTGTGTGTGTGTGTGTGTGTGTGGGTGCGTGCATGCGTGTGTGTGTGTGTGTGTGTGTGTGTGAGAGAGAGAGAGAGAGAGAGAGAGAGAGAGAGAGAGAGAGAGAGAGAGAGGAGAGAGTGTGTGTGTGTGTGTGTGTGTGTGTGTGTGTGTGTGTGTGAAAAATGTTAATGACGATGACAATGATTCTTTATAACGGAACTACCAAAGTATTGTTTCAGGTTAACTATTTCTCATGCCGTTATCAATCTGCTTAACTGGTGCTAAGGACTATTGCACAAACATAAACAAAATCCAAGGGTATTCATTTATATGGCTTTATATGAAATAAGAAAAACAAAGAGAGACGCATCAAAGCAATGCTGTCAGAAGCGAAAGTTGAAAATTGAGGAGAAAGAAAGCAAGGAACGGAAAAGAAAGGAAAGCAAGCAACTAAGATACACAGATATGTCCATAACATGAGAGAGTTTACACGTGGTGTGATCTGAGTAGATGGAAGGATCGAAAACTGAAATCAAAACGGAACATTTGTTACATTCTCTCTCTCTCTCTCTCTCTCTCTCTCTCTCTCTCTCTCTCTCTCTCTCTCTCTCTCTCTCTCTCTGGTTTTGCTGTCCAGTTTCAAAACAGAAACCTGACAGTATTCTCCGTGTGAATGCAACAATCTGTCAAGCGTTTCGTCACTAGGGTATGAAAAATGACCCAAACGACTTTTTGAGGATGTGCACGAAAACTGTAATGAAGACGCATTTTCAGCGGGCAACGTACCTGAAAATTGTAATGTTATTATATTTTCATCGAGACTTTTTTTTTATAATTGTTATATGGAACTTTGCAATGCTGGAACTGCCAGTCTGATTTAAAACATGACAAAAGAAAAAAAAGAAAAGCTGAACTTTGTTTTTCCTATGCTGACGTTTTAAGAAGACTTGGAAACAAGAAAACACGTCTACAGCAGCAGAAGAGAGTCCACTGTCTCACCCTAAAAGAACATGCCTGTAATCTTCTTCATTTTGTTTGTTAAACAGTTTGTTTAAAATCACATGTTCCGGTTCCTGCTTTGTGCGGTTTTGTGACGGAACCGTTTTTTGTCCGATCACAGTTTTTTTTTTAGTTACTTTTAGGATCTTAGCGCTACTTGTCTTACGTATATTGTATGTTTGCTGCATTTTTGTATTGTAATTCTGTTTGTTGTATTGTTTGAATCTTGAATATTTAGTGTTCTTTTTAAACATACAAAGCTAATGTTGTAATGTTGTCAAATCTCCCGGGGACATATGTCTGCAGGTTGAGTAATGGTGGTGCAGTGCAAGGTCATGTTGTTTTAGAGAGTTGTTCATGGATTATTTCATGTGCTGTCCCCTGTGACGTGTATTTCAGGTGTTGCTCCTGGTCTGGATTTCTCGTTTATGAGAAAATGACGTCATTTTGACTTTGACTGACTTGATTTGACGACCCGGGTTCATTTTATGGGGATCCCCAGAAGGAATTCGCGCATGGAAGATGAAGGCATCGCACAAAACAGTTGAATGTCCAGTACACTGGAAACAAACAAACAAAACTTCCAGTCCTTGTTCAGAAAAAGGAGACCTTGAGGCAGACTGAGGCTGTGTTGAGATCCACGAGAATCGAGTGGCGCAATCCGGTGAGAGATCACCCTCCGCCTACAATGGAATGTGTCTGGTGATGTCTTGAGGCAGACTGAGGCTGTGTTGAGGTCCACGAGAATCGAGTGGCGCAATCCGGTGAGAGATCACCCTCCGCCTACAATGGAATGTGTCTGGTGATGTCTTGAGGCAGACTGAGGCTGTGTTGAGGTCCACAAGAGTAGAGTGGAGCGGTCCGGTGAGCGATCACCCTCCGCCTGCAATGGAATGTGTCTGGTGATGCCTCGACAGAGAGATGACTGTACTGATCTGCTGGCGTCCAGAAAGACCAGGACTAGAGCCTGAGCAACTAGCTTCCTCAGATCCTTGATAGCTTTTTCCCATTGCTGGATTCCTCAGATCCTCGATAGCTTTTTCCCATTGCTGGATTCCTCAGATCCTTGATAGCTTTTTCCCATTGCTGGATTCCTCAGATCCTTGATAGCTTTTTCCCATTGCTGGATTCTTCAGATCCCCGATAGCTTTTTCCCCATTGCTAGATTCCTCAGATCCTTGATAGCTTTTTCCCATTGCTGGATTCCTCAGATCCTCGATAGCTTTTTCCCATTGCTGGATTCCTCAGATCCTCGATAGCTTTTTCCCATTGCTGGATTCCTCAGATCCCCGATAGCTTTTTCCCATTGCTAGATTCCTCAGATCCTTGATAGCTTTTTCCCATTGCTGGATTCCTCAGATCCTCGATAGCTTTTTCCCATTGCTGGATTCCTGAGATCCCCGATAGCTTTTTCCCATTGCTGGATTCCTCAGATCCTTGATAGCTTTTTCCCATTGCTGGATTCCTCAGATCCTCGATAGCTTTTTCCCATTGCTAGATTCATCAGATCCTTGATAGCTTTTCCCATTGCTGGATTCCTAAGATCCTCGATAGCTTTTTCCCCATTGCTGTTGGCATCCATTGGCAAGTACTATCTTGTTTGTACAAGTCTGGGAGAGGCGCTCAGATAGAGCAAGTTCCGGACAAAGCTCTCCACCTTCTCGCTTCCTGTGCCATAGTTTGTCCTTCACTGAATCAGCATTCCATATGGGCACACAACAATAGCAGAGAGACATGTGCAAACAAACAAACAAATTATATTTGACAAGTTATCTGTTCTTTGTGTATATTTTAGATCAAGAGAACTTTGCAAGTCACAGCAATAGTCTACGTTTCCTTGTTCTGTGTGTATATTCCAGATCAACAGAACTTTGCAAGTTAGGGCAATAGTCTCCGATTCTTTTCATAAAAAAGTATCCCGGCCTCAAACAAACCTGAGAGATACAAGCAACTGCAGTGTCCGTTTGGGAAATTCAGACTCTGAGACTCTTCTCATATGAATCGCATAAGACTCGACTGAGTAGTTGGGTTACCCATGAACGAGTGGGCTTGTCTGTTTAGGTAAAGTTAACATCAATTGCACATTTACACTCAGCTGCAATCACACTGTGGCTGTTGTTCTATATCCCCCCCACCCCCCACCCCCACCCCCAAGGAACAAAGACATTTTTGGACGTTACATGCGCACCATAGTCTTGTCAGACACGAAAATGCTGTAGAAAGCCTTCTTTTGACCTTCCATGTGCACCATAGTCTTGCCAGAGATGGAAATGCAGTAGAAAGTCTTCTTTCTTCTTTTGACGTTGGATGTGCACCATAGTCTTGCCAGTGATGGAAAGGCAGCAGAAAGTCTTCTTCTGACGTTGCGTGGTCACCATAGTCTTGCCAGTGACGGGAAGGCAGTAGAAAGTCTTCTTCTGACGCTGCGTGTTCACCATAGTCTTGCCACTGACGAGGAGGCAGTAGAAAGTCTTCTTTTGACGCTGCACGGACACCATAGTCTTGCCAGTGTCGGGAAGGTAGTAGATCGTATTACAGGCCGGGGCAAGCACCTCTTTACGTCTATCGAGTGGAGAGGTAACGAGTTTGAAGCAGATTCCGCGGTCTGCGGCCATACAGACCATATCAAAGCCAACTGAGCAATGATGATCCTCCATAGTTTCTCGGGGGAGCGCCGAAAATGGCACCTGCAGAACGCATGTGTCGATGGCTCGTGTTACGTGCCTGTATTTATGATTTTTTTCTTCTTGTCGAATATTTGTTTGTTAGTTTTTGTTTTTGTTTGTTTTTGTTTTTCAATTTTTTGCGAAAGTGATATTAAAAAGATATGTGTTGTGCGCGCATGCGTGCGTGCGTGCGTGCGTGCCTGTGTGTGTGTGTGTGTGTGTGTGTGTGTGTGTGTGTGTGTGTGTGTGTGTGTGTGTGTGTGAATGGGTACGAGAGGTGTGGGAGTTTGTGCGTGACTCAGTGTGTGTAAACGAGTATACGTGCATACGTTCGTGTATGTCTGCATGAACATGTTTAATATGTGTGCGTGTTTCTGTGCGTGTGTGCGTCTAGCCCCCCCCCCTCTCTCTCTCTCTCTCTCTCTCTCTCTCTCCTCTCTCTCTCTCTCTCTCTCTCTCTTTCTGTGACAGACAGATATATAGATAGGTAAGTAGACAGACAGGTAGGTAGACAGACAGATAGACGGACAGATAGGTAGGTAGACAGACAGATAGCAAACACACAGAACAGTTGAATAGTAGACGGAAACTCCTTCTTCTTCATCATCATCATCATCTTCTTCTTCTTCTTCTTCTTCTTCTTCTTCTTCTTCTTCTTCTTCTTAAATTACTTTTTAAGTTAACTTACTTTTTAAATTGTAGTTGTTGTTGGGCAGAATTGTAAAAAGGCCTTCAATGAGCCTAATTCTCAACCCATTAAAGATTCATTCATTCATTCATTCTTCTTCTGCGTTCCTTGGCTAGCACTATGAAGTTCATATTTGCTTTATTTTCTTGGACGCTGCTTGGGATTGACTTCAGTCAGTTCGGTGATTGATGTGCATGTATAGAATTGTCGACATCCTTTTGTAATTTCTGTATAATTCCCTTCGTCGAGAACCAGATGCAAGAGAAAGTCATCTTGTCCAATGTCCATCGACCATTGCAATTCTCATGGCATTTCGGTCTTCTTCCCCCTCCCCCCCCCAACTCCTCTCCCTTACCCCTCCCCCTTCCGCCCTTCTCTCTCCCTCTTCCTGTTCCACAACTCAGCCATGCTTCCGACTCCATTCCAAACCACCCCCTGGAGATTACCACGCGTGCTTACGCTCGTCATTAAATTGAGTATGTCGACAACCAGACCACACGATCCTTCTCTCGTCATGCGGAAGACCACTGGTATCCCGGGACAGATTACAGCCTTTATCGGCGCCTTCCCTCCGTGCGGGGGTAACGGGCGAACGCCGCTCTGCGTGGCTTGGGAAAGGAGATGCACACAGCTCATAGCCTCCCATCCACCACTGGACGCTTTCCAAGGCGCAGAAGCGAAAGCAACATATCATCATCCGTAAACGGACACGCCAATATCTACGGTGTAACCTCTCGTAAGCACCCAGCCTCCGAACGACCTCCCGGAGAGTGAAAAAGGGCACGTGCATAAATTCCCCCCACCCACATCCCCACCCCCTCCATCTGGGAATATTAGAATGGCTCTGGATAGTGTCACAAATTGTTCACTGGGGAGTGGTTGAACTGTTCACTGGGGAGTAGTTTAACTGTTCACTAGGGAGTGGTTGAACTGTTCACTGGGGAGTGGTTGAACTGTTCACTGGGGAGTGGTTGAACTGTTCACTAGGGAGTGTTGAACTGTTCACTGGGGAGGGGTTTTAAAACTGTTCACTGGGAAGTGGTTTGGAAGTGGTTTAACTGTTCACGGGGGAGTGGTTTAACTATTTACTGGGGAGTGGTTTGACTGGTCACTGGGGAGTGGTTTGGCTGTTCATTGGAGAGTGGTTGAACTGTTCACTGGGGAGTGGATGAACTGTTCACTGGGGAGTGGTTGAACTGTTCACTGGGAGTGGATGAACTGTTCACTGGGGAGTGGTTGAACTGTTCACTGGGGAGTGGATGAACTGTTCACTGGGGAGTGGATGAACTATTCACGGGGGAGTGGTTTAACTGTTCACTGGAGTGGTTTGAACTGTTCACTGGAGTGTTAAACGTTAACTGTGGAGTAGTTTAACTGTTCACTGGGGAGTGGTTTAACAGTTAACTGGGGAGTAGGTTAACTGTTCACTGGGAGTGGTTTAACTGTTCACTGGAAGTGGTTCAACTGTTCACTGGGAGTGGTTTAACTGTTCACTGGGAGTGGTTCAACTGTTCACTGGGAGTGGTTTGACTGTTCACTGGGAGTGGATGAACTGTTCACTGGGGAGTGTTGAACTGTTCACTGGGAATGGTTGAACTGTTAACTGGGAGTGGTTGAACTGTTAACTGGGAGTGGTTGAACTGTTCACTGGGAGTGGTTGAACTGTTAACTGGGGAGTAGTTTAACTGTTCACTGGGGAGTGGTTTAACATTCACTGGGAGTAGGTTAACTGTTCACTGGGAGCTGTTTAACTGTTCACTGGGAGTGGTTTAACTGTTCACTGGGAGTGGTTTAACTGTTCACTGGGGAGTGGTTTAACTGTTCACTCGGAGTGATTTAACTGTTCACTGGGGTGGTTTAACTGTTCACTGGGATTTAACTGTTCACTGGGAGTGGTTTGACTGTTCACTAGGGAGTGGTTAACTGTTCACTGGGGAGTGGTTTAACTGTTCACTGGGGAGTGGTTTAACTGTTCACTGGGGAGTGGTTTGACTGTTCACTGGGGAGTGGTTTAACTGTTCACTGGGGAGTGGTTTAACTGTTCACTGGGGATTTGGTTTGACTGTTCACTGGGGAGTGGTTTAAACTGTTCACTGGGGAGTGGTTTGACTGTTCACTGGGGAGTGGTTTAACTGTTCACTGGGGAGTGGTTTAATTGTTCACTGGGGAGTGGTTTAACTGTTCACTGGGAGTGGTTTGACTGTTCATTGGGGAGTGGTTCAGCTGTTCACTGGGAGTGGTTTGACTGTTCACTGGGGAGTGGTTTAACTGTTCACTGGGGAGTGGTTTAACTGTTCACTGGGAGTGGTTTGACTGTTCATTGGGGAGTGGTTCAGCTGTTCACTGGTGAGTGGTTTGACTGTTCACCGGGGAGTGGTTTAATTGTTCACTGGGGAGTGGTTTGACTGTTCACTGGAGAGTGGTTTAACTGTTCACTTGGGGAGTGGTTTGACTTGTCACTGGGAGTGGTTTGACAGTTCACTGGGAGTGGTTTAATTGTTCACTGGGGAGTGCTTTAACTGTTCACTGGGGAGTGGTTTAACTGTTCACTCGGGAGTGGTTTAGCTGGTCACTGGGGTGTGGTTTAGCTGGTCACTGGGAGTGGTTTTAGCTGGTCACTGGGGAGTGGTTTAGCTGGTCACTGGAGAGTGGTTTAGCTGGTCACTGGGAAGTGTTCATCTGTTCACTGGGAGCGGTTTAACTGTTCACTGGGGAGTGTTAACTGTTCACTGGGGAGTAGTTTAACTGCTCACTGGGGAGTGGTTTAACTGTTCGCTGGGGAGTGGTTTAACTGGTCACTGGGGCGTTGTTTGACTGTTCACTGGGGAGTGGTTTAAACCGTTCACTGGGAGTTGTTTAACTGTTCACTTGGGAGTGGTTTGACTGGTCATTGGGGAGTGCTTTAATTGTTCACTGGGAGTTGTTTAACTGTTGACTCGGGAGTGGTTTGACTGGTTATTGGGGAGTGGTTTAACTGTTCACTGGGAGTTGTTTAACTGTTCACTGGGGAGTGGTTCAACTGTTCACTGGGGAGTGGTTGACTGTTCACTGGGGAGTGGATGAACTGTTCACTGGGGAGTGGTTGAACTGTTCACTGGAATGGTTGAACTGTTCACTGGGGAGTGGTTGAACTGTTAACTGGGGAGTGGTTTGAACTGTTCACTGGGAGTGGTTGAACTGTTAACTGGGGAGTAGTTTAACTGTTCACTGGGAGTGGTTTAACAGTTCACTGGGGAGTAGGTTAACTGTTCACTGGAGCTGTTTAACTGTTCACTGGGAGTGGTTTAACTGTTCACTGGGGAGTGGTTTAACTGTTCACTGGGAGTGGTTTAACTGTTCACTCGGGAGTGATTTAACTGTTCACTGGGGAGTGGTTTAACTGTTCACTGGGGATTTAACTGTTCACTGGGGAGTGGTTTGACTGTTCACTAGGGAGTGGGTTAACTGTTCACTGGGGAGTGGTTTAACTGTTCACTGGGAGTGGTTTAAACTGTTCACTGGGGAGTGGTTTGACTGTTCACTGGGGAGTGGTTTAACTGTTCACTGGGGAGTGGTTTAACTGTTCACTGGGGAGTGGTTTGACTGTTCACTGGGAGTGGTTTAACTGTTCACTGGGGAGTGGTTTGACTGTTCACTGGGAGTGGTTTAACTGTTCACTGGGGAGTGGTTTAACTGTTCACTGGGGAGGGTTTAACTGTTCACTGGGGAGTGGTTTGAGACTGTTCATTGGGAAGTGGTTCAGCTGTTCACTGGGGAGTGGTTTGACTGTTCACTGGGGAGTGGTTTAACTGTTCACTGGGGAGTGGTTTAACTGTTCACTGGGAGTGGTTTGACTGTTTCATTGGGGAGTGGTTCAGCTGTTCACTGGTGAGTGGTTTGACTGTTCACCGGGAGTGGTTTAATTGTTCACTGGGGAGTGGTTTGACTGTTCTCTGGAGAGTGGTTTAACTGTTCACTTGGGGAGTGGTTTGACTTGTCACTGGGGAGTGGTTTGACAGTTCACTGGGGAGTGGTTTAACTGTCACTGGGGAGTGCTTTAACTGTTCACTGGGGAGTGGTTTAACTGTTCACTCGGGAGTGGTTTAGCTGGTCACTGGGGAGTGGTTTAGCTGGTCACTGGGGAGTGGTTTAGCTGGTCACTGGGGAGTGGTTTAGCTGGTCACTGGAGAGTGGTTTAGCTGGTCACTGGGAAGTGGTTCATCTGTTCACTGGGGAGCGGTTTAACTGTTCACTGGGGAGTGGTTTAACTGTTCACTGGGGAGTAGTTTAACTGCTCACTGGGGAGTGGTTTAACTGTTCGCTGGGGAGTGGTTTAACTGTCACTGGGGCGTTGTTTGACTGTTCACTGGGGAGTGGTTTAACCGTTCACTGGGAGTTGTTTAACTGTTCACTTGGGAGTGGTTTTGACTGGGCATTGGGGAGTGCTTTAATTGTTCACTGGGAGTTGTTTAACTGTTGACTCGGGAGTGGTTTGACTGGTTATTGGGGAGTGGTTTAACTGTTCACTGGGAGTTGTTTAACTGTTCACTCGGGAGTGGTTTGACTGGTCACTGGGGAGTGGTTTGACTGTTCACTGGGGAGTGGTTTGACTGTTCACTGGGAGTGGTTTGACTGTTCACTGGGGAGTGGTTTGGCTGCTCACAGGGGAGTGGTTTAACTGTTCACTGGGCAGTGGTTTAACTGTTCACTCGGGAGTGGTTTGACTGTTCACTGGGAAGTGGTTTGACTGTTCACTGGGGAGTGGTTTAACTGGTCACTCGGGAGTGGTTTGACTGTTCACTGGGGAGTGGTTTGACTGTTCACTGGGGAGTGGTTTCTTCACTGGGGAGTGGTTTGACTGTTCACTGGGGAGTGGTTTAACTGTTCACTCGGGAGTGGTTTAACTGTTTACTGGGAAGTGGTTTGGCTGTTCACAGCGGAGTGGTTTAACTGTTCACTGGGGAGTGGTTTAGCTGTTCACTGTGGAGTGGTTCATCTGTTCACTGGGGAATGGTTTAACTGTTCACTGGGAAGTGGTTTAACTGTTCACTGGGAAGTGGTTTAACTGTTCACTGGGGAGTGGTTTATCTGTTCACTGAGAGTGGTTTAAACTGTTCACTGGGGAGTGGTTTAACTGTTTACTGGGGAGTGGTTTAACTGTTAGCGGGGAATGGTTTAACTGGTCACTGGGGCGTTGTTTGACTGTTCACTGGGGAGTGGTCTAACTGTTCACTGGGAGTTGTTTAACTGTTCACTCGAGAGTGGTTTGACTGGTCATTGGGGAGTGGTTTAATTGTTCACGGGAATGGTTTAATTGTTCACTCGGGAGTGGTTTGACTGGTCTTTGGGGGAGTGGTTTAACTGTTCACTGGAGTTGTTTAACTGTTCCCTCGGGAGTGGTTTGACTGGTCATTGGGGAGTGGTTTAATTGTTCACTGGGAGTGGTTTGACTGTTCACTGGAGAGTGGTTTTATCTTTTTCAGTGGGGGACTGGTTTGTCTGGTCACTTGGAGTGGTTTGACTTTTTCACTGGAGAGTGGTTTAACTGTTCACTGGGGAGTGGTTCGACTGGTCACTGGGGGTGGTTTAACTGTTCACGGGGGATTTAACTGTTCACTGGGGAGTGTTTGACTGTTCACTGGGAGTGAGTTAACTGTTCACTGGGGAGTGGTTTTCACTATTCACTGGGGAGTGTTTCACTGTTCACTGGGGAGTGGTTTGACTGTTCACTGGGAGTGGTTAACTGTTCACCGGGAGTGGTTTAACTGTTCACTGGGAGTGGTTTGACTGTTCACTGGGAAGTGGTTTAACTGTTCACTGGGGAGTGGTTTAACTGTTCACTGGAGAGGGGTTTAACTGTTCACTGGGGAGTGGTTTAACTGTTCACCGGGGAGTGGTTTGACCGTTCACTGGGGAGTGGTTTAACTTTTTCACTGGGAGGGGTTTGACTGTTCATTGGGAGTGGTTCAGCTGTTCACGGGGGAGTGGTTTGACTGTTCACTGGAGTTGTTTAACTGTTCACTGGGGAGGGGTTAAACTGTTCATTGGGGAGTGGTTTGACTGTTCATTGGGGAGTGGTTCAGCTGTTCACTGGGGAGTGGCTTGACTGTTCACTGGGGATGGTTTAATTGTTCACTGGGAGTTGTTTGACTGTTCACTGGAGAGTGGTTTAAACTGTTCACTGAGGAAGTGGTTTGACTTGTCACTGGGAGGGGTTTGACAGTTCACTGGGGAGTGGTTTAACTGTTCACTGGAGAGTGCTTAAACTGTTCACTGGGGAGTGGGTTAAACTGTTCATCGGGAGTGGTTTAGCTGGTCAAGGGGACGTGTTTTAGCTGCGTCACTGGGAGTTGTTTAGCTGTTCACTGGGGGGAGGGGTTTAGCTTGTCCACTGGGAGTGGTTTAGAGGTCACTGGGGAGTGGTTTAGCTGTTCACTGTGGAGTGGTTCATCTTTCACTGGGGATTGGTTTAACTGGTCATGGGGAGTGGTTTAATAGTTCACTGGGGAAGGTATTAACTGTTCACTGGGAAGGGCTTTGAACTGTTCACTGGGGAGTGGTTGAATTGTCAACTGGCGCGTGGTTTAACTGTTCACTGGGGAGTGGTTTAATTGTTCACTGGGGAGTGTTTTTATAACTGTTCCCTGGGGAGTGGTTTAACTGTTCATGGCGAGAGGGGGGGGGGGGGGGGGTTTAACTGTTCACTGGGGGTGGTTTAACTGTCACTGGGGAAGCGTTTAATCGGTCTCACTGGGAATGGTTTTTAACTGTTCACTGAGGGAGGTAGTTTAACTGTTCACTGGGGGAGTGGTTTAACTGTTCGCTGGGGAGTGGTATAACTGGTCACTGGGGCGTTTGTTTGACTGTGCCATGGGGAGTGGTTTACTGTTCACTGGGACCGTTGTTTAACTGTTCATCGGGAGTTGGTGTTGACTGTTCATTGGGGAGTGCTTTAATTGTTCACTGGGAGTTGTTTAACTGATGACTCGAGAGTGGTTTGACTGGTTATTGGGGAGTGGTTTCACTGTTCACTGGGAGTTGTTTAACTGTTCACTCGGGAGTGGTTTTGAACTGGTTCACTGGGGAGGGCGTTTGGACTGTTCACTGGGAGTGGTTTGACTTGGACTGTTCACGGGGGAGTGGTTTGACTGTTCCCTGGGGAGTGGTTTGGACTGTTACTGAGGAGTGGTTTTAACTGTTCTCTGGGGAGTGGTTTAATGTTCACTCGGGACGTGGTTTAACTGAGTATGGGTAGGTGGTTTGGCTGTTCAGGGGAGTGGTTTAACTCGTTCATGGGAAGTGGTTTTACAAAAAAGCTGTTCACTGTGGAGTGGTTCATCTGTTCACTGGGGAATGGTTAAACTGTTCACTGGGGTGGGGTTTTAACTGTTCACTGGGGCAGTGGTTTAACTGTTTACTGGGGAGTGCGTTTTTCACTGTTCGCATGCGGGAGTGGTTCTAACTGTCACTGCGGGGCGATGTTAGACTGTTCCTGGGGAGTGGACTAACTGTGCAATGGGAGTTGTTTAACTGTTCATCGGAGTGGTTTGACTGGTCATTGGGGGCGTTGGTTTAATTGTTCACTGGAATTGTTTAACTGTTCACTCGGGAGGTGGATTGATGGTCTTGGAGTGGTTTAACTGTTCTCTGGGGAGTTGTTTAACTGTTCACTCGGGACTGGTTTTGACTGGTCATTGGGGAGTGTTTAATTGTTCACTGGGGAGTGGTTTGACTGTTCAATGGAGAGTGGGTTTAAAAAACTGTTCACGCTGGAGGTGGTTTGATGGTCACTGGGGGCGAGTGGTTTGACTGTTCACTGGAGAGTGGTTTAAACTGTTCACTGGGGGAGTGGTATTTGATGGTCCTCTGGGGAGTGGTTTGACAATTCATGGGGAGTGGTTTAAAACTGTTCTGCGGGGAAGTGGTTTTTAACTGTTCACTGGGGGAGTGTTTTTAACTGTTCATGGGAAGTGGTTTTGGCTGATCCACAGGGAGTGGTTTAACTGGTCATGGGGAGTCGTTTAGCTGTTCACTGTGGGTGGTTCATCTGTTCACTTGGGAGTGGTTTAACTGTTCACTGGGGAGTGGTTAAATTGTTCACTGGGAAGTGGTTTCACTGTTCACTGGGAAGTGGTTTAAATACTGTTCATCTGGGGATGTGGTTTATTTGTTAACTGGGGAGTGGTTTTATCTGTTCAATGGGGTGTAGTTTAACTGTTCACTGGGGGAGTGGCTTTAATGTTCGCTGGGGAGTAGTTTAACTGTTCACTTGGGGGAGTCGGTTTTGACTGGGTTACTGGGGAGTGGTTTGAAACTGTTCGCTCGGGAGTGGTTTAACTGGTCACAGGGCGGTTGTTGGACTGTTCATGGGGAGTGGGTTTAACTGTTCACTGGAGTTGTTAACTGTTTCACTCGGGGTGGTTTGAATGGTCCTGGGGGATGTGGTTTGATGTTCAACTGGACGTGGTTTAACTGTTCACTTTGAGTTGTTTAAACTGTTCACTCGGGAGTGGTTTGCTGGTCACTGGGGTATGTGGCTTTTGATGGTTCACTGGGAGTGGTTTTAATGTTCACTGGGGAGTGGTTTAACTGTTCACTGGGGGAGTGGTTTATCTGTTCACAGGGGAGAGAGGTTTAGTGTTTATGGGAGTGGGTTTGACTGTTCACTGGGGAAGTGGTTGAATGTTACTGGGATGTGGTTGAACCTGTTAAGGACTGTGGAGGGAGTAGTTAACTGTTCACTTGGGAGTGGATGGAAACTGTTACTGGGGACAGTTGGTAGAACTGTTAACTGCGGAGTGGTTGGAACTGTTATCTGGGAGTGGTTTTTTGTGTTCACTGCGGGACGTGCGATGAATGTTCACTGGGAAGTGGTTTTAATGTTCACTGGGAGTGGTTTAACTGTACTGGGGAGTGGTTTGACTGTACACTGGGGAGTGTTCTAACTGATCACT
>CM031605.1:99663338-99670838 GCA_018398815.1 Conus ventricosus | reverse complement strand
CCCCCCGGGGGGGGGAAAAAAATTTTTTTGGGGGGGGCCCCCCCCCCCCTTTTTTTTTTTTTCCCTTTTTTCCTTCCCCCCCCCCCCCCCTTTTTTTCCCCCGGGGGGAAAAGGGGCCCAAAAAAGGGGTTTTTTTTCCCTTTTTGGGTTTTTTTTTTCCAATTTTTTTCCCCCCCCCCCCTTTTTTTCCCCAAAAACCCCCCCCCAAAAAAAAAAAAAAACCCCAACCCCCCCCTTTTTTTTTTAAAACCCCCCTTTAAATTTTTTTTAAAGGGGGGGGGAAAAAATTTTTAAAAAAAAAAAAACCCCCCCCCCCCCCCCCCCCCCCCAAAAAAAAAAAACCCCCTTTTAACCCCCCTTTTTTTTTAAAAAATTTCCCCCCTTTTTTTTTTTCCCCCCCTTTCCCCCTTCCTTCTTTTTTTTTTTTTCCCCCCCCCCCCAAAAAAAAACCCCAAAACCCCCCCAAACCCCCCAAATTTTTTCCCTTTTCCCAAAAAAAAAATTTTTTTTGGGGGCCCCCCAAAAAAAAATTACAAAACCCCCCCCAAAAAAACCCAAAAAAAAAAAACAAAAAAAAACCCCCAAAAACCCGGGGGTTCCCCCCCTTTTTTTTTGGGTTTTTTTTTTAAAATAAAAATTTTTTTGGGGGGGGGCCCCCCCCCAAAAGGTTTTGGGGGCCCCTTTTTTTTGGGGGGGTTTTTTAAAAAAAAAAAAGCCCAAAAAAAAAAAACCCCCCCCTTTTTTGGGGGGGGGGGGGGGGGGCCCCCCCCCGAATTTAAAAACCCAAAAAAAAAAGGGGGGGGGGGGGGTTTTGGCCAAAGGGGGCCGGGGGGGGCCCAAAAATTTTTTTTCCCCCTCCCCCCATTTTGGGGCCCCCCCGGGGGGGTTTTGGGCCCGGGGGGGAAAAGGGGGGGGAAAACCCCCAACCGGGTTTCCCCCCCCCGGGGGGGGAAAAAAAAAAAACCCCCCCTTTTTTGGGGGGCCCCCTTTTTTGGGGGGGGGAAAAAAAGGAAAAATTTTTTAAAAGGGGTTTTTTTCCCTTCCCCCCGGGGGCCCAAAAAAATTTTTTAAAAAAAAATTTTTTTTTTTTTTCCCCCCCCAAAAGGGGGAAAAAAAAGGGTTTTTTTTTTTTTTTTAAAAATTTTTTCCCCGGGGGAAAAAATTTTTTTTCCCCAAAAAAATTTTCTTTAAAAATTTTTTTTTTTTCCCTTTGGGGGAAAAAATTTTTTTTTCCCCAAAATTTTTTTTTTTTTTTTTTCCCCCCGGGAAAATTTTTTTTAAAATTTTTTCCCGTTTTTTTGGGTTTTTTTGGGAAATTTTTAAAAAAATTTTGTTTTTTTTTTTTTAAAAATTTTTTTCCCCCAAAAATTTTTTTTTTGGGCCTTTTTTTTTTTTTTTTCCAAAAAAAAATTTTTTTTTTTTTTGGGGGGGTTTTTTTTTAAAAATTTTTTTTTTTTTTTTTTGGGGGGGGGTTTTCCCCGGGTTTTTTGCCCTTTTTTTTCCCCCCCCAAATTCCCTTTTAAATTTTTTTAAAAAAAAAAACCCAACCAAAAACCCCCCCCCGGGGGGAAAATTTTCCCCCCAAAAAAAATTTTTTTTTTTTTTGGGGGGTTCCCCCCCCCGGGGGGGGGAAAAAAAAAGGGGAAGAAAAAAAAAAAAAAAAAAAAAAAATTTTGTTATCCCTTTTAAAGATAAGTTTGAAATGAATACACACCTCCCCCTCATATTTCCCGCGTGGGTGTGCGCTTTCCCGATAAAGGGCCCTTAGCAGTCCTGCTACCTTTGGGCCCTTTTTTTTTTCTTTAAAATTTGTTTTTTCAAACGCCCTTTTTGTTTAATGTATTTTTTAATGGGTTTTCTTTTTTTTCCCTTTTTTTTCCTCTCTCTCTGTCTCTGTCCTCTCAAAACTCTATCTCTTTCCCCTCCTTTTCTCCCCCCCCCCCCCACTGTCTCTCTCTAACCCTACCCCCCTCTCCCCCTCTATTTTAAAATTTTTTAATGTTTTCATTTGTACCACGTCTGAAAGACCCAAACTAACAATTCTTCCCCTCTCTCCCTCTCCTCTCTCCTCCTCCCTCCGTTTCTCTCCTTTCTCGCCCCCCTCTCTTCTCTTCCTTTTCTCTCCTCTCTCTCCTCTCTCCTCCTTTCCCTCCCCCCCACCCCTTTTTCCGTCTTCTCCGCCTCTTTTTCTCCGAAGAACTTCGCTGGGCCGGGGTCCTTTTTGTTTTTATCCCCCCTTAGGACCTCTTTTTCCCCCCTCTTCCCTCCCTTGTCCTTTCCAAAATCCCCCCGGGCCACCCCGTGTCTGTTGTTGTTGTTGTTTTTTTTCTTTGTCTGGGCTGGGCTGGCGTGGGGCGGGTGGGGGTTTGGGGGGTTCTGTTGTTTAAAACCCCCCAAAATTTAAAAACCAAGAAAAAAAGTAAATTTTGTACCCAAACACCCGTGAAATTCCTTTTACACCCCTTTTCCGTGGTTGGCTTTACAAATTTTGATTTTGTTGGGTGTTTTGTGTTGAAGGGTTTGGGGCAGCCCAGTCGGCTTTTTTCCGTTCGTTTTCTCTTTTCCGGAAAAACCTCGTTTTTTTGCCCTTTTTTGGAAAACCAATTAAAAAAAGTTTTTTGTGGAAAAATTTTATTAAAAAAAAAAAAAAATTAATTTTTGCCCTTTAAATTTTTTTTAAAAATTTTTTAAGTTTGGGGATTTCCTTCGGTTAATTTTTCATTTTTAAACAAAAATTTTTGGGGGTTTTTTTATGGGGCCCTTTTTGGGTTATTTTGCCCCCCGGTTTTGTTTTTAAATTTTTTTTAAAATTAAAAACCGGTGTTTTTGGGGTTTTTGGGGGGTTTTTCTTTGGGATTTTGTTTAAACCCAAAAACGTTTTTTTTTTTTTTTGTGTTTCTTTGGCTCCTGCTTTTCTTTTTCCCTGCCCCCTTTGTACTGGGCGTTTGCCTCCCTTTCATCCGCAAAATTTTACAATTCAAAAACATTTTAGTTCTTTAAAAGCTTTATATTTTTCTTTCATTCTCTTTCCATGGCCTGGGGTGTCCAATGTTTTTGGGGGCCAAACAACACGAAGGAATAAAGAAAGAACCACACAAAAACAGCTCGTTTTTGACCCAAGGACCAAACGGGTCTGCCAAAATTCCGCTTGATCTAAAACCCCCCGGGGAAAAAACCAAAATTTACGTTGAGCCAAGGGGGTCCAAAAATGTCCCTCCCAAGATAAATTTAAACAAAGGGTTTTTGAGAATGCGTGAAGGGGGAAAAAAGCATAAACCCAAAAAAAGGAGGCAGGTTTTTTTTTGTTTTTTTTTTTCTTTGGGGGTTTTTTTTATAGTCAAAAACAAATACGAGACGCGATTTGGGTAATCCATCAAAGATATCCCCTCCCCCCCTATAAAAAAGCTTGGGGCCCTTTTATCAAAAATTTTCCCCAGAACATGGGGCACACAGCCTTCACCCCCCCCCCGCTATAAAAGTTTCCCGGGGGGGCCCCCTTTATCAAAATTTTCCCTCAGAACAGGCCCCACACCCCGCCCTTTTCCCCCCCCCTGCTCTACGCTTGGCCTTTTAAACAATAATTTTATCCGAACATGGGCCCACACAGCCCTTTTCCCCCCCGCTATACAGTTTGGCCTTTCCCTCAATATTTCATCAGAACAGGCCACCCAGCCTTCCCTCCCCTGCTATAAAAGTTTTTTCCTTTTTATCAATATTTCATCAGAACAGGCGCACACAGCCTTTCCCCCCCCCCTGCTATAACAGCTTGGGCCCTTTCCAAACAATATTGCAAACAAAAAACATGGCGCACAAAAGCCCCTTTTTGTATTTCCCTGGTATTTTCAATTTTTTGCCTTCACTGTGGGAAATCGCGACCTTCTCCCAAATATCAAAGGGAGCACATGGGAAAACTGCCCGAGCTATGACCCGGGGGGATGTGTCATGCACACCCTGACCCTTTTTGACCTCAATCTGCCGGTGTTGGCGGGCTCTGTTCAATCCCGGTGTTGCTGGTGTCGTGTTATGAATTAGTGAAACCTTTTTTTTGTCCCCCCACGTGTTTTACAATCTTAGACCAAAAAATTAAAAACAAAACAAAGGGGTTTGGGGGTGGTGCCACCTCAAACAATACTTTGCGGGGGAAAAAACTACAAAATTTTAAAATCCCCGTGTGGGGGACACAACGTCTCATGGAAAAAAAAAGTTAAACCCCTTCTGTTGGGTGCTTTAAGGGGAAAAAAAGGGTTTTTCTTTTTAAATTTTTAGCCCCATTTTTTTTTCAAATAACGGGGAAAAACAGTTTTTTAGTGGCTTATAATTTCTTTTCCCGCATCTAAAAAAAGGCAAAAATCACCCCGGCTAGGTGAGATAAAGGAAAAATATATTCCCGTGAAAGGTTTTTAAATTAAAATGACCTGAAAGCCGGGGGCCCAACCTGTTCAATGGTGGGAAAAAATTCAAAAGTTTAAAGTATAAATTTTGTTAAGGGCATCCCTTTCGCGTACAAAACCCCCCCTTCAAAAGCAAAATTTTTTCAAAAAATCCAAAAAATTTTTCTTTTCTTTGTTGCGATGGGGGTTGATATAAAACCAACCCCCCCCAACGCCATTTTTCCCTGACCCGGGTCAGGGTGGTGTTAGCGAATGTAGGTCCCGCTGGTTTCCTTTTAGGTTGGCTCTGCCCCTTCAGTGGCGTTTGTGTAAACGGGCGACATCCCAACCCCTACTCAAAAGGGGCCCGCAGGGAAGCTTTAATCGGGTTTTTGTGGTAAACAATGTTTACCGCTGGAGATCCTTCCTCCCTCTGCCCTTTATCTCTTCCTCAGACCAGCCAAAAAAAGGGACACACATTACCCCCTTCCCCTGCCTCCATCCTTTTTTCTTTTCACGACCAGCAAAACAGCACAAAACATTTTACCCTCTGTCTCTGCCTTTCCCTCTCTGTCTTTTTCCCTGGGCCCCTCAAAACGCGCACACAAAAACCTCTCCGTCTCTGCCCCCCCAAACTCTGTTCTTCATGGCCCCTGACCCGCAAAACAGGGGACATAATTGACTCTCTTTCTCCTGCCCCTTTTTTCCCTCTCTGTTTTCTCCGAAACCCGAAAACAGCACACCACATTTAAACCCCCTTTTCTGCCTCCCTCTCCGTCTCTCACGAAACCCGCAAAACAGCACACACATTGACCCTCTTCTTTTGCCTCCACTCCGTCTCTCATGAAACCCCAAAACACACAAAAAATGCCCTCTTTCCCCTGCCGACCCTCTTCATTCTCTTTTCTTAATTTTCCAGCCAGAGTTTTCTCCCTTTTTAAATCGCCTTTCCCCCAAACTATTTCTTAATTTCAACCCCGTCTATTTCCCTTCCCCCCACCCCCCCCCCCCACCCACCCCCCCCACCCACCCCTGCGTGCTCTATACTGTCCCTTCCAAATGTTACCATCTCCTTCCAGTCCATTCTTTCCCCTGTGGGTTTGTTTTTTTAACGCATCAATCAACGTTTTTCCCCCTTTTTCCTTTTTATTCAATCATTTGATTCTTTTCTTTTCTTTTTTGCATCCTCTGCCCTTTTTAGCGCTTTTTTACCCCTCTTTCCTTCCATTTTCAAGATTTTGTTTCATTAGCTTTTTTTTCTTTGGTTTTATTTTTTCCCCCCCTTTTTGTCATCTGGCTTTGCCGGGAAATTTTCCGTCTTCCCCTTTAAACCCCTTTTATTTTGCGTTATCCTTGGGTTTTCCCTTTTTCATTTCTTGTCGTCTTTTCTTCTATTTCCTTCCCTATCTTATTTCCTTTCTCTCTTTCCTTTTTCCCCTTTTCCCCTTTGTTTTTTTTTTTTCCCTTTGCCTTTCCTTCCCCTTTTTCTTGATTTCCTTTTTTTTTTTCGTTTTTCCATCGGGCTTTTGCCCCCCCTTTTTCCCCTTTATCTTTCATGTCTCGTCATCTTTTTATTTTTCCCCCCTTTATCAGTTTAATTTTTTTTATGTTTTCTTTCCCCTCGTCTTTTTTTCCCTTAATTTTCCTCCCTTCCTGTTTTTTTTCCCCCCGCCCTCCCCAAACTTTTTTTGTCCCCTTTTTTTCCCCCCCCTTTTTTTTACATTTTGTTTCTTTTTCTTTTCATCTTCCGATTTTTTTTTGTATGTTTTAATTTTGCTTCAGCTTTATTTCCCCCTTTATTAAATTTTCTTATTTTATTTCCCCCTGCGGTCCCCTTTTGTTTTTTTTTCCCTTTTCCATGAATTATATTCCCTCCATGCATTCATCTTCTTACATACAAACTTCCTTTTTCCCTTATCAATTCCATTCCCTTTCCCTTTTCCCCTTCATACTATCTTCCTTTTTCCCTTCCCTACTATCTTCCTTTCTCCCTTCATACTATCTTCCTTTTTAAACCTTTATATTTCTGTCCCATTAACTTTCCTTTAAACTTTTAAACATTCATTTTCCCTTCATACTATCATTCATTTTTTCCCCCATACTATCATTCATTTTTTTCCCTTCATATAAACATTCATTTCTTTTCCCCCCCCTACTACATTTTTTTCTTCCCCCCATACTATCATTTTTTTTTTTCCCCCCCCCTTCATAAGATCATTCATTTTTCCCTTCAACACATTCATTTTTTTTTCCCTTCAACTATCATTTATTTCCTCCCTTCATTTCTTCAAATTTATTTCTCCCTTCATACTATCATTAAATTTTTCCCCTTTATTTCTATCATTTTTCTTTCTTTCTTTTTCTCCCCCTTTATAACTATCATTCATTTCTCCCCCTTCCCCTACTACATTTATTTTTTCCCCTTCATACTATCATTCATTTCTCCCTTCCTACTAAAAAAACATTCATTTCCCCCCTTCCCAAAAAATCATTCATTTCTCCCCTTTATACTATCTTTCCCTTTTACTTTAACAAATTTTTCCCCCTTCCCCCCTTTATAAACCCCTTTTTTTCTCCCCTTTTACAAACTTCCTTTCTCCCCATTCAAACTTAACCATCATTTCCTTTCTCCCTTTATACCTTTAAACATTTTTTTCCCTTTCTTTTTTCTCCCTTCATACTATCATTCAACCCCTTATCAAAATTTATTTCTTTCCCCCCCCTACTATCATTTATTTCTCCCTTCATACTATCATTATTTTTTTCCCTTTTTTTCTCCCTTCATACTATCATTCATTTTTTTTCCCCCTTTATACTAACCCTTCATTTCTCCCTTCTTTCTACATTCATTTTTCTTTCTTTTTCTTCCCTTTATACTAAACATTTTTCTCCCTTCATACTATCATTCATTTCTCCCTTCATACTATCATTCATTTCTCCCTTCATACTATCATTCATTTCTCCCTTCATACTATCATTCATTTCTCCCTTCATACTACCATTCATTTCTCCCTTCATACTATCATTCATTTCTCCCTTCATACTATCATTCATTTCTCCCTGATATTTTGTTTTCCTTCATTTTGCTTTTCTCTTCCCCATTTCCTTCTCTTCCTCTTTCTTTCTTTCT
>CM031605.1:99629695-99647570 GCA_018398815.1 Conus ventricosus | reverse complement strand
CTGGCTTTGTTATCTTTATAATGTCCAGCTGCAAACCTATGACATTGACATGATCACATCGCGTAGGGCCCGCATCTATGTGCACTCGAGCGCGCGAGTGCACGCACACACACACACACACACACACACACACACACACACACACCACACACACACACACACACACACACACACACACATGCACACACACACGGGCAGAAGAGAGAGAGAGAGAGAGAGAGAGAGAGAGAGAGAGAGAGAGAGAGAGAGAGGTGTGTGTGTGTGTGTGTGTGTGTGTGTGTGTGTGTGTGTGTGTGTGTGTGTGTGTGTGTGTGTGTGTTGCGGGGTGGGGGCAGGGGGAGTTGCGTACAGGCGTGCGCCTTTGAGTGTATATTTATATGAGTTCCCCGGAGAGAGAGAGAGAGAGAAAGAGAGAGAGAGAGAGAGAGATAGAGAGAGACAGACAGACAGACAGACAGATAGATAGATAGACAGACAGAGACAGAGACAGAGACAGACCGACAATCACACACACAGACAGACAGTCAGACAGACACAGACAGACAGTCAGACGGACGGACGGACGGACGGGCGGACGGACGGACGGACGGACGGACGGACGGACGGACGGACGGACGGACGGACGGACGAACGGACGGACGGACGGACGGACGGACGGACGGACGGACGGACGGACGGACGGACGACAGACAGGACAGACAGACAGACAGACAGACAGACAGACAGACAGACAGACGGACAGTGTCAGAGAGGAACAACAGCAGGACCTTCTCTTAAAGCTTCCTGTTTGTTCAGGACGAGCAGTCTTTTAATCATGAGTTTCAGCTCCGACGCTTTGGAATGTTATAAGCTGATTACAGCAACATTTGCTCTCTCTCTCTCTCTCTCCCTCTCTCTCTCTCTCTCTCTCTCTCTCTCTCTCTCTCTCTCTCTCTCTCTCTCTCTCTTCTTTCTCCTTTTCCTTGAATTCGAAGTCAGTAACATTCTACTTCGTTTGTTCTCTGCGTCTTTTTTCTGAACATGTCGGTTTTGTTCCTCGGTGTGTTTGCTGCCTGTCTGTCTGTCTGTCTGTCTGTCTGTCTGCCTACGTCCTCTCTCTGTCACCATGCTTTTGTCTTTCTGCGCGCGAGTGTAGATGGTAGGGCGTGTATGTGTGGGGATGAGGGGAATAGGGGTGGGGAAACCCGTGGAGAGAGAGGAGAGAGAGAGAGAGAGAGAGAGAGAGAGAGAGAGAGAGAGGAGAGAGAGGAGAGAGAGAGAGAGAGAGGAGAGAGAGAGAGAAAGAGAGAGAGAGAGAGAGGAGAGGGAGAGAGAGAGAGAGAGACAGACAGACAGACAGACAGACAGGCAGCCAGCCAGCCAGCCAGCCAGACACAGACAGACAGACAGACAGACAGACAGACAGCCAGACACAGACAGGCAGCCAGCAGCCAGCCAGCCAGACACAGACAGTCAGACAGACAGCCAGACAGACAGACGGACAGACAGACGGACAGACAGACGGACAGTAACGACAGGACGTTGTGAGGAAGCCTTCTGTTTATTCATTGCTTAGAACAACCGCCACACGACAGGCACACGGTTAATCTTCCGGAGGTTCAGCTCCAGCTTTCCGGGTATTTTGAAAGCTCCTGATTTTTTTCCAACCTTGCTCTGTCTCTGTCTGTTCACGGGTTTCTCTTTCGTCTCTCTGTTTGGCTATTCATCTACTTCTCTCACTCTTCAGGTTTTGGGATTTGTTTCATATTTGAACATAGGAAATGTGTGTGTGTGTGTGTGTGTGTGTGTGTGTGTGTGTGTGTGTGTGTGTGTGTGTGTGTGTGTGTGTGTGTGTGTGTGTGTGTGTGTGTGTTCGTTCGTTCTTCAATTTAACGTCTATTCACATAAAGTGATTTTAGACAGAGTTAGGGAAATAGCGTGTGTATGCATGCGTGCGTGCGTGCGTGCGTGCGTGCGTGCGTGCGTGCGTGCGTGCGTGCGTGCGTGCGTGCGTGCGTGCGTGCGTGCGTGCGTGCGTGCGTGCGTGCGTGCGTGCGTGCGTGCGTGCGTGCGTGTGTGTGTGTGTGTGTGTGTGTGTGTGTGTGTGTGTGTGTGTGCGTTGTGCGTGCGTGTGTGTGCGCGTGTGTGTGTGCGTGTGTGTGTGTGTGTTGATGGACCGATAAGAGATTTGTTACGAGCAGTTAGCTATGTATAGTGATTCATACTAAAATTCTTTACAACTAGGCTAAACATTAGCACAAAGCAAGTATTAAAACATAAAGGAGTACAGGATATCTGGTATAACCAAAATATTAAGCGCTCATATCTATAGGAACACTTGTTACAAAAAAGAGCCCATTGGACTAATCATCAAGGAATTAACAAAAGAAACAAGACCTTGTAAGTTCTGGAAAATACACGTGCCATCAGGTCGCAGGCAGACAGGATTTTCTTTTTTGAAATATGCGCAGCGGAAAAGAAGATGCTGAGTTGTGAAACTTTCAACTGCTCCGCAGATGCAATTTAAATTTTTGCGAAATTTTGTACGGAAGCGTTTAGCTTAAGCCTGTAAAACAGGGATTCAAGTTTTCGGTTTTTTTTTTTAAAGTACGTTTGTGTTGGCCAATTGATAGGTAATCTTTCCACTTTTAGCCGCATTGCTAGAAGAAAAAGTAGCTGACTGGGATTTGTCACAGCAGAGCAGTTTGGAGTGAGGTAGATGTATTTTAATAAGAACCAAGTTTTTGTAGGCTTCATAAACCTTTTCAATACACGTCTTTTTTAAGAGACCATATCCTTCGTATAAACACAGAGGAATGTTGATTTCTATGGAGTCATCGGACTTTCGTGCTCCTTTTCTGGCAGCCGGTCAGCCCACTCATTACCAGAAATCCCACAGTGAGACGGGATCCAGCAAAAATCAACTGTTGTACCTCTTGATATAAGAATACTGACAAGATGTTTTATTTCTAAAATCACCTCACCTCGATTTTTTACAGCAATAGATTCAAGGCCTTGTAGGACAGATTTAGAATCCACACAGAAAAGTGCTTTGTAGATAGTAAGTGGAGTATCAACAAGAAAGTTAAGCGCCATTAGAATTGCCACCAGCTCAGCCGTGAAGATAGAATATGTGTGTGTGTGTGTGTGTGTGTGTGTGTGTGTGTGTGTGTGTGTGTGTGTGTGTGAGTGAGTGAGTGAGTGAGTGAGTGTGTGAGTGAGTGAGTGTGTGTGTGTGTGTGTGTGTGTGTGTGTGTGTGTGTGTGTAGTGAGAGAGAGAGAGAAGAGACAGACACACAGACTGACTAAGACAGAGAGGGAGAGAGAGATACGGGAAAAAGAAAGAGAGAGAGAGGGGGGGAGAGACAGACATATATATATATATATATATATATGATGCTGAACAATTAAGTAGTGGGGAAAACAAGTGCAGGCTAACAATTCTTCCGTCATTATATTAATGACTTTGCAAAGATTTGAAATTTTAGAGAAAAAAAAAATTGAAGAAAATGGGGAAATATATTATAAATATGAAAAACCCTTCACTAGCTGCCTGAGGGAACCATCGTGATCCCTTCTGGAAGCAGATCTATTTGTATTGCCTGCTCCTAGGCCTTTCGTCCGCTGGATCGGACTCATCAGGGAGACACGGCTGATTGTGTCTGCGCTCCTGGTGTCAAATAGAGACACACCACAGTTCATAATTCTGTGGTGTTCTCAGCACCAAGGGTTCAAAAAAGAATCCAACAGCACCCCCAAAGCAGCCAGTGAAGGATAGTAAAATGGAATAAAACGAAAGTGTGGAGAGGAAAAAAGTTGCTAAAAAACTAAAAGCATTATACAAACACTATAAAATGTAGGGGACAATCTTTGAGCCTATGCCTGAGGATCCATTCAAGGATGCAAGGGAGATCAAAAGATATGGAACAGTTTGAGTGGTCAGCTCTGCTGTTCTATAACTCAAGCACTGTCAGTGGCTAAGAATTGTGCAGGACAACCTTTACTTGGATCTCCTAAGAGATGCAATCTCCCACTGATTGACCAAACAATATGATGCTGAACAATTAAGTAGTGGGGGAAAACAAGTGCAGGCTAACAATTCTTCCGTCATTATATTAATGACTTTGCAAAGATTTGAAATTTTAGAGAAAAAAAAAATTGAAGAAAATGGGGAAATATATTATAAATATGAAAAACCCTTCACTAGCTGCCTGAGGGAACCATCGTGATCCCTTCTGGAAGCAGATCTATTTGTATTGCCTGCTCCTAGGCCTTTCGTCCGCTGGATCGGACTCATCAAAGATAAGATATATATATATATATATATATATATTATATATATATATATATATATATATATATATATATATATATATAGAGAGAGAGAGAGAGAGAGAGAGAGAGAGAGAGAGAGAGAGAGAGAGAGAGAGACAGAGAGAGAGACAGAGAGAGAGAGAGAGAGAGAGAGAGAGAGAGAGAGAGAGAAATGGAGATTATTTTCCACACCAAGAAAACCCTACTCCACAGCAGAAATGAAACTTGGATTAAAATAACGAGCAAAAACTCCACATTTGATGTGACCATGGGATCGTATGATGGCGCCGAAACATGTGAACTAGTCGGGCTATTCATGCTATCCAACATCCAAAAACAACTCGGAAAACAGGTCGGTTTGTACAGAGATGACGGCCTTGCTGCATTAAACAATAATCCAAAGACTATTGAAAACAAGAAAAAAGAATTATGTAAAATCTTCAAAAACCACAACTTAAAAATCACAATAGAAGCAAACAAAAAAATAGTGAATTACCTAGACATAACATTAGACCTCAATGACCATGTGTACAAACCATACAAAAAACCCACCGACATACCAATCTACGTAAATATCAAAAGCAACCACCCACCATCTATACTGAAAACAATACCCAATGGTATAAACAAGAGACTATCCAACCTGTCATGCAATGAAAAGGTATTCGATAATGCAGCAACAGAATACCAAGAGGCACTATAAAAAAGTGGTTATAATTACAAACTGCAATACAGCCCAGACAATAACACAAAGAGAAATAAGAAAAACAGGAAAAGGAAGATCATATGGTACAACCCCATACGATGGACAAGTAAAAACAAACGTAGGAAAAGAATTCTTCAAAATCTTGGCAACATCATTTCCAAAAGAATACAAACTGTTCAAAATATTCAACAAAAACACCATCAAACTATCATACTCATGTATGCCCAACCTTAAAAACATAATTGACTCATCTAACAAAATGAAAAGCAACACAACAGAGAAGAGTGCCGAAAGGACATCTTGCAACTGCACTAAAAAAGAACAGTGCCCCTAAGCAACAAATATCTTCACAGCAATATTGTATACCAAGCCACGGTAACATCAGAAAATGAAAAAGAAACATATATAGGGATCACTGAAAACCCTTTCAAAACCAGATACGCAAACCATAAACAGTCATTCAAAAAAGAAAAGTACAAAAACCAAACAGAGCTGAGTAAATACATTTGGAGACTCAAAGAAAAAAAAAAAAAAAGACTACAGCATATCATGGAAAATCATAAAAAAAAGCAACACCATACAACAATATTTCTAAAAAATGCAATTTATGCTCCACAGAAAAATGGTTAATATTATGTAAACCACACCTAGCAACTCTGAATACAAAAGTAGAAATAGTAAACAATTGCAGGCACAAATGGAAATCTTTGTTAGCACACTCCACCTGAACAGACCCCAACAAGAACCACAGACCACACGTGAAGCAAACGAAATTAAATCACACATACAGAAACGGAATCAGGTCCCGCACGCTATAAAAGAACGACAGCGTGCCCCAAAAGGATATCCTGAAGAGAGCAAGAGGCAAGAGGCTCGAAACAAGCTTGTTGATTTTAGCGCTTCATTTTAGAAATATTTTTAACAGATGTTGCTCCTAGACGGTTGAGCCCTTTTGGGTGTTTAAAGGACATTTTTATACTGTTCGTGATATATATTATATATATATATATATATATATATATATATATATATATGTGTGTGTGTGTGTGTGTGTGTGTGTGTGTGTGTGTGTGTGTGTGTGTGTGTGTGTGTGTGTGTGTTATAAGATGCAGAAAGAACAGGAAAAGGAATATCATATGGTACAATCCCCCATATGATGCAAGAGTTAAAACAAATGTAGGGAAAGAATTCTTTAAAATCTTGACATCATCTTTCCCAAAAGACCATAAATTATTTAAGATATTCAACAAAAACAACATCAAATTATCATATTCATGTATGCCGAATCTTAAAAATGCCATCGATTCAGCAAACAAAATGAAAAGCAGCACAGAGGAAAAGGAGGGTAACGAAAGGAAATCTTGTAACTACCAAAAATGAACAGTGTCCCCTAAGCAACAAATGCCTTTACAACAACATTGTGTACCAAACCACTGTAACATCAGAGAACACAAAAGAAACATATGTAGGTATCACTGAAAATCAATTCAAAACTAGATATGCAAACCACAAACAATCATTCAACAAAGAAAGATATAAAAACCAAACAGAATTGAGTAAATACATTTGGAAACCTAAAGATAAAAACATAGACTACAGCATATCTTGGGAAATCTTAAAAAGAGCAGCACCATACAACAACATTTCAAAAAAATGTAATCTTTGCCTTACAGAGAAATACATTATACTATGTAAACCACAGTTGGCAACTCTAAATGTTAGAACAGAAATGGTTAACAATTGCAGACACAGATGGAAGTTCCTATCAGCGAATAAAACTAACACCTGAGAAACACATGTAGCACGGGAAAAAACAACAGCAAGCCAGCTAGCTATATATATATATACGTGGCACTGGCAATACAAGTCATCACATCCTGACGACCGCACAGCGTGAAACAAATTTGTAGATGTTTTTAGCAGCTTGATTTGAACTTGCTTTCAATATAACAAATGTCGCTCCCACTGTGGTTGAGCACTGTTTTTAAGATTGCGCTGATCCCCAGTACCATTCTTTCTTTCTTTCTATCTTTCTATCTATCTATCTATCTATCTATCTATCTATCTATCTATCTATCTATCTATCTATCTATCTATCTATCTATCTATCCAGAGGGGAGAGAGAGAGAGAGAGAGAGAGAGAGAGAGAGAGAGAGAGAGAGAGGAAAAGAGGGTGAGGAAATTGAACAAAACGAAACACAGCAACACCCTGATATGTAGACCTAGGCAAGGCAGGCAGGCCAACACCGACAGTCAGACCATCAGTGCCAGACAACAACGCCAACACAGTCAGACCAACAGTGCCAGACAACACGCCAACACAGACCAACAGTGCCAGACAACAACCACACAGCCAACACAGACAGTCAGACCAACAGTGCCAGACAACACCACACGGCCAACACAGACAGTCAGACCAACAGTGCCAGACAACACCCACACAGCCAACACAGACAGTCAGACCATCAGTGCCAGACAACACCCACATGTGCAGTAGGCCAACACAGACAGTCAGACCAACAGTGCCAGACAACACCACACAGCCAACACAGACAGTCAGACCATCAGTGCCAGACACCACCACACAGCCAACACAGACAGTCAGACCAACAGTGCCAGACAACACCCACATGCGCAGTAGGCCAACACAGACAGTCAGACCAACAGTGCCAGACAACACCCACATGTGCAGTAGGCCAACACAGACAGTCAGACCAACAGTGCCAGACAACACCCACATGTGCAGTAGGCCAACACAGTCAGACCAACAGTGCCAGACAACACCCACATGTGCAGTAGGCCAACACAGCCAGTCAGACCAACAGTGCCAGACAACACCCACATGTGCAGTGGGCCAACACAGACAGTCAGACCAACAGTGCCAGACAACAACCACACGGCCAACACAGACAGTCAGACCATCAGTGCCAGACAACAACCACACGGCCAACACAGACAGTCAGACCAACAGTGCCAGACAACAACCACACGGCCAACACAGACAGTCAGACCATCAGTGCCAGACACCACCACACAGCCAACACAGACAGTCAGACCATCAGTGCCAGACAACAACCACACGTGCAGTAGGCCAACACAGACAGTCAGACCAAAAGTGCCAGACAACAACCACACGTGCAGTAGGCCAACACAGACAGTCAGACCAACAGTGCCAGAGAACAGCCACACAGCCAACACAGATAGTCAGACCATCAGTGCCAGACACCACCACACAGCCAACACAGACAGTCTGACCATCAGTGCCAGACACCACCACACGGCCAACCAAGACAGTCAGACCAACAGTGCCAGACAACACTACACAGCCAACACAGACAGTCAGACCAACAGTGCCAGACAACACCCACACGGCCAACACAGACAGTCAGACCAACAGTGCCAGACACCACAACACAGCCAACACAGACAGTCAGACCAACAGTGCCAGACAACAACCACACGGCCAACACAGACAGTCAGACCAACAGTGCCAGACAACACCACACAGCCAACACAGACAGTCAGACCAACAGTGCCAGACAACACCCACACGGCCAACACAGACAGTCAGACCAACAGTGCCAGACAACAACCACACGGCCAACACAGACAGTCAGACCATCAGTGCCAGACAACAACCACACGTGCAGTAGGCCAACACAGACAGTCAGACCAACAGTGCCAGACAACAACCACACGTGCAGTAGGCCAACACAGACAGTCAGACCAACAGTGCCAGAGAACAGCAACACAGCCAACACAGACAGTCAGACCATCAGTGCCAGACACCACCACACAGCCAACACAGACAGTCAGACCATCAGTGCCAGACACCACCACACAGCCAACACAGACAGTCAGACCATCAGTGCCAGACAACACCCACATGTGCAGTGGGCCAACACAGACAGTCAGACCATCAGTGCCAGACACCACCCACACGGCCAACACAGACAGTCAGACCAACAGTGCCAGACAACAACCACACGGCCAACACAGACAGTCAGACCAACAGTGCCAGACAACAACCATACGGCCAACACAGTCAGACCATCAGTGCCAGACACCACCACACAGCCAACACAGACAGTCAGACCATCAGTGCCAGACAACAACCACACCTGCAGTAGGCCAACACAGACAGTCAGACCAACAGTGCCAGACAACAACCACACGTGCAGTAGGCCAACACAGACAGTCAGACCAACAGTGCCAGAGAACAGCCACACAGCCAACACAGACAGTCAGACCATCAGTGCCAGACACCACCACACAGCCAACACAGACAGTCAGACCATCAGTGCCAGACACCACAACACGGCCAACACAGACAGTCAGACCCCAGTGCCAGACAACACCACACAGCCAACACAGACAGTCGGACCAACAGTGCCAGACAACACCCACACGGCCAACACAGACAGTCAGACCAACAGTGCCAGACACCACAACACAGCCAACACAGACAGTCAGACCAACAGTGCCAGACAACACCCACACGGCCATCACAGACAGTCAGACCAACAGTGCCAGACAACAACCACACGGCCAACACAGACAGTCCGACCAACAGTGCCAGACAACACCCACATGTGCAGAAGGCCAACACAGACAGTCAGACCAACAGTGCCAGACAACACCACACGGCCAACACAGTCAGACCAACAGTGCCAGACAACAACCACACGGCCAACACAGACAGTCAGACCAACAGTGCCAGACAACAACCACACGGCCAACACAGACAGTCAGACCAACAGTGCCAGACAACAACCACACGGCCAACACAGACAGTCAGACCAACAGTGCCAGACAACAACCACACGGCCAACACAGACAGTCAGACCAACAGTGCCAGACACCACCACACAGCCAACACAGACAGTCAGACCATCAGTGCCAGACACCACCACACAGCCAACACAGGCAGTCAGACCACCAGTGCCAGACACCACAACACAGCCAACACAGACAGTCAGACCATCAGTGCCAGACACCACCACACAGCCAATACAGACAGTCAGACCATCAGTGCCAGACAACAACGCCAACACAGTCAGACCAACAGTGCCAGACAACAACCACACGTGCAGTAGGCCAACACAGACAGTCAGACCAACAGTGCCAGACAACAGCCACACAGCCAACACAGACAGTCAGACCATCAGTGCCAGACACCACCACACAGCCAACACAGACAGTCAGACCAACAGTGCCAGACACCACCACACAGCCAACACAGACAGTCAGACCATCAGTGCCAGACAACAACCACACGTGCAGTAGGCCAACACAGACAGTCAGACCAACAGTGCCAGACAACAGCCACACAGCCAACACAGACAGTCAGACCATCAGTGCCAGACACCACCACACAGCCAACACAGACAGTCAGACCAACAGTGCCAGACACCACCACACAGCCAACACAGACAGTCAGACCAACAGTGCCAGACACCACCACACAGCCAACACAGACAGTCAGACCAACAGTGCCAGACACCACCACACAGCCAACACAGACAGTCAGACCATCAGTGCCTCCTGTTCATGGATTCTCTCCGGCCGGCACACGACATGCAGTCCGTGGAATCTTTCTTCCTGTTCATGGATTCTCCCCGGCCGGCACACGACAGGCAGTCCGTGGAATCTTTCACAGTTTCTAGCCCAACTTTCTGGAATGTTAAAAGCTCATGAGATTCCAATACTTCTGTCTCTATTTGTCTCTCTGTCTGTTTGTTTGTCTGTCTGTCTGTCTGTTGTTCCCTCCCTCTATCTCTGTCTGTCTGTCTGTCTCTGTCTTTCTCTCTCTCTCTCTCTCTCTCTCTCTCTCTCTCTCTCTCTCTCTTTGTCCCTCTTTCGCTCTCTCTCTCTCTCTCTCTCTCTCTCTCTCTCTCTCTCTCTCTCCTTTCTCCCCCTCTCCCTCACTCTCTCTCTTTTTCTCTTTCTTTCTGCCTCCCCCTCCTCTCTCCCCCTTTTTCTCTCCCTCCTCGTCTCTCCCTCCCCGTTCTCTCTCTCTCTCTCTCTCTCTCTCTCTCTCTCTCTCTCTCTCTCTCTCTCTCTCTCTCTCTCCCCCACCCCTCTCTCGCAAGTCCTTTTGTTTGCAGACACAATGCTGTAATGTCTACGTAAGTTAACTATGATTTGTATCAAAAGACATTAAATTAAGCCTCGTTCTGGGCATTGCCCCTGGAAACGTAACAACGACAACGAAGCCCACGAACGATCTACGTGTTACTTTAGCTCTGTACATTTTTCAACTTAGTTTGCTTTATCAAACATTTTGAGCACACAAGCTGTGTTCGTAGATGTTGTGTGAATACTCACATACGACTCTACATCTGGCGACGAGGATCTAAAAGCTTGAAAAATGGCTACAGCTCTACCAAACTTCGAGAAATTTTCCGTCCACTCTGACGAAGCAACGGCCGGAATTCGATGGAGAAAATGGCTCAGAAGGTTTGTAAACTTGCTTGCTGCAATGAACGTGACCAGCAATTCAAGGAAAAAGGCACTTTTACTTCATTTTGCTGGTGAAGAAGTCTTTGATATTTTCGAATCTTTGCCTGAAAATGAACAAGGAGGAACAGATGGCTATGATACACTTGTTGAGTCTCTGAACAATTATTTCACCCGAAGAAGAATATTGATTTTGAAACATTCAAATTTCGTCAATGTAAACAGGAAAGTGAAGAAAACCATTGATAGTTACACCACACGCCTTCGTTTGTTGGCTGCACATTGTGAATTTCAAAATGTTGATCGTGAGATCAAGGCCCAAATCTTGCAAGGTAGCAATTCAAGTAGACTCAGAAGACGTGTTCTACGTGAACCAGATATGAACCTGACCAAACTTCTGGACATGGCACGAGCTTTAGAACTATCTGATGTTCAAGCAAAAGCCATTGAAGGTGAGGCAATCAGTGCTATTTCTTACAAGAAGAAAATGAACATCAACAAGTCAGCAAACAGTCAGTCAAGTACACCATCAAGACCACCATATAACCAAAGACAAAATCAATTTCAAAACAAACATGCATGTAGATGGTGTGGAGGACTACAACATCCCGGGAGAAGTGTCCAGCCAAAGACAAAACCTGTCATATTTGTGCAAAAACAGGACATTTTGCCAAAGTATGCCGTTCGGGAAAATGTTCAAAGAACTATCAACCTCAGTTCACCAGTGCTAAAGTCAATCAAATTCAACAGAGCAGTGACAGTTCAGATGAGGAGTATGTATTTGGTGTTTCAGATAAATCAAGCACTGCACCAAAAGTAGATATAAACATTTTTGGTTCATCTGTCACATTTCTGATTGATACCGGCGCATCAGTCAATGTCATTGATTATGAAGTTTTTCAAAGAATTGCACCACAGACCACTCTGAACCCCACATCAACTGCAATCTATGCATATGGCACACGCACACCTCTTAAAGTTTGTGGAACATTTTCTACTGCTGTCAAATACAAAGATGTTGAAACAAAAGCATCATTCTTTGTTGTTTGTTCAAATCCTGATGTGCAAAGCAGCAATTTATTGAGTGCCACTACTGCCCAGCAACTTCAGCTCATCCATTTTGCATTTAGTGCAACACCGAAAACAACAGCTGAAATTCTCATGGAAGAAAACCCAAATCTATTCCAAGGCATGGGAAAACTGAAAGATGTAAAAGTAAAGCTATATGTTGATGAGAAAGTCCAACCTACAGTTCAACCTCACCGTAGGATCCCATATCACATGCGGAAGAAGGTGGAAAAAGAACTTCAGCGACTTGAAGAGCTGGACATAATAGAAAAAGTTGATGGACCAACCCTTGGGTCTCACCCATAGTTGCGGCTCCCAAACCCAAGAAACCAGAGGAGATTGGAATCTGTGTTGATATGAGGCTACCAAGCAAAGCAATGAAGAGAACCCGTCATATCATGCCGACTATTGATGACATCCTGATGCAACTCAATCAGTCAAAAGTCTTCAGCAAACTGGATTTGAATTCAGGATATCACCAACTCGAGTCAGATGAAGAATCACGCAATATTACAACATTTTCAACTCATGTTGGTCTCAGAAGGTACAAACGCCTGAATTTTGGAGTTACATCAGCTGCAGAAATTTTCAGAATCACATTTCTGAACTACTTTGTGATATACCAGGATCTCTCAATACCAGTGACGACATCCTAATCCACGGGAAAACCAAAGAAGAGCATGACATTGCTCTGAAGAAAGTCCTAGCTCGTTTCAGTGAAAGAGGTCTCACACTAAACAAGACAAAGTGTGAATTCAACAAAGATTGCATTGAATTCTATGGTTTCATTTTTGGTGCCGATGGAATTTCACCTGACCCGAAGAAGATTGAAACAATTCAACAAGCAGCAACTCCAGTCAACGTCAAGGAAATTCGCAGTCTGCTTGGTCTGACAAACTATGTATCCAGGTTTATTCCAAAATATGCTGACATCACGAAACCACTCCGAGATTTGACACGGAAAGGTGTGGAATGGAGATGGACCGAAACAGAAGAAAATGCATTTCAGAAGCTGAAATCATGCTGACAAATGATACAACTATGAAGTATTACAACCCTGACTTTGAAACTGAAGTAGTGGTTGATGCCAGTCCATACGGTTTAGGCGCAATCCTTGCCCAGCGAAACAAAGACAACATCTCGCATGTTGTAGCATATGCCAGCAGAGCTCTCACTGATGTGGAATCCCGCTACTCACAAACGGAAAGAGAGGCTCTCGCAGTAGTTTGGGCTTGCGAACATTTTCATCTTTACCTGTTTGGTCATCATTTCAGAGTCATCTCAGATCACAAACCATTGGAAGGGATTTACAACAATCCGACTTCTAGGACCTCAGCACGGATTGAAAGATGGAATCTGCGGCTACAGACCTACGATTTCATTCTCCAATACAAGCCAGGAGGAAAAACAACCCAGCTGATTTTCTCAGTCGACACCCCATCGACGCTACTGAATGTCAGTCTACACATGAATCGAAAATCAGTGAAGAATACATCAAGTTTGTCATCGATCACACAGTTCCAAAAACCATGAAGGTGGAAGAAATTGCCGAGGCAACAAGAAATGATCCGACACTGCAAGCAGTAAAGATATCTATAAAACTCAATCAATGGCGAACACCCACTGAAAGTTATATTGATGTGTCTTCATTTCAAATCTTCAAAACAGTCCAAGATGAACTGTGTATCAGTGAAAAATATGACATTATTCTCCGTGGTGACCGAATCGTTATCCCAAAAGCATTACAACAGCGTACAGTGGATATCGCTCATGAAGGCCATCAAGGTATTGTCAAAACAAAAGGTCTACTGCGTGAAAAAGTCTGGTTCCCACACATAGACAGATTAGTAGAATCAAAAGTCAAGTCATGTCTTGCATGCCTCTCAACGACTCCGGACCACCCCTCTGAACCACTGAAAATGTCTTCATTACCTTCCAAGCCCTGGTCTGAAGTCAGTGTTGACTTTGCTGGACCCTTACCATCAGGAAACTATCTACTGGTTGTGGTAGATGCTACTCCAGATTTCCTGAAGTGGAGATAGTCAAGTCAACAAAAGCAAATGCTGTAATCCAAAAACTTGACGCTATCTTTGCACGACATGGAGTACCAGACATCCTAAAATCGGACAATGGACCACCTTTCAGTAGTTGTGAATTTGGACGATTCGCTGACTACTTAGGTTTTGAACACAGAAAAATCACCCCTCTCTGGCCTCAAGCCAACGGTTGCGTCGAAAGATGCATGCCTATGCTGAAAAAGATCATCCAAGCAGCTCATGTGGAAGGAAAAGTGTGGCGCCAGGAACTGTATAAATTCCTGAGAAGTTACCGAGCTACTCCACACAGCAGTACTGGTGTGAGTCCGGCAGAAGCTCTCTACAACAGGAAAATGAAGACAAGACTTCCTGAACTTGTCAACAAGTCCGCAACGTCTCAACCCAGTGCACGACCACAGAGACTTGATAAAGAAATCCGCCAGCATGATGATCTCATGAAACAAAAAATGAAAACATATGCTGATGAGAGACGTCATGCAACAGATTCAGATATTCAGGTTGGTGATACTGTTCTTGTCCGCCAAAGAAAAGAAAACAAGCTGACATTTCATTTCAGTTAGTGAACAGACAGTTAAAGTGAAAATTGATGTTAAGAAATTATTTTTCAAGATCCACACAAGTACACAATTTTAGTCTAAGGTAGGGAGGGTTGTAATGTCTACGTAAGTTAACTATGATTTGTATCAAAAGACATTAAATTAAGCCTCGTTCTGGGCATTGCCCCTGGAAACGTAACAACGACAACGAAGCCCACGAACGATCTACGTGTTACTTTAGCTCTGTACATTTTTCAACTTAGTTTGCTTTATCAAACATTTTGAGCACACAAGCTGTGTTCGTAGATGTTGTGTGAATACTCACATACGACTCTACAAATGCTGTACTCATAAACAGTTTCCAAGCTTACTATATCTCTCACATCGATGATGGGTCTTCAGTTTAGGGATGTGTACAATGTCGTCAGAGCGAACTTGATGCTGTTTTCACAAGAGCAGCTTAGTTCAGTCTATCAGATTCCTCGTAATCAACCTGTTCAAAAGCAAGATGGGTTAAACAAGATCAGCTTAGTTCAGTCTATCAGATTCCTCGTAATCAACCTGTTCAAAAGCAAGAAAGGTTAAACGCTACTGGAAAGCAGGCAGACCTTAGCAAAGCTGTTAGTATACACAAAGCACAGTCACGTGACTCCGCGGTCCGATATCAGTAGACTCTGACCGTTTGATTCGATTCGCCTTGACGGTGTCAGCACTTGTTCATGTGACGTCTCAGTATCTAAAGTGTTTCCAAACTCGAGAATAATGTTGATATAACATTCACAAATATGCTTTGCTATAAATTCGGATAAGCACGTTCAACACTAGCTTTGCCTTGTTAGTAATATCTGTGTGAAACTCACTCTCCCTATGCATACAAGAAACTTTTCTTTCTCGATTAACCTCCACTTTCACACATACTTCCGAAAACATCTCCGGGACACTTTAGTATGAACTACTCTGCTTTCATTTAAGCCTTGCCTTCAGATGCAGACGTTTACCAAATCGTTCATATATCTCCACCCCATAGCAACAACAGCAGAAACAGGAACGAAACCAGCAACAGCAGCAGCAACAACAAATACAACAGCAGCACCAGCGCTAATAACATCAACAGCGGCAGGAAGAACAAAGGTAGCGACAGCAACAAGAATAACGACAGTAGCAGCTTACGGTAACAAGAACGCAACAACAACAACAACACCATAAGCGGAGCAGCATCAACAAGAAAATTAACAGCGGTAGCAATACAAGCGATGAAAATAAGAGCATCAACACCAAGAGAAAGGTCAACAGCAGCAACAAATAACAATATCTTTAGGTACTGCTTCTGCGAGTGAAATATCAAGACATGATGCCACTTCATCCAGCTGTTGGTCTGTGCCGAATTGAAACACAAGTAACAGGAGAAATACTTGCAGAGACCCAGCATTGCCGCCACCTGTTAGCAATCGTAGATATGGTCACAACAACAACATTACCTTCAATAACAACGTCATGGCCTCTGTGTGTGTGTGTGTGTGTGTGTGTTGTGTGTGTGTGTGTGTGTGTGTGTGTGTGTGTGTGTGTGTGTGTGTGTGTGTGTGTGTGTGTGTGTGTGTGTGTGTCTGTGTGTGTGTCTGTGTGTGTCTGTCTATCTGTGTGTGTGTCTGTCTGTCTGTGTGTGTGTCTGTGTGTGTCTGTGTGTCTGTCCCTGTGCGTGTATATGCTTGTTTTTGGACCTTGCAGACATACGAATAAGGATACATACATGTACAAGTTTTGTTTGCGGGAGGGGGAGATGGCGGGGGTGGGTGTGAGTGGTTACATCTGTGACGTTGTATATTCATATGCGAGTAATATTCAGACGTATGCATTGAGGTCTGTGAGACTGTTAACATCTGTGACGTTGTATATTCATATGCGTGTAATATTCAGACGTATGCATTGAGGTCTGTGAGACTGTCACGTCTTTTTTTTAAGAACAAGTATACCTTTTCTGCTTCCATTTCTTCCTCTTAATGTACACTGGGGGCAGACTGAAAGAATACTGAAGGCCTGAAATCTCAATCGTTGGTTACCGCTGTCTGTCTGTCTGTCTGTCTGTCGTCTGTCTGTCTCTCTCTCTCTCTCTCTCTCTCTCTCTCTCTCTCTCTCTCTCTCTCTCTCTCTCTCTCTCCTCTCCTCTCTCCTGCGCTATTTTGACGACTTTAGAATACCATCAATCCTATCTTTTCGGCCATACCTTTGCATTATAGCACACTCACTTAGGACTTGAAGACAATTTGTGTTTTACTGATAAGGACAAACTACTTCAAAACATCGCCCGATGAGCACGTCCCACTCACGCCTTTGCTTTAGAACGCGTGCTCTTGAAGCTTAACGACAAATTCATCCACCGCTCTGATGAGACGCTCAGGCGCCGAAACACGGATCAAGGAAGCCAGTCCAGACACTCACGAAAGAGCTTCTCTTCTCGCTGGGCATCCTGACAGATGCGTCATACACTGAGCGGCGTTTTGCTCCTAGAGGTTTTACGTTTGGGAACGAAGGTTCTTCATCTTGAACGATTCATTGATTCTTCTTCGTCGTGTTCTTAAACTTCAAGTCCATCGTGTTGGACAGCGGCTACATTCCGTGATGCTGACCTTGCCCATCACGTCTTTTTTTTTTGTATGATACGTCACAGCATCAAAGATTGGACAGAAGTCCAAAATGTAGTATGGGTGTCTATGAACCATGGGTATCTATGAGTCGTTACCACCACAGTGGCATTCATC
>CM031605.1:99622195-99624695 GCA_018398815.1 Conus ventricosus | reverse complement strand
AGGGTAACAGCAACAGATGAGGAACAGGAGAGACCCACAGATGATAAGGTAACGCAACAGTGAGGAACAGGAGAGACCGACAGATGATAAGGGTAACAGCAACAGATGGGAACAGGAGAGACCGACAGATGATAAGGGTAACAGCAACAGATGAGGAACAGGAGAGACCGACAGATGATAAGGGTAACAGCAACAGATGAGGAACAGGAGAGACCGACAGATGATAAGGGTAACAGCAACAGATGAGGAACAGGAGAGACCGACAGATGATAAGGGTAACAGCAACAGATGAGGAACAGGAGAGACCGACAGATGATAAGGGTAACAGCAACAGATGAGGAACAGGAGAGACCGACAGATGATAAGGGTAACAGCAACAGATGAGGAACAGGAGAGACCGACAGATGATAAGGGTAACAGCAACAGATGAGGAACAGGAGAGACCGACAGATGATAAGGGTAACAGCAACAGATGAGGAACAGGAGAGACCGACAGATGATAAGGGTAACAGCAACAGATGAGGAACAGGAGAGACCGACAGATGATAAGGGTAACAGCAACAGATGAGGAACGAAAGAGATAAGATCGTGACTCCGTTTAGGACTGTTAAAACAAACAAAACAAAAAGAAAACAACAACAAAAAACAAACAAACAAATAAAAACACCCGAGCGAGACATCTTCCATTCAGCTCAAACTGATTATTCCTCCTGTCTTCAATTATTCAGGGGAGAAATTATGGTCATTTCTATTCGTTATTCGTCTCCTACTTGAAAGAAAAAAAGCCATAGAGACCACGTTTTATTCGTTAGTTAAAAACAAAAGGTCCATTCTAAATAATAGTTGTACGCAACAGATGAGAATGCTTGACTATGCTTAGAGGTGTTTGTTTGTTCGCTTGCTTGTTTGTTTTTTCTTTAGTTACTCATTTTTGGTTTATGGTTTAAATGTCACTGGTATGTTTATTTCTATGGATTGATTGTCAAATGAAAATGATCTCTAATATGAAGATGGCTTTTCTTTTAAACAATGGATACTTCATGTTCATGTTCATTGTTTTTTAAACGTAGTATGCTGAGTTTGTTATAAAGGTAAATCAACAAACATCTTGATTATGTGATGAATGTGAAATGCTCTGTTTGAGATAAATTTGATACGATGAGATTTTGATGAAGGTAACTTGCAGAGTTTGAGATGAGTAAAATATGTTGAGTTTGTACTGATTGCAGTTGGTTGAGTTTGTGACGAATATACCATGTTGAAATCGTGATAAATATAATATACTGAGTTTGCGGACAAGGTAGTATGCTGAATATGATAACTGGCGTTTATGACGAATAAGCTATTTTCAGTTTGTGATGAATGTTATATACTGATATGGTGAGCTGGTAATAAATGCAATGTGTTGAGTTTGTAATGAATGTAATATGTTGAATTTGTAATTGTTTCCGGGTCTCTCTGTCTGTCTCTCTCTGTCTGCCTGTCGGTGTGTCTGTCTCTCTATCCCTCTGTCTATCTCCCCATCTCTCTCTCCCTCTCTCTCTCTCCCTCTCTCTGGTTGTTAAACCAGCTTAACAACAACAGTTCTTCTTCAAAATCAACTGTTATCAAAGGTATTTCTGCTGAACAACTTAACACTCACTTCTCTACCATTCCAGATACAGTTGTTACTACTGATCATTCAAGCTCTAATGAACTTAAAGAACTCCATCAATTTTGTCACGACAAAAAAATCACGTCTGAACTACACATTCCACTCATAACTGTGCACGAGGTGTATAAGTACCTACTTCATCTCAAACAGTCAGGAACACGTGGACTAGATGGCATAGATGGCAAAATTCTGAAACTCTCGGCTCCAGTTATAACTGACACGTTAACGTATATCTTTAATCTTTGCATAGATAAAAGTTATTTTCCTAATGCGTTCAAAAAAGCAAAAGTTATACCCATTCATAAATCTGGTGATAATACTGATCCTTCAAACTACAGACCAATATCAATCTTATCTATCCTTTCCAAACCTCTAGAAAAGCATTTAAATAAACACATCCTTCATCACTTCAACAAGTACGATTTGCTCCATCCCGGACAGTCTGGTTTCAGACAGAAACATTCCTGCCATTCTGCATTAATCAATCTTGTAGATGTGTGGCTTAATAATATTTAATAACAACAGATATTGTGGTGTCTTATTCGTTGATTTTAAAAAAGCATTCGATGTCATTGACCACAATCTCCTTATTCGAAAACTGGAGATATACGGTCTTTCAAAATCCGCCCTTATCCTTCTAAAATCATACATCACAAAACGACAACAATGCGTCTTATCGGGGACGGCTGTCTCTTCTATAACAACTCTTAAGTATGGCGTTCCACAAGGCTCCACTTTAGGCCCGCTACTCTTCTCAATCTACATTAATGACCTACCCCTACATGTGAGATCTACATGCGACCTCTTTGCAGATGACACCACAATTCACACCAGCCATAATGATCC
>CM031605.1:99614695-99617195 GCA_018398815.1 Conus ventricosus | reverse complement strand
TCTGTCACTGGCACAATGGCTTGCTTGGTGACTGGTTCTTCTGTCACTGGCACAATGGCTTGCTTGGTGACTGGTTCTTCTGTCACTGGCACAATGGCTTGCTTGGTGACTGGTTCTGCAGCCACTGACAGAATGGCTTGCTTGGTGACTGGTTCTGCAGCCACTGACAGAATGGCTTGCTTGGTGACTGGTTGTTCTGTTACTGACACAATGGCTTGCTTGGTGACTGGTTCTGTCACTGGCAGAATGACTTGGTTGGTGACTAGTTCTGTCACTGGCAGAATGACTTAGTTGGTTACTGGTTCTTCTGTCACTGGCAGAATGACTTAGTTGGTGACTGGTTCTGTCACTGGCAGAATGGCTTGCTTGGTGACCGCTTCAGTACCCTTTTCCTCTGGCGGAGAAAGACTTCATGACTTCTTTGCTTTTAAATTTATCCTTGATCATTTTTTTAGCATCAGTTGAGATCAAGTATTTCAGGTGGTATCTTTTTCTGTCCACTAATGGAATCAATAATTGTTTAACTGAGGTTTTGATGTTTCCAGTCTCAGAAGTTAAAAGAAACCTGAATGCTATCTGTATTCAGGGGAATGGTTAATAGGCGCGAAAAAGTTAAATAACTGACGTGAAACATCTGTCTGCGAATATTTTAAAACATTCGACTGACCCTGGCGTCTTTTGTTTGCGTGTTTGCTTATCTTATATGTTCTCTCTCTCTCTCTCTCTCTCTCTCTCTCTCTCTCTCTCTCTCTCTCTCTCTCTCTCTCTCTCTCTCTCAGAAACCTGTCAATCTGTCTCTACAAGGCTTTTAAGCAGCGTTCTATTCTCATTTCTTAAACTTAAAGCAGTGTGTTATGAAGGAAGTCATTGTTTATAAACGCCAGGTTGGACAAATGTTTGTATATATGCACAATGCAGGGCAATGGCCTAAACAGAATTAAACTTTCCGTCTCTCTCTCTCTCTCTCTCTCTCTCTCTCTCTCTCTCTCTCTTTTCTCTCACTCTCTCTCTCTCTCTCTCTCTCTCTCTCTCTCTCTCTCTCTCTCTCTCTCTCTCTTACATATACTTATTCATCCCTTAGTCTTTTATAGTATTAGTGCATATTCATGTTCTCGCAACAGTGTATTGTCATCCTGATCATTATGATTTATTGTCATTGCATTGTCATCATCATGGTCATTGTCGCTATTAATGTCGTCGTCATCTTCGTCGTCATCGTAATCGTTACCTGTCGCCGTCGTTGTCCTCCACATCTTCGTCATCTTGGTTGTCACGAACAGCGATGGTTACATGGCACTAATGGCAGCAACAACAGCAGCAGCAGCAGCAAAAGGAACAGCAATAGCAGCAGCAGCAAAAGGAACAGCAACAGCAGCAGCAGCAGCAAAAGGAACAGCAATAGCAGCAGCAGCAGCAAAAGGAACAGCAACAGCAGCAGCAGCAAAAGAAACAGCAACAGCCGCTCAGTGACCAATTCAGAAAAAAAAAAATAGTTATAGGAGGAACAGTAACAACAGCGGTAGCACCAGCACCAGGAGTGGGGGCTGAAAAAAAAAGACGTGTTCGCGACGTCAAACGATCGCTTTCATGAAATGCCGGCAACGACCATAACTGTACCGACCTACACACTTCGCTCCGTGGATAATCTGACACCACCATAGCGATTCACATCCACCCCTGATCTCCCCACGCACTCCACCCCGTTCACCCCCTCCTCCTCCCTGCCATACACCCTCACTACCACCCTCGCTTATCGACTTTCATGGGTGTTAATTCCAGCCATATGTTTCCACAGATCTTATCTTCCTGGTGTTGCCTTTCCCCCTAGTCACTGTAGGACCATGTATTCTATCTCCAAAACCACTTCTGTCCCCAGGAACACACACACACACACACACACACACACACACACACACACACACACACACACACACACACACACAGAGTCACACACACACACACACACACACACACACACACACACACACACACACACACACATACACACACACACACACACACGCGCGCGCGCGCGCGCCACACACACACACACACACGTACACACTCACACGCACACACACACACACACACACACACACACACACACACACACACACACACACACACACACACACACTGACTGCCACCAAAACAACAACTACTGCTGCTGCTCCTGCTGCTGCTCCTACTGCTACTACTGCAGCTATTACTAATACTGAAGCTGCAGATACTGCTGCAGTTACTGCAACTGGTTCCAGTAAAGAGACTAGTGCTGCCATTACTAATGGTATCGGTATTTATTGTTGCTGTTGCTGCTGTTACTACAACGATGGCTGCGATTGCTGCCACTGCTGCTACTGCTACAGCTGATAATGATGAAACTAGCACTTTTCCTTCAATCAGGTCTGCTACCGTTACCACTGTTACTACAATTACTACGCTTCTGTTGCTTCTCCTGCTGCTGGTGTTCCTGTTGTTGCTGCCGCTGATGGTGTTAATA
>CM031605.1:99589164-99608120 GCA_018398815.1 Conus ventricosus | reverse complement strand
ATTTCTCTCTTCCTCCCCTATGCCCCTGTCACGACCGACCCCTGGAGTCTGCCCTGCAGATCAGTGAGTGAAGGATAGATCCCCCCAGAGCCCACATAAAGATTACGATCACACCCATTATTCACACAACTACAGTCATAAATAAGCATTCCAACACACAACGTGCACAATCACAATCAAGCATTCCAACACACACAACATGCACAATTATAAATAAACATTTCACCATACGACGTACACAATCACAATCACAGCATTTCAACACATGTGACATATACACAATTATAAATAAACATTTCCAGCATCCATCCCTTCCCACACCATGGAGTGCCTCCACACCCCTGCCTCTCCAAAGTCTACTGGGAGCACCCTGTCGCACTAGGTGCTCCAAACCGGGTCGGTTCTTGAAAAGAGTCGTTCAAGGCCGACACCCTTGACACGCACAAGCAGACAGTGAAGAGCGCGTCCTGGGGGGGGGGGGGGGGGGGGGAACGTGGCGTTGTTACTGGAGGTCCTGGACGGGGATCAGGGCCGGCCAGTCAAAACCACGGGCTTTTCTACCAGAACGTGGTCCCGACCAGTGCGTGATCCCAACCAGCGCGCGGTACCAACCAGCGCGCGGCCCCAACCAGCGCGTGGCCCCAACCAGTCCGCGGTCCCGACCAGAGCGTGGCCCCAGCCAGCGCGTGGCACCAACCAGTCTGCGGTCCCAACCAGAGCGTGGCCCCAACCAGAGCGTGGCCCCAACCAGAGCGTGGCCCCAACCAGCGCGTGGCACCAACCAGTCCAGGCTCTGGGTGAAGCACCCGGGAGGGGGGGGGGGGGGGGGGGGAAGGTAGCTGGGAGGAGAGAAGAAAGGGAGGAAGGAAGGGTACTGGAACCCCGCCGTCAGTACAATCTGACCCATGCTGTCAAATCCTAACAGCCACTCGCATGATGGGCGAGGGGAGGTCTACTAAATACACCAACAACACCAGCTCAACACAGACCTGAGCATAACACAGTAAACCAATCAAATCAGGAATGTTCGTTAAAGTCTTCTCACACGAAGCAGGTAAAAGACTGCATTAAATCAACAGGGCCTGTATGCACGTCGATCCGGATAGAGGGCTGTCCGCGAATAGCGCCTATTCGGTGGATAGGCGGCAGATTTTGGTATGCACGTCAGACCGCATAAGCTATCCGACTCGGCAAAACGCGGACAAAGTTATCGGTGCCTCGGGGGTCCGATAGCGAGCCTAAACGCGGATAAATATGGCTGCATTGATGTTTTTCCAAGTGAGACAGCGACGGCAATTGCGACGAAACCGCATCTTTCGTGACAGAAAGAATCCGTTTGACCTGTACGATGACCTAGAACTGTTCCGAAAGGTGTGTGTGTGTGTGTGTGTGTGTTTTGTGTGTGGTGTGTGTGTGTGTGTGTGTGTGTGTGAATCGCCCCACTTTCCAGCACATTTCCAAGCGCAATTGTTATTTGTTGTTTTCAATGATAGTGCACATTTGTAGCTTCCCATACTTATTGCCAGTCTTCTCCGGCACTGAAGATTTATTCCCGAAATCAAGATGTTTAATCACTCTAGATGGTTGGCTTTTTTTCACTTTTGATTTGGAAAAAAAATTCTTTGTCTCTATGTAGATCGCCCCAGAGTGAACAGTTTAAAAGTAGTGTGTGTGGTGTGTGTGTGTGTGTGTGTGTGTGTGTGTGTGTGTGTGTGTGTGTGTGTGTGTGTGTGAGTGTGTGTGTGTGTGTGTGTGTGTGTGTGTGTGTGTGTGTGTGTGTGTGTGTGTGTGTGTGTGTGTGAATCGCCCCACTTTCCAGCACATTTCCAAGCGCAATTATTATTTGTTGTTTTCAATGATAGTGCACATTTGTAGCTTCCCATACTTACTGCCAGTCTTCTCCGGCACTGAAGATTTATTCCCGAAATCAAGATTTGGAAAAAAAATTCTTTGTCTCTATGTAGATCGCCCCAGAGTGAACAGTTTAAAAGTAGTGTGTGTGTGTGTGTGTGTGTGTGTGTGTGTGTGTGTGTGTGTGTGTGTGTGTGTGTGTAGTGAGTGGTGTGTGTGTGTGTGATTTTTTTTATTTATAATTCAGACCTTGTATTCATCAATTGTGTTGCAAAGTGGCCAGGGAGTGTGCATGATTCAAGAATCTTGCGTGAAAACCGACGAAGCACGTACCAGCGGAAGTTCCACGAAGGAGGGTATGACTAAACCGAAAGCAGTGCCTGCTGCACCCCGGTTTTGCCAAGAATCTATAAATAGAGCGCCGTTTCCTGCCCTCTAAACGCGGAGAGCTATTCAATCGCGAATAGGGCGTCGTGCATACCAAAACCGGAGAGGGGCTATCCGCGTTTAAGCTCCGAATAGCTAACCGCGTTTAAGCCCTAAACGCGAATAAGCTAATCGGGTTTGACGTGCATACAGGCCAGGGCTATAAAACCAATATGAATTATCTTCACCCTTCTCTCACTCACGTTTAACAATTTCCTTTCGCTTTATAACTGCCACCACATTTGCAAATAATAATTCAATGGCATAATTGTCACATTTTATAGCCACATTTCAAAATAACACAAATCTTCAACCACGCATCCGAACGACAAATCATGCGTACGCACGCTCGCAACATAAAACTCGTTCTTCTTGCACACACAAACAGACGGTGGCCGAAGGATAAGAGTCCGGCGAATGTGACAAGGGCGGACGAGCGAGACCAAGCAAGTACAACCCTGAATCACCAGGTTCTCTCCCATCCCCACCAACTACCGCATCACCAGATGCATAAATAGGAGAAAGAATTTTGGATATAATTTAGAATGGCAAGGTTAAAGACTGAATTAACCAGAAAAAAGGTCTCAAACAATATTCTTTTTACAATTTTGCAAACAAAAGAAAATTGCGCAAAAGAGAAGAATAAGCCGGCTAACAACAACAAACCAAAACAAACAAACCACGAAACTGATGCTTACCAGCTACCGTGGGTGACCCCGAAGAGGCGGGTCAAACGACTCTCTCTGCCCTCTGTCCAGTCGAGAGGACAGAGGCGCAGATGCGGAAAAAGAAGAAGTGATGTCCCTCTCCTACAGGCCGACTGTAGGAATTGAAGATACCGACTGTACCTTCGACGACAAGGTGAAGAACCAAGACCGGAGCAGGCGCTCCCAGAGACATCTTCCGCTCGAGTGAAGAGCTAACCTCCCTCAGCGATGGCGGCCAACATGCCACGCTACGTCACAGAGTGAGCATACTTCAAACTAAAAGAAATGAAGCACGTGCGACAGGTAAAAAGACAGGCGAGAGGCCGATAGACAGCAAGTTCGAGAGAAAGGTACCAGCCACCCGTGAACCTGCAGGATGAATAGCACGGGCAGTGGAATTAGAGAGAGAGAGAGAGAGAGAGAGAGAAAGCAAACCGAACGTGAGCTGAACTACACCAAGGTGCAACCGCACCACAAGCCACACTAAGGGACGGCACGTGACAACAACAACGTAATAAACAAATGAATAATTCCGCCACCCCAGTTGGGTCAAACGTCGTAGGCCTCGTGACAAACTCGTGACACCCCCTCTCATTGTCTCTGTCTGTCTGTCTGTCTGTTTCTCTCTCTCTCTCTCTCTCTCTCTCTCTCTCTCTCTCTCTCTCTCTGTCTGTCTGTCTGTCTGTCTGTCTCTGTCTGTCTGTCTCTGTCTGTCTGTCTGTCTGTCTGTCTGTCTGTCTCTCTCTCTCTCTCTCTCTCTCTCTCTCTCTCTCTCTCTCTCTCTCTCTCTCAAAGTTCACAGACCAAAAATGTAGTCATCAATTCATGAGGCCACATATCCCGTGCACCGAGGGATCTACGCTCCTCGCTTCCATATGCACCTTCAGCCTCTTATCGTCCCTCTTATCTCCTCCCCACCCCAATCCATCACCCATCTCTGCCCGTCACACCACCACACCTCTCCCCACCCACTCCAGGTCGGTTCCAGTCCTTCTCCAGAATGACATCCACTCCTTCTCCCTCTGTTCCATCATCCGCTGTTTCAAACTGTCGGGAGTCTTCTAGCTTTCCTTTTTTTTTCCTCCCTTCAACGTTCCTTCCGTTCGTCTTTCCTTCATTTTTTTCTTTCCCTAATGCCATGATCTTTTCTTTTCCCTTTTCTCTTTCTCTGCCTGCCTGCCTGTCTGTCTCTCTCTTCTTTTTTTTTCTTTTTTTTTTTAACGCAAGATATGACCAACACGTTTGGGTAATGTGTAGGTACGGTGTCTGCGTCCTTCAGATCCTTGTTTAAAATCCTTTCATCTTAGTTATTAATCTGCTTAGTAATTTGCTAATTAATTGATTTCTCTGTCCAGCTTTAAATCCTGCGCACTGTGGTCTCATAGCGTAGCAGGCGTGGATCCTGCGCACTGTGGTCTCATAGCTTAGCAGGCGTGGATCCTGCACACTGTGGTCTCATAGCTTAGCAGGCGTGGATCCTGCGCACTGTGGTCTCATAGCTTAGCAGGCGTGGAGCAGCCTATGTGAAGCAGTCCGCAAGCAATGACACCTTGAACCTGAAAACATTTTTATTTCACCTGTTTTTACCTTTCAGTCATCATTCATTTCTCTCTGTCTTTCCCATTATCCCTGCTGTCTTTTAGCTTTTCTTTATTCGTCTTTCATGATTATTCCTTCGTCTTTTTTTAAAAACTCTTTTATCTTTAGGTTTTCTAAACTTTCCTTTTTCCTTTCCCATTTCTTTTCCCATTATCTCCCGTTCTTTTAGATCATTTTGTCTGCGGGTTTCTCTCCTTTACATTACCTTCCCATTCATGTTTTCTTTCCAGTCATCTTTCTTTTCCCCCATTTTTCTCACTTCTTTTCATATTTTCTTGACCTTCAAATTCCATTTCCTTCACTTTTCCGCTTCCTTCTTTCCCTTCTCCAGTTTTATTTTTCTTTTTAAAATTTTTCCTTCACCTTCATCTTTCGATTTCGTTCATTTTCTCTGTTTCTCTTCATCAATATTGCCTTCCATCTTTCCTCCCTCTTTTTTTTCGTTCTCGTCTTCGCCTTTCTTCAAATTTTCCTTTTCTCTTCATCCTCATTTTCGCTCATCAATGTTCCTTCCCCTTTCATCTTTTACTGAACCCTTCATCTTTCTAGTAGCAACGTGAGGCTACTGCAGGCGGAAATCCTCTAACCCACCCTCCTTTCTCCCACACTAACCCACTCCTTTTCCTCCACACTACAACTGCTATTGCCATAAATCCTCTAACCCACTCGCCTGTCTCCCACACTACAACTGCTATTGCCATAAATCCTCTAACCCACTCGCCTTTCTCCCATACTACAACTGCTATTGCCATAAATCCTCTAACCCACCCTCCTTTCTCCCAGACTACAACTGCTATTGCCATAAATCCTCTAACCCACCCTCCTTTCTCCCACACTACAACTGCTATTGCCATAAATCCTCTAACCCACTCTCCTTTCTCCCACACTACAACTGCTATTGCCATAAATCCTCTAACCCACCTCCTGTCTCCCACACTACAACTGCTATTGCCATAAATCCTCTATCCCACCCTCCTTTCTCCCACACTACAACTGCTATTGCCATAAATCCTGTAACCCACACGCCTTTCTCCCACACTACAACTGCTATTGCCATAAATCCTCTAACCCACCCTCCTTTCTCCCACACTACAACTGCTATTGCCATAAATCCTCTAACCCACCCTCCTGTCTCCCACACTACAACTGCTATTGCCATAAATCCTCTAACCCACTCTCCTGTCTCCCACACTACAACTGCTATTGCCATAAATTCTCTAACCCACCCTCCTTTCTCCCACACTACAACTGCTATTGCCATAAATCCTCTAACCCACTCTCCTGTCTCCCACACTACAACTGCTATTGCCATAAATCCTCTAACCCACCCTCCTTTCTCCCACACTACAACTGCTATTGCCATAAATCCTCTAACCCACTCTCCTTTCTCCAACACTACAACTGCGATTGCCATAAATCCTCTAACCCACTCTCCTGTCTCCCACACTACAACTGCTATTGCCATAAATCCTCTAACCCACTCTCCTGTCTCCCACACTACAACTGCTATTGCCATAAATCCTCTACCCACTCTCCTGTCTCCCACACTACAACTGCTATTGCCATAAATCCTCTAACCCACTCTCCTGTCTCCCACACTACAACTGCTATTGCCATAAATCCTCTAACCCACTCTCCTGTCTCCCACACTACAACTGCTATTGCCATAAATCCTCTAACCCACCCTCCTTTCTCCCACACTACAACTGCTATTGCCATAAATCCTCTAACCCACCCTCCTGTCTCCCACACTAGAACTGCTATTGCCATAAATCCTCTAACCCACCCTTCTTTCTCCCACACTACAACTGCTATTGCCATAAATCCTCTAACCCACCCTCCGTTCTCCCACACTACAACTGCTATTGCCATAAATCCTCTAACCACACCTCCTTTCTCCCACACTACAACTACTATTGCCATAAATCCTCTAACGCACACTCCTTTTTCCCACACTACAACTGCTATTGCCATAAATCCTCTAACCTACTCTCCTTTCTCCCATACTACAACTGCTATTGCCATAAATCCTCTAACCCACTCTCCTTTCTCCCATACTACAACTGCTATTGCCATAAATCCTCTAACGCACACTCCTTTTTCCCACACTACAACTGCTATTGCCATAAATCCTCTAACCCACCCTCCTTTCTCCCCACACTCCAACTGCTATTGCCATAAATCCTCTAACCCACACGCCTTTCTTCCACACTACAACTGCTATTGCCATAAATCCTCTAACCCACCCTCCTTTCTCCCACACTACAACTGCTATTGCCATAAATCCTCTAACCCACCCTCCTTTTCTCCCACACTACAACTGCTATTGCCATAAATCCTCTAACCCACTCTCCTCTCTCCACACTACAACTGCTATTGCCATAAATCCTCTAACCCACTCTCCTGTCTCCCACACTACAACTGCTATTGCCATAAATCCTCTAACCCACTCTCCTGTCTCCCACACTACAACTGCTATTGCCATAAATCCTCTAACCCACTGTCCTGTCTCCCACACTACAACTGCTATTGCCATAAATCCTCTAACCCACTCTCCTGTCTCCCACACTACAACTGCTATTGCCATAAATCCTCTAACCCACTCTCCTGTCTCCCACACTACAACTGCTATTGCCATAAATCCTCTAACCCACTCTCCTGTCTCCCACACTACAACTGCTATTGCCATAAATCCTCTAACCCACTCTCCTGTCTCCCACACTACAACTGCTATTGCCATATGATCACCAAAAGTGGTAGTGAACCTGTCTTTATTGATTCCTTTAATGTTTTGATCATCATTATTACCATTATCATTATTCCCATCAGTAATATGATTATCATCATTACTACCTCGACTCACACGTTGTCTCCTCCTTGACAGCCTCGTTTTCATTCAATGCCCATTTTGCGCTGAAGTGGGTGAAGATAAGTGATTGCTCGTTCATTTTCGTTGTCCTGAGTGTTTTATACCTTGCCTGAAGAAGACCTAAGAGGTCGAAACGCCTCGTGTTCCGTCTTGTGATTCGTTTGTCTACGATTTTTTTATCTTTTTTTTTGCGATGCGCTATTACAAACCTTCATGTTTCATTTCCCATTGTTTTTCCCCCCTTCAATTTGTTTTCCACCTATTCGTTCACTTGCCTTTCTCTTTCGTTTACTCCTGGTCTTTCTTTCTCATCCAACTTTCCCGTTTCTTCGTCTTTCCTTTTTCCTTTCCCATTCCTTCTTTTTCTTTCCTTTTCCTTTCATCTTTTGTTTCCTCTCATCTTATTTTCTTCGGTTCGCCTTTTTATTATTGTCCCAAGCTCCAGGGGAAAGTGGCATTTGAGAAGAATGTTCTGATCAGTGGAATGTATCCTTTTCTATCCATTCTTTTGCCTTGTTCCGTCGCCACATGGCTTACATTTGTCTCCACACATCAATGTCATTATCTTTCACTTGCTGTTTGTCTGTTGTCCCCACACATCATCAATGCCATTATATTTCACTGCCTGTTTGTCTGTTGCCATCACACATTAATGCCATTATATTTCACTGCCTGTTTGTCTGTTGTCCCCACACATCAATGTCATTATCTTTCACTTGCAGTTTGTCTGTTGTCCCCAGACATCATCAATGCCATTATATTTCACTGCCTGTTTGTCTGTTGTCCCCACACATCAATGTCATTATCTTTCACTTGCTGTTTGTCTGTTGTCCCCAGACATCATCAATGCCATTATATTTCACTGCCTGTTTGTCTGTTGTCCCCACACATCAATGTCATTATCTTTCACTTGCTGTTTGTCTGTTGTCCCCAGACATCATCAATGCCATTATATTTCACACTGCCTGTTTGTCTGTTGTTCCCACACATCAATGCCATTATATTTCACTGGTTGTTTGTCTGTTGTCCCCACACATCAATGCCATTATATTTCACTGCCTGTGTGTTTGTTGTTCCCACACATCAATGCCATTATATTTCACTGCCTGTTTTCTGTTGTTCCACACATCCATGCCATTATATTTCACTGTCCCTTCTGTTTTTTCCGACACATCAATGCCATTATATTTCACTGCCTGTTTGTCTGTTGTCCCCACACATCATCAATGCCATTATATTTCACTGCCTGTTTGTTGTCCCCACACATCAATGTCATTATATTTCACTGGCTGTTTGTCTGTTGTTCCCACACATCCATGCCATTATATTTCACTGGCTGTTTGTCTGTTGTTCCCACACATCCATGCCATTATATTTCACTGGCTGTTTGTTGTTCCCACACAATCCATGCCATTATTTTTCTTTTGCTGTTTGTCTGTTGCCCCCAGACATCAATGCCATTATATTTCACTGGCTGTTTGTTGTTCCACAACATCCATGGAATTATTTAACAAAAACACTGTCAAACTATCGTACTCATGTATGCCCAACCTCAAAAACCTGATTGACGCATCCAACAAAATGAAAATCAACACAGCAAAGAAGGGTGAAGAAAGGAAATCTTTCAATTGCACGAGAAAGGAGCCGTGCCCACTAAACAATAAATTCTCCACAAAAACATTGTATACCAGCTACTGTAACATCAGAAAATGAAAAAGAAACATACATAGGGATCACTGAAAACCACTTCAAAACCAGATATGCAAACCACAAACAGTCATTCAATAAAGAAAAATATAAAAACCAAACAGAACTGAGCAAATATATCTGGAAACTTAAAGACGCAAAAACAAGCTACAATATATCCTGGAAAATCATAAAAAGAGCATCACCATACAGCAATGTTTCAAAAAGGTGCAACCTATGTTTAACTGAAAAAATGGTTAATACTATGCAAACCACACTTAGCAACTTTAAACACCAAAACAGAAATAGTAAACAACTGCAGGCATAAATGGAAATCGTTGTTAGTGAACACACCCAAAATAAAAACCTAAAAGCCCCCAAAAACACGTGCAGCCAACCCGCACGTGCAAACAACCGCAAACGGGAACCCACACGCTATATAACATCGGCGGTGGGCAAACCAAAAACATCCTGATGACAGCGCAGCACGCTCGAAACAAATTTGTAGAGTTTTAAACTCGAGTTTTAACCTTCCTTTTTAACATCATTGACAAATATATATATATATATATATATATCTATATATATATAATATACAACAAACTAATAAATTCCAAGGATAAGTACCGAGCACCGTTCCAGCAACTTACAGAGCAGCTTGGTGTTGCAATGACTGCAAGAAATATTGAATTATAAACAAAGCTTGCTCTTATGTCTTAGATTGAAGAAATAGGGGGAGATACGCATTCATATGTGCAGTGGTAGATGAATCTGCCTAACTAACAGTATGTGCTTGAGTGGGTGAATGGGGAAAAATAAAATAAATGCTTCTCAAAATGAGCCTTCAGCAAGCTTATATTCTCCAAGGGGGAGACATCCTCCAATAGGGAGGGAAACTCACTAACATATAACTCCTGGTCATATACCGATATTTCGAAACTTGGTTGTTTCTCCTCAGTGACCGCGGGAAAGTGGTAATTTGACTCCTCTGCCTTTTCAGTTTTAAGAAAAATGCAATCCCAGAAAAGACTGGTGTGCAATACCGTAGTATGTTTGTTGAGTTTTCAAAAAACCAACCAAAGGTGCCATCTAAGAAGCAAAAGAAAATCATGAAAGAGCAAAACAAGCTACATTTTCTTGTGAAAAGTAGAAAATATAAAAAGATATCCTCTAAGACACAAGTGCTGAGGGCCAAATTCTTGAATGAATCCGCAAGGGACTAAAATACAACAAACTAATAAATTCCAAGGATAAGTACCGAGCACCGTTCCAGCAACTTACAGAGCACTTGGTGTTGCAATGACTGCAAGAAATATTGAATTATAAACAAAGCTTGCTCTTATGTCTTAGATTGAAGAAATAGGGGGAGATACGCATTCATAAACTGCAGTGGTAGATGATTCTCGCCTAACTAACAGTTTGTGCTTGAGTGGGTGAATGGGGAAAAATAAAAGACAGACAAACAAGCTGAAAGACAGACAGACAAGCTGACTGGGGTAGGTAACTGCTCCATTTGTCGCCAAGATTTAATTCCCCCCCCCCCAAAAAAAAAAAAAAAAAAAAAAAAAAACCAGGAGTGTGAATGCGGGGAGAGACATGAGAGGAGGAAGTGAGGGAGGAAAGGGGTGGGACGGAGGGAGGGAGGGGGGGGAGAACTTGCAGCATGTATTTTGGGTACAGAGCCAGTGGATCTGAAATCTGGCAGTGAGTTTAGACAAATCAATTATCAAACGTAAAATGGTGAATTTTAGACAGAAATTACAGTTATTAAACGTAAAATGGCAAATTTGAATACAGAAAGGAGTACGAATAAAATATTAATGGAGACTCTGAGAATAACTCTTAACGCACGCGCGTATATATATAAACTTTGTTAAAGTAGCCGCTCCCTAACCTGATTTTTTGTTTTTTTTTTTTGGTTTTTTTTTCCCCCCGGGGAAACTTTTTTCATCAAATGCCCTTTTTTTTTTTATTTAATTTCCCCTATTTTTTTTTGCTTTTTCTGCCCCCCCTTTTTTTTGGTTTTTTACCCAAAAACCCAAACCCCCACCCCCCTTGTCATTATCTTTAACTTTCCCCCTTTGTTTTTGGTTTTTCTGTTGTCCCCCAGGGGACCCCCCATAAAATCCCATTATATTTCACCCCGTTTGTCTGTTGTCCCCAAACATCAATGTCATTATCTTTCATTTTCTTTTTTTGCCCTGTTGTCCCCAACACCCCCCCAATCCCAAATTATTTTTCCCCCTCCCTGTTTGTCGGGTTGTTCCCACACAAAAAAGCCATTATATTTCACTGGGTTGTTTGTCTGTTGCCCCCCACACATCAATGCCTTTTTTTCACTGCCTGTGTGTTTGTTTTTCCCCCAACATTAAAATGCCTTTATTTTTCACTCCCTGTTTTCTGTTTTTCCCACCCCATCCATGCCATTATATTTAAAGCCTTTTGTTTTCCGCCCATCAATCCATTATATTTCATGCCTTTTTTGTCTTTGTCCCCACACATCTTTCAATGCCTTTTATTTTCCCATCCCTTTTTGTTTCCCCACACATCAATGTCATTTTTTTTCACTGGCGTTTGTCTTTTTGGTTCCCACAAACCCCATGCCATTATTTTTTCACGGGCTGTTTGTTGTTGTTCCCACACATCCTTCCCTTTATTTTCACGGGCTGTTTTTTTTTTCCCACAAAACCCATGCCATTATATTTTTTTGCTGTTTGCTTTGTTCCCCCAAACATAAATTCCAAATTATATTTCACTGGTGTTTTTTGTTCCCCCCCCAAAATCCAGGGAAAATTATTTAAAAAAACACGGGTAAAACTTTTCGTATCTTTATCCCCAAACCTAAAAAAACCCCTGTTTGACGAAATCCAAAAAAATGAAAATCAACACAGCAAAGAAGGGTGAAGAAAGGAAACCTTGCCAATTGCACGAGAAAGGGGGCCGTCCCCAAAAAAAACAATAAATTTCTCCAAAAAAACCTTGTATCCCGGGCTACTGTAACATCAGAAAAAAAAAAAAGAAACATAATTGGGGATCACTAAAAACCACTTCAAAACCAGAAAAGCAAACCACAAACAGCCCATTAAATAAAAAAAAAATAAAAAAAACCAAACAGAATGAGCAAATATATCTGGAAACTTAAAGACGCAAAAAAAAAAGCTACAATAATCCGGGAAAAATCAAAAAAAAAGACCACCATACGAAATGTTTAAAAAAGGGGGGTTGAAAACCCTATGAAAAAACAAAAAAAAGGGTTTTTAATACAAACCCAAACCACCTTAGCAACTTTAAACCCCCAAAACAGAAATAGTAAACAACTGCGGGCAAAAAGGGAAACGTTTTTTTAGTGAACACACCCAAAAAAAAACCTAAAACCCCCCCAAAAAAAACGGGGCCCCCAACCCCGACGTTGCAAAAAACCCGCAAAAGGGGAAAACCCACACGCTATTTAACATCGGCGGGGGGGAAAACCCAAAAAACCCTCCTGATGACACCCGCAGCACGCTCGAAAAATTTGTAGAGTTTTAAACCTCGATTTTAAACCCTTTCCCTTTTTTAAAACTTCATTGACAAATATATATATTTATTTTTTTATATATATAAAAATTTTAAATAAAAACAAACTAAAAAATTTCCAAAGGGATAAGTCCCAAAAGCCCCGTTCCAGAAAACTTACAGAGCACTTGGTGTTGCAATGACTGCAAAAAAATATTAAATTATAAACAAAGCTTGCTCTTGTCTTAGATTGAAAAAAAATGGGGGGAGTTTCCGCATTCATAGGTGCAGGGGAAGATGATTCTGCCTAAACTAACAGTATGTGCTTGGTGGGTAAAGGGGGGAAAAAAAAAATAAATGTTTTCTAAAAAATGACCTTTTCGGGCAAGTTATATTCCCCCAAGGGGGGACTCCCCCAAATAGGGGGGAAAACTCATAACATATAACTCCTGGTCATAAACCGATATTTAAAAAACCTTGGTTGTTTCTCCTCAGTGACCGCGGAAAGGGGTAATTTGATTTCCTCTGCCTTTAAAAAAAAAGTTTTTAAAGGAAAAAAAAAACCCAATCCCAAAGAAAAAAAAAACTGGGGAAAAAAATCCCCTTTTTTTTAAATTAAAAAAGGGGGGGTTTGGTTAAAAAAAAAAAAAAGTTTTCTAAAAAAAAAACCCAAAGGGGGCCCCAAACTAATAAGCCAAAAAGAAAACCCCTAAAAAACCAAAACAAAAAAAATTTTTCCGGAAAAAGGGAAAAAAAAAGATTTCCCTCAAGAACCACAAGGTTTTGTTGGGTTTTGAATTTAAATGAAAAGGAAAAAATAAATTTAAAACAAACAAATTTCCAAGGATAGTAGGGGGGGAGAACCCTTTCCCAAGAAATTTTTACTGAACAACTTTTTGTTCCCAAGGGGGACGGGGAAAAAATAATTGAATTATAAAAAAATGTTTAATGAACATAAAAAAGGGAAAAAAAAAAAAGGGGAAAAAAGGAAAAGAAAAAAAAAACGGCAGGGAAAATTTTTGCCAACAAAAAAGGTTTTGGGGGTTAAAGGGGAAAAATAAAAACAGACAAAAGGGAAAGCCCGACAAAAGCTGACGGGGGTTGGGGGTTAACTGCCCCAAATTTGTCGCCAAAGATTTAATCCCCCCCCCCCCCCCCCCAAAAAAAAAAAAAAAAAAAAAAAAAAAAAACCCAAAGGAGTGGGGGAAGGGCGGGGAGAGACATGGGGAGGGGGAAAAAGTGAGGGAGGGAAAAGGGGGGGGGGACGGGGGGGAAAGGGGGGGGGGGGGGGGGGAAAACTTGCAGCATGTTTTTTGGGGGTTAAAGGGCCAGTGGATCTGAAATCGGGCCCAGTAAAGGGTTTTTAACAAATAAATTACCCAAATTTTAAAAATGGGGGAATTAGACAGAAATTAAAAGTTATTTTAAAAAGGTTTTTTTAAAAAGGCAAATTTGAATACAAGGGAAAAAAAAATACGAATAAAATAATTAAAGGAGACCCCGAGAAAAACTCAAAAAAGCACGCGCCCTTTTATATATAAAAAATGGTATGTCGCTCCCCCACATGTTTAGCACCTTTTTCGTCCTGATTGGGTTTTTTAAAACCCCCATTTTATATATATTTTATTTTAAATAAAATAATTATTTTAAATTTTATAAAAATATATATATTTATATAATTTATTTAAATTTTTTATATAAATAACCCCGAGAAAAATAAATGCGGCACACCAACCACACACTCTCGTTTTTTTTTTTTAAAAAAAAATGAAGAGTGTTTTGGTTGGTGTGCCGCCCTTTTTTTTTGCGTTGTGCTGGCCAGTTTTTGGATCCGCGTGCCCCCCACACACACTGAAATGGGGGTCCAGCCTTTTCCCCGGGGTTTTTAAATTTTATTTTTTTATAAAATATATATATATTTTAATATAAAATATATATATAAAATATATATAAAAATATTATATATATTGTGGGGGGGGAGGGGGGGGGGGGTGAGAGATAAAGTTATGTGTGCGTGTGTTTTTGGGGTGTGTGTGTGTGTGTGTGTGTGTGTTTTGTGTTGTGTGTGTGTTGTGTGTGTGTGGAAAAGGGGAGAGAGCCATTTATGCGTGTGTGTGTGTGTGTGTGTGTGGTGTGTGTGTGTGGTGTGTGTGCGCGGGGCCAAAGCGTGCGTGTGTGGGGTGCTTGCGTTTGCGAGCGTGCGGGCCGTATGCGTGCGTTTCGTGCCCTTTCGGGGCTATATCCTTTTTACACCCCACTCTGGTGTGTTTTGTTTTTTGGTGTGGTGTGTGTGTGGTGTTGGGGTGTTTGTGTTGTGGGGTTTTGTGCGTGCGGGCTTCATCTATCCCCTTGGGCCCGGGGGGGTTTGGGGCGTTTGGGGGGGGTCGGGCATGGGGGGTGGCGTTTTTTCGCCCGGGGGGGTCTGCAGTCTGAAATACGGGCTGGGATAAAAACATGGGGGGTGCTCCCAAAGGGTTAATGGCTGATTGTAGTTGATTTGCCTCTGTTCGGAGCAGTTATGTCCCTTGATATCTTAAGGGATGTCCTGCCCCGTGCCCGTACCCATCGTCAAAAACGCGCGGGCCTCCCAAGGGGGGTACAGGGCTGCTTAAAAGGGGGGTGAAGACAGTCTTCTCTGGGTCCCCCCCAGCACCTTCCCGGGGTTTCTTTATATATATATTAAAAATATATATATATATATAAATATATTTTTTATATTATATTATTATATGTGTGTGTGTGTGTGTGGGGGTGTGTTGTTGGTTGTGTGTGGTTGGGGTGTTTTGTGTTGTCTGGTGTATGTGTGGGGGTGGGGGGGGGGGGGTGAGAGAGTAGGGATGTGTCCGTGTGTGTGTGCGTGCGGGGGGTGTGGTGTGTTTTGGGGTGGGTTGTGGTTGTGTGTGTGTGTGGTTGTGTTGTGTGTGTGTGTGTTTGTGGAGAAAAGAGCATGTGTGTGTGTTGTGTGGTGGTTTTGTGTGTGTTTTGTGTTGTGGGGGTTTTTGTGTGTGTGTGTGGTGTGCGCCGCGGGATGCCCTTTGGGGTGTGCGTTCTTTCGTGTATGGGACGTGCGGGCGTGATGCGTGCGGGGCGTGCGTAAAGTGCTATATCTCTCACACAAAATCCCTTTTTGTGGGGGTGTGTGTGGTGGGGTTGTGGTGCGTGCGTGCCTTTCGTGCGTGCGTTCGTGCGTGCGTGCGGGCGTGCTGCGTGCGTCGTGTGTTGTGCGCGCGCGCGTGGGGTTTTTGCGTGTGTCCCCGTTTTGTGTTTTTGTGTTTTGTGGTGTGTTTTGTGTGGTGTTGTGGGGTGGTGTGTGTTTTTGTGAGGGGGTGTGTGTTTTGGGGGGTTGTGTGTTGTTGTGTGTGTGTGGTGTGTGGTGGGGGTGTGAGTGTTTTGTGCCGGGGGTGTGTTTTTGTGGTGGTTGCGGGGTGTTTTTGCGCGCGGGCGGGGCCGCGGGCCGTGCGGTTTTTGCGGCGTGCGTGGGGGTGGCGTTTCGGGGGTTTCGTGCGTGGGGGTGGGGTTGGGGTGTGGTGTGTGGTGTTGTGTGTGTGTGGGGTGTGTGTGTGTATGTTGTGTGAAAGTGTGTGTGTTTGTGGGGGTTTTTGTGTGTGTGTGGTACGCGGCGCGCATGTGGGTGTGTGTGTTGTGTGTGTTGGGTGTGTGTGTTGTGGTTGTTGTTGTGGTGCGGGGCATGAAGTTTTGGGGTTTTGTGTGTGTGTGTTTTGTGTGTGTGGGGGTGTGTGGTGTGCGTGTGGTAAGTGTTTTGTGTGTGTGTGTTTTGTGGGGTGTGGTTTTGTGTGTGTGTGTGGGCCCTGCGCGGCGTAGTGTGGTTGTGTGTTGTGTGTTGTGTGTTTGTGTGTTGTGTGTGGTGTTGGGGTGTGTTCGTTCGTTCTTTAATTTAATGTCTATTTCCCCTTTAACCCGTGATCTTTGACAAAGACAAAAGACAAACGAAACCGGGAAACAAAAAAAAGACCCAAAACAAAAAAAAAAAATGTAAAAAGGGGCCCGGGGTTTTGGGATAAATTTGCGCGAGCGCACGCGCGCGCGCGTGTGGGTGTGTGTGGGGGGGGGGGGGCAAAAAATGTGGGTTTTTTTTTCAAAAAGTCATTAAAAATTTTAGGATTTTGGGGGCAGGGGTAGTATGCTAAACTTTCATGCCCAAATCTAATTTTAAATTAAAGAATACCAATTTAAATGACCCCTCCTTTTCCCCAAATTTTAAATTTCCGGGAAAAAAGGTAAAATACTTTAAACCTGGATTCATATCTGAAATTTGTAAAGAAACAAAAAAATTTTAAGCATTGGGAAAAAAAAGAGAATAAAAAACCCCAAATAAAAAAAGAAACAAAGTAAATTTGCCCAAATGGACCTTTTAAAAATTTCCCTAAAAAACTTCTATAGCTTTCGTTTGTTCCCCAAAAAGTCCCCAAAAAATTTGCGATTGATGGGGGTTTTAAAAAACTAAAAACCAAGTAGGTTTTATTTTTTTGGGATTTCTGCAAAGAAATATGAATGGTTTTTGTTTGTGTTTTGAGTGTTTTTGAGGGGTTTTGAGGGGGTTGAGTGGTGAGTGAGTGAGTGGGCTGAGTGGGGTGTTGGTGTGTGGGTGGGGGGGTGGGTGGGGGGGGTGGGTGGGTGGGTGGTGCGTTTCGGGCGTGCGTGCCCTGCGTGCGGGGCGTGCGTGCGGGGCGTGCGTGCCGTGGTGTGTGTTGGTGGTCTGGAAGTTAATCTGACAATAAAAAAGGTTTTTTAGTTTAGTTTTGAAAAAGAAAATTTTTTAAAGATTAATTGGTTTTTTTAAAAAAAAAAAAAAAATTTTTAATTTTTTGCCCTTTCCCCCCCTTTTTGGGTTGGCGGTTTTTTCCCCCCACAAACCAAAGGGCACAAAACAACCCCCACCCCCCCCCCAAAAAAAAAAAAAAAAAAAAAAAAAAAAAAAAATTTTAAATTTTTTTTTTTTAAAATTTAAAAGGTTTTTTTTTTTTTTTAAATTTAATATTTTTTTTAAAAAAATAAAAAGGGAAAGAAAAATATTTTTTTTTTTTAAATTTAAAAAAAACAGTTGGGTTTTAAAAAAACTTTTTGTTTTTTTGTTCTTGTTCTTTTGGGTCTGGTTTTTTCCCCCTTCTTATTTTTTTTCCTTTTTTTTTAAAAAAAGCGGGCTTTTCCCCCCCCCCAGGCTTCCCCGGTCAACAACCTTTTTTTCCCCTTCCCCCCTTCTCCTTTTTCCCCCTGCCAGTTCCCTTTTTCCCCCTGCCTACTTTTTTTTTTTTTGCCTTCCTCCCTGTTTTTGGTTCCTTTTGTTTTTCCTTTCCCGCCGCCTCCTTCCTTTTCCCCTTTTCTATCTCTTTTCTTCTCTTCCTTCTCCCCCTCTTTTTCTCCTCCTTCCCTCACCCCTATTTTTCTTTGCAAAAAAAAAGAAAAAAGAAAGAAGAATAAAAAAAAAAAAGGAAAAAAAATAAAACCCCAACAAAAACAAAACCCCAAACAAACAACAACACAACCCAAAAAACAACCAACAAAAAAAGCAAGAGGAAAAAAGAGGGGGAAAAGGAAAAGATTTTTGGCAGCGGGCGAAGCCAAAGAAAAAAACTAACAAGCGAACCCGACAAAAACAAAATTATTTTGGTTTTAAAAACGGTTTAAAGGGGGGGGAAAAAAAGGAGAGGAAAATTTAAAAATAAAAATTTTTTTTGCTTTTCCAGGGCCCCGGATCAATCTTTCATTTGCCCCCGCCGCTTCCCCCCCCCCCCCCTCGGTTCCTCTTTCCCCCCCACCCCTCTACTTTTGCCCAAAAGTGTTTCCCCCCCCCATTCCCTTTTTTTTCCTTTTCCCGGTGTTTTTCTTTGTCCTTTTTTTGGCCCCCTTTGGGTTTGGGCCTCGTCCCGTCTGCAAACTCTTGCTATCAATTTCTTCCCCTCTTTTTTTTTTTTTTTTTTTTTTTCTCTCTTTTGTTTTTTTGTCCGTTATTTTCTCCCCAGGGAAGGGAAAAGGGGAAAAAAATGAATTAAAAAGCCTTTAAAGGGTTTTAAAGAAAGAAGGGGGGGAGAGAGAGAGGAAAGAGAAGAAAAAGAGAGAGAGAGGGGAAAAGAAACAGAGAGAGGGGAAGGGGGAAAAAGGGGAGAGGCCAAAACGAAATTTTTGAAAGACGAACCTTTTAACCCCAACCCCGCCCCCCCCAAAAAACAAAAACCCCCCTCCCCCAAAACCCCCCCCCCCCCCCAAGGGGGGAAAAAAAAAAAGGGGGGGGGGGCCCCCCCCCCCGCCGGCCGCCCCCGCAACCCGCCCCCAAACCCCGGCGGGCCGGGCGGGGCCGAAAAGGC
>CM031605.1:99576687-99580414 GCA_018398815.1 Conus ventricosus | reverse complement strand
CATAGATCTACATACAGACTTTGCGAGTGGGGGTTTTAATAGATCTACATACAGGACGCTGCTGGACAGTGTGATAATAGATCTACATTACAGGGGACCGCTGTGGACAGTGTGAATAGATCTACATACAGGACCGTGATGTGGTGTCATAGTGGGGGTGTAATAGATCTACATACAGGACGTTTGATGGAGCCAGTTGTGATGTGTAATAGATCTACATACAGGATGCTGTGGACAGTGTATGTAATAGATCTACATACAGGACCCTTGCTGGACGCTGTGGACAGTGTGTGTAATAGATCTACATACAGTATGCATGCTGGACCTGTGGACGGTGTGTAAATAGATCTACATCCATGACGCTTGCTGGACACTGTGGACAGTGTGTAATAGATCTACATACTGGACGCTTGCTGGATGCTGTGGAGAGTGTGTGTAATAGATCTACATACAGACGCTGTGGACAGTGTGTGAATAGATCTACATACAGGACGCTGTGGACAGTATGTAATAGATCTACATACAGGACACTTGCTGGATGTTGTGGACAGTGTGTGATAGATCTACATACAGGACCCTTGCTGGACGCTGTGATAGTGTGTGTAATAGATCTACATACAAGACACTTGCTGGACGTTGTGGACAGTGTGTGTAATAGATCTACATACAGGACGCTGTGGACAGTGTGTGTAAGTGATCTACATACAGGACGCTTGCTGGACGTTGTGGACAGTGTGTAAGAGATCTACATACAGGACGCTTGCTGGACGTTGTGGACAGTGTGTGTAAGAGATCTACATACAGGACACTTGCTGGATGCTGAGGACAGTGTGCGTAAGAGATCTACATACAGGACGCTGTGGACAGTGTGTGTAAGAGATCTACATACAGGACGCTTGCTGGACGTTGTGGACAGTGTGTGCAAGAGATCTACATACAGGACGCTGTGGACAGTGTGTAATAGATCTACATGCAGGACGCTGTGGACAGTGTGTAATAGATCTACATACAGGACGATTGCTGGACACTGTGGACAGTGTATGTAATAGATCTACATACAGGACGCTGTGGACAGTGTGTATAGATCTACATACAGGACGATTGCTGGACACTGTGGACAGTGTATGTAAGAGATCTACATACAGGACGCTGTGGACAGTGTGTAATAGATCTACATACAGGACGCTGTGGACATTGTGTAAGAGATCTACATACAGGACGCTGTGGACAGTGTGTAATAGATCTACATACAGGACGCTGTGGACAGTGTGTAATAGATCTACATACAGGACGCTGTGGACAGTGTGTGTAAATAGATCTACATACAGGACACTGTGGACATTGTGTAAGAGATCTACATAGAGGACGCTGTGGACAGTGTGTAATAGATCTACATACAGGATGCTGTGGACAGTGTGTGTAATAGATCTACATACAGGACGCTGTGGACAGTGTGTAATAGATCTACATACAGGACGCTTGCTGGACGCTGTGGACAGTGTGTAAGAGATCTACATACAGGATGCTGTGGACAGTGTGTAATAGATCTAAATACAGGACGCTGTGGACATTGTGTAAGAGATCTACATACAGGACGCTTGCTGGACGCTGTGGATAGTGTGTGTAATAAATCTACATACAGGACGCTTGCTGGACATTGTGGACAGTGTAGTAATAGATCTACATACAGGACGCTTGCTGGACATTGTGGACAGTGTGTGTAATAGCTCTACATACAGGACGCATGCTGGACGCTGTCGCTGTTTCTTCCACAGCGACACCCTCCCTACTTCGCCTGTTGATCTTCTCATCTCTTCCTTGTCTCTGCCTCTGTCTCTGTCTCTCTCTGTTGTCTGCATGTCTGTCTGTTTGCTTGTCTGTCTGTCTGTCTGTCTCTTCTCTCTCTTTCTCTCTCTCTCTTTTTGTTTGTTTGTCTTCTACAGTCCAACTGACAGACAGACAGACACACTCTCTGTGTCTGTCTGTTTGTGTCTCTCCCTCCTCCCCCTCGCCCTCCCTCTCCTTCTCTGTCTGTCTGTCTGTATCTCTCTCGCTGCTTCTGTCGCTGTGTCTGTCGGTCTGTCTGTCTGTCTGTTTCTCTCTCTCTCTCCTCTCTCTCTTCTCTCTCTCTCACCTTCTCTCCTCTCTCTCTCTCTTCTCTCTCTCTCTCTCTCTCCTCTCCCCGTATCTGTCTGTGTGTATTTCTCACTCTGTCTCTGCTTGTCTCTCTCTCTCTCTCTCTGTCAATACGAACGCGCATGCGCGTGCGCACAGCGCGCACACACACACACACACGCACGCACGCACGCACGCACGCACGCACGCACGCACAGCACGCACCACGCACACAACACACACACACACACACCACACACAACAAAGTGAGTGAAAGAGAGAGACAGAGACAGAGAGAAACAGAAGAGAGAGAAGAGAGAGAGAGAGAGGAGAGATGAGAGAGAGAGAGAGAGAGAGAAAGAGAGAGAGTCCTCTCTTAAGTCCCCTTTCCATACCTCCCCTTTCCCCCATCTCATTGCCTTCTTCTCTTTCTTCTCCATCATTCTCCGACCTCTTTTTCTTTCTCTTCCCTGACCCTTGACCTTTTTTTGTCGTTGTTGTTGGTTTTCCTCCCTGGCTCTTCGTCTTTATGCCCCCCCCCCCTCCTCTCCCCCCCCCCCTTCCCCCCCCAAACACGTCATGTTTTAGTACTTTATCCTTCTGGTCTTTCGCCTACCTCGTATTTCGTGTTTTTAATCATCATCATCATCATCATATCTTGATAACTAGCAACAGCAGCAGCACAGTAGCAGCATCGTCATTCATCATCAGCAGCATTCATCATCATCAGCAGCAGCAGCAGCAGCAGCAGCAGCAGCAGCAGCACATGATCATCCGCAGCAGCAGAAAGCAACAGCAGCAGCAACAGCAGCAGAAAACAGCAGCAGCATCGCCATCATCATCATCATCAGCAGCAGCAGCAGCAGCAGAATCATCATCATCAAAAGCACAACAGCAGCAGCAACAGCACAGAAATCGCCATCACATCAGCAGCAGCAGCACAGCAGCATCCTCCCCTCCTCCTCCTCCTCATCGTCGTCGTCGTCGTATTCCTCCTCCTCCCCTCCCCTCCTCCTCCTCCTCCTCACATCACCCATCGCATCATCATCACTTTTTCGTCATGATCCTTTCATCGCGTCGCCTCGTCGTCTTTGTTGTCGTCGTCACCGTCGTCGTCGTCGTCGTCAGCGTCATCGTCATAAGCTTCTTCTTCCTCCTCTTTCTCCTTCCGGCTCCTCCTTTCCCTCCGCCCCATAATCATGACCCCCACCACCACCACCTACCCCGACCACCACCACCACCACCACTGTCATCATTATCATCATCATCCCTCATCTTCACCACCACCACCACCACCACAATCACTATCAACATTTTCTGTCATGCAAGCTTCTCTTTCCCTCTACCCTTTTAGAGAAACATTATAGAGAAACAGCCCGGAAAGAACGCCACAGACCATCATCATGTTACTTGGTTTCTACAGACCCGAGAAACAGCACGGGGAAGAACGCCACAGATCATCATCATATTACTCTGGGTGGTTCAAAAGACCAGAGAAACAGCACTAAGAACGCCAAAAGACCATCATCATATTACTATGGGTGGTTCTACAGACCAGAGAAACACATGTGAAGAACGCCACAGACCATCATCATATTACTATGGTGGTTCT
>CM031605.1:99566687-99569187 GCA_018398815.1 Conus ventricosus | reverse complement strand
TCTGTGGGGATGACAGCAGTCCTGGCATCAGAACAAGTCTGTGGGATGACAGCAGTCCTGGCATCAGAATAAGTCTGTGGGGACCTTCACACACTGTGCCAGACATGACAGCAGTCCTGGCATCAGAACAAGTCTGTGGGGACCTTCACACTATGCCAGACATGACAGCAGTCCTGGCATTAGAACAAGTCTGTGGGGACCTTCACACTGTGCCAGACATGACAGCAGTCCTGGCATTAGAACAAGTCTGTGGGGACCTTCACACTGTGCCAGACATGACAGCAGTCCTGGCATCAGAACAAGTCTGTGGGGACCTTCACACACTGTGCCAGACATGACAGCAGTCCTGGCATCAGAACAAGTCTGTGGGGATGACAGCAGTCCTGGCATTAGAATAAGTTGTGGGGACCTTCACACACTGTGCCAGACATGACAGCAGTCCTGGCATCAGAACAAGTCTGTGGGGACCTTCACACTATGCCAGACATGACAGCAGTCCTGGCATTAGAACAAGTCTGTGGGGACCTTCACACTGTGCCAGACATGACAGCAGTCCTGGCATTAGAACAAGTCTGTGGGGACCGGCACGCCTCCGCAGCGAAACAGGTAACGACTCTTTTATTTCTTCTTCCCAACCGAAGGCCAGAAACCCATTTGGTCAATGCGAAGCTGCCTGGGGCATGCTAGCCACGGGCTGACAGAACCATACTGCATGTATTTGTCCACAAGTTGTGCCCCTGGCATGGGGACTGACAGAACCATACTGCATGTATCTGTCCACAAGTTGTGCCCCTGGCATGGGGACTGACAGAACCATACTGCATGTATTTGTCCACAAGTTGTGCCCCTGGCATGGGGACTGACAGAACCATACTGCATGTATTGTCCACAAGTTGTGCCCCTGGCATGGGGACTGACAGAACCATACTGCATGTATTTGTTTGTCCACAAGTTGTGCCCCTGGCATGGGGACTGACAGAGCCGTACTGCATGTATTTGTCCACAAGTTGTGCCCCTGGCATGGGGACTGACAGAACCATACTGCATGTATTTGTCCACAAGTTGTGCCCCTGGCATGGGGACTGACAGAGCCGTACTGCATGTATTTGTCCACAAGTTGTGCCCCTGGCATGGGGACTGACAGAACCATACTGCATGTATTTGTCCACAAGTTGTGCCCCTGGCATGGGGACTGACAGAACCATACTGCATGTATTTGTCCACAAGTTGTGCCCCTGGCGTGATGACGTACAGAACCATACTGCATGTATTTGTCCACAAGTTGTGCCCCTGGCGTTTTGCACGTGCAGACACTGGGCCTGAAGAGGGTACAGTTTGAGATATGTGACTAGGATGGGACAGATAGACAGGCTGGGGTGAGTTCGCTGTCAGGGCAGTTTGCAGATGAAGAGAATGGATTTAAACAGTTTGGACAAGGATACATTTTGAAACGCTAGGAATTGTAGACAGTCAACACAGAGTGCTGGACTCAGACAAATTAGATTGAAGTTGGTGTGGTTTGACCTGGGCAAACTGGTTTGTGGAAAGAAAAGGGAAGGGATTTGTGTGGTTTGACCTGGGAAACTGGTTTGTGGACAGAAAAGGGAAGGGATTTGTGTGGTTTGACCCGGGAAACTGGTTTGTGGAGAGAAAAGGGAAGGGATTTGGTGTGGAGGTTTGACCTGGGGAAACTGGTTTGTGGACAGAAAAGGGAAGGATTTGTGTGGTTTGACCTGAGGAAACTGGTTTGTGGAGAGAAAAGGGAAGGGATTTGTGTGGACGTTTGACCTGGGGAGACTGGTTTGTGGACAGAAAAGGGAAGGGATTTGTGTGGCGGTGTGGAGGCTCATTTGGAAGTGACGTCTTTGAGTGACGAATTAGTGCAATTTATTCTATGATCTGTAAGCAGTCTCTCTCTCTCTCTCTCTCTCTCTCTCTCTCTCTCTCTCTCTCTCTCTCTCTCTCTCTCTCTCTTCTCTCTCTCTCTCCTCCCTCTCTCTCTCCATCTCTCATCTCCCTCCCTCTCTCTCTCCCTCCTCCCCCTCCCTCTCTCTCTCCTCTCTCTTATTTTCTTCTTTCTCTCTCTGTCCCTGTCCTTCTCGGTCTCTCTCACCTGCCCTCCTCGTCCCACGTCCCTCCCTCCCTCCCCCCTCTCTTTTTCTCTCTCTCCCTCCCTCTCCCTCTCTCTCTCTCTCTCCTCCCTCTCTCTCTCTCTCTCTCTTCTCTCTCTCTCCTCTCCTCTCTCTCTCTCTCTCTCTCTCGCAACCCAAGCGTCATAGTTTCATTTGCGACGCTGGAAGCTTTTTTAATATGTGAGGTGGTAGTGAGTAATCAGTATCCTGAGAGAGAGAAAGAAAAAGGAAGAGAGAGAGAGAGAGAGAGAGAGAGAGAGAGAGAGAGAGAGAGAGAGAGAGAGAGAGAGAGAGAGAGAGAGAGAGAGAGGAGAGAGAGAGAGACAGACAGACAGACAGACAGGCAGAGGGAGAGAGAGAATGTGTGT
>CM031605.1:99551687-99561687 GCA_018398815.1 Conus ventricosus | reverse complement strand
CCCCTCCCCCACCCCCACTGCCCATCCAAGTCACATCAACATCATGTGTCTCTCCTTATCCCCCCCCCCCCCCCCCACTGCCCATCCAAGTCACATCAACATCTTGTGTCTCTCCTTACCCCCCCCCCCCCCACACACACACAACACTGCCAATCCAATTCACTCAACATCATGTGTCTCTCCTTACACCCCCCCCCCCCCCCACACACACACACACACACACTGCCAATCCAAGTCACATCAACATCATGTATCCGTGCCCGCTCCCCCGTACACCGACCCATGTCACGCCCTGCATGCATGCTCCCTCCAACCCTTCACGCCATCTCATGTGCATTCACGCTCGCCGCCCCTCCGCCGCCTTCCTTATACCCATCCTTTACACGCGCTGCGTCCCCCCCCCCCCCCCCCCCCCAGTTCTTTCATGCGTGGTTCGTGCATGCTGCGCCATGAGTGATTCTCTCATCCGAAAGTCTAGTGCGTGGGAGACCAGCTATGAGTCTAGTGCGTATGAGACCAGCTATCAGTGTAGTGCGTATGAGACCAGCTATCAGTCTGGTGCGTAGGAGACCAGCTATCAGTGTAGTGCGTAGGAGACCAGCTATCAGTCTTTTGCGTGGAGACCAGCTATCAGTCTAGTGCGTAGGAGACCAGCTATCAGTCTAGTGCGTAGGAGACCAGCTATCAGTCTAGTGCGTGGGGTCAAGCTATCAGTGTAGTGCGTAGGAGACCAGCTATCAGTCTAATGCATGGAGACCAGCTATCAGTCTAGTGCGTATGAGGCCAGCTATCAGTCTAGTGCGTGGAGACAAGCTATCAGTGTAGTGCGTAGGAGACCAGCTATCAGTCTAGTGCATGGGAAGCAGCTATCAGTCTAGTGCGTATGAGGCCAGCTATCAGTCTAGTGCATAGGAGACCAGCTATCAGTCTAGTGTGTGGAGACCAGCTATCAGTCTCGTGCGTAGGAGACCAGCTATCTGTCTAGTGCGTAGGAGACCAGCTATCAGTCTTTTGTGTGGGAGACCAGCTATCAGTCTAGTGCGTAGGAGACCAGCTATCAGTCTAGTGCGTAGGAGACCAGCTATCAGTCTAGTGCGTAGGAGACCAGCTATCAGTCTAGTGCGTAGGAGACCAGCTATCAGTGTAGTGCATGGGGGACAAGCTATCAGTCTAGTGCGTAGAGAACAGCTATCAGTCTAGTGCGTGGGAGACCAGCTATCAGTCTAGTGCGTATGAGGCCAGCTATCAGTCTAGTGCGTAGGAGACCAGCTATCAGTCTATGCGTAGGAGACCAGCTATCAGTCTAGTGCGTGGGAGACAAGCTATCAGTGTAGTGCGTAGAGACCAGCTATCAGTCTAGTGCATGGAGAGCAGCTATCAGTCTAGTGCATATGAGGCCAGCTATCAGTCTGGTGCGTAGGAGACCAGCTATCAGTCTAGTGTGTGGGAGACCAGCTATCAGTCTAGTGCGTAGGAGACCAGCTATCAGTCTAGTGTGTGTGAGACCAGCTATCAGTCTAGTGCGTAGGAGACCAGCCATCAGTCTAGTGCATAGGAGACCAGCTATCAGTGTAGTGCGTGGGAGACCAGCTATCATGCTAGTGCTTGGGAGACCAGCTATCAGTCTCGTGCGTAGGAGACCAGCTATCAGTCTAGTGTGTGGGAGACCAGCTATCATCTAGTGCGTAGGAGACCAGCTATGAGTCTAGTGCGTAGGAGACCAGCTATTAGTCTTTTGCGTGGGAAACCAGCTATCAGTCTAGTGCGTAGGAGACCAGCTATCAGTCTAGTGCGTAGGAGACCAGCTATCAGTCTAGTGCGTAGGAGACCAGCTATCAGTCTAGTGCGTAGGAGACCAGCTATCAGTGTAGTGCATGGGGACAAGCTATCAGTCTAGTGCGTAGGAGAACAGCTATCAGTCTAGTGCGTAGGAGACCAGCTATCAGTCTAGTGCGTATGAGGCCAGCTATCAGTCTAGTGCGTAGGAACCAGCTATCAGTCTAGTGCGTAGGAGACCAGCTATCAGTCTAGTGCGTGGGAGACAAGCTATCAGTGTAGTGCGTAGGAGACCAGCTATCAGTCTAGTGCATGGGAGAGCAGCTATCAGTCTAGTGCGTATGAGGCCAGCTATCAGTCTGGTGCGTAGGAGACCAGCTATCAGTCTAGTGTGTGGGAGACCAGCTATCAGTCTAGTGCGTAGAGACCAGCTATCAGTCTAGTGTGTGTGAGACCAGCTATCAGTCTAGTGCGTAGGAGACCAGCCATCAGTCTAGTGCATAGGAGACCAGCTATCAGTGTAGTGCGTGGGAGACCAGCTATCAGTCTAGTGCTTGGAAGACCAGCTATCAGTCTCGTGCGTAGGAGACCAGCTTACAGTGTAGTGCGTGGAGACCAGCTATCAGTCTGGTGCGTAGGAGACCAGCTATCAGTGTAGTGCGTAGGAGATCAGCTATCAGTCTAGTGCGTAGGAGACCAGCTATCAGTCTAGTGCGTAGGAGACCAGCTATCAGTCTAATGCGTAGGAGACTAGCTATCAGTCTGGTGCGTGGGAGACCAGCTATCAGTCTGGTGCGTCGGAGACCAGCTGTAAGTCTAATGCATAGGAGACCAGATATCAGTCTAGTGCGTAGGAGAGCAGCTATCAGTCTAATGCGTAGGAGACCAGCTATCTGTCTAGTGTGTGGGAGACCAGCTATTAGTCTAGTGCGTAGGAGACCAGCTATCGGTGTAGTGCGTGGGAGACCAGCTATCAGTCTAGTGCATAGGAGACCAGCTATCAGTCTAGTGCGTAGGAGACCAGCTATCAGTCTAGTGCGTAGGAGACCACTATGAGTCTAGTGCGTAGGAGACCAGCTATCAGTCTAGTGCGTAGGAGACCAGCTATCAGTGTAGTGCATGGGAGACCAGCTATCAGTCTGGTGCGTAGGAGACCAGCTATCAGTCTAGTGCGTAGAGACCAGCTATCAGTCTAGTGCGTAGGAGACCAGCTATGATTCTAGTGCGTAGGAGACCAGCTATCAGTCTAGTGCGTAGGAGACCAGCTATCAGTCTAGTGCGTAGGAGACCAGATATCAGTCTAGTGCGTAGGAGACCAGCTATCAGTCTAGTGCGTAGGAGACCAGCTATCAGTGTAGTGCGTAGAGACCAGCTATCAGTCTAATGCGTAGGAGACCAGATATCTGTCTAGTGCGTAGGAGACCACTATCCACATTGTAGGCAAGGTGGGTAAGGGAACATAACCAAATGAAACACACGCACGCTAGCGCGCGCCCGTGCTCTCGCACGCACACCCGCACATACATACACACATACACACAAACACACACACGCACACTCACACGGACACACACGGACACAATACACACACACGCTCGCGTGCGCGCGCGCACGCCTCACGCACGCACGCACGCACGCACGCACGCACACACACACACACACACACACACACACACACACACACACACACACAACACACACACACACACACACCCTCACACACACACACACACACACACACACACACACACACACACACACACACCCACACACACACACACACACACACACACACACACAAGTTTCAGTTTCAATTTCATCAAGGAGGTGCGGACTATTCCATATATGCTACACCACATCCGCTAAGACCACACTGCACATGATTTAAACACACACACACACACACACACACACACACACACACACACACACACACACACACACACACACACACACACACACACACGCGCGCGCGCGCGCGCGCGCACACACACACTCACTCTCTCTCTCTATCGCTCTCTCAGTCTGTCTCTGCTCTGTTTCTCTCTCTCTCACTCTCTCTCTCTCTCTCTCTCTCTCTCATTCACTCACTCATTCATCACTCACACACACTTTTATCTTCCCCGTGCAAGACTAAAACCATGGATATAAAATTCGTTCACTCCCGGGACAAGTGTGTTAAGCACTACCCCCACCTGTTCAGGGGTCGCTTGATGGTTGTAAAAGCGGGGGCCCAAACCCTGACTTTTTGGGTCACAGCTCTCGTCACTGTCATGGTTCAAAACATCGTCATAGTACGGTACCCCAACAGTTCATGGGTTCCTGACATCGTCATTGTCGTTTGCCCGTCATCAGTGCCCATCGTTCAAGAAACGTCAAGTCTGTGTAGGCACCATTTTCCCCGGTTCATGACGTATTTAGCAAGGTTCATCCGTAGATCATTCGCAATCAGTTCTAAACTCCTCTCCGTCAGAGAGAAAATAGGCGATCCGCGCCTGTCATTCTCATGTCACGCCAAGGTGGACTGGAGGCGAAACGGTTGAAAAGCTTATTCAATTTCACATTGATTGACAGGCGCTTACCTGTCTGTCCCCTGTCTCTGATCCGGGGCAAGGGGGAGAGTGATAAGTTTCATCATCTCTCTCCGTCCTTCCCCTCCCTGTCCCTTTGACCGAGGTCACTGGACATTGGGTGAAAGGGTCAGTCAATGGGGTGTGTGGGCAGATGTGGACAGGGGGATGGCCCGTCATGCTATAGCTGTAATGCATTACCCCGGGCCCCGCTCTCCCTCTCTCTCTCTCTCTCTCTCTCTCTCTCTCTCTCTCTCTCTCTTTGTGTTTTCTCCCTCAGCTCTCTTACCCCATTACTTTAAATATAATATACAACTGTACTTTTGTTGTTGCTATCGTATTCCAGGAATCATTCCCAAACCCCCAACCCCCTAAACCCCTGAAACCGTAAAAATCCACCTGAAAGAATAGGATGATGTGAGCATAGTCTCATGGATTTCAGTCACGGGCGGTGAGTTGATGTCTACAAATTTATGCTTTACGCTATGTGGTTTTTACTTCTCTCGGCAACTAAAAGCCTGCTGCTTTTAATATAAGTCACTGAGTGTTTGAAAACGACACTGTCTTGGCACTGAACGTTGACATATTGAAATCAGGGCGTTGAATGGATATTTGTTTTTCACTGGAAACATTGAAATGGGTCAATCAGCAAGTCATGCATTGAAAGACCTAGTTCCAACTTCGGAAAACCTCCTGATTCTAGAACCATTCTCTGCATGCTTCCTCTTTTTTTAAAAACCAACGACAAACCAAACTGTTATTTTGTCCAAACCCAAGCAACAGACATCCAAATACCCCATGACCTTTACATACTGCTCGTTCCAGCCACATACTTTATGTTCTTCCGTCGTCAGTTTCCCTGCAGACCTTTAGGCATTAAAGTCATTCCCCAACAGACAAAGAAACTGACACACGTGCTAAAATAATCTTTTCGGTGCGTCACAACAGTCATTTGAAAGGAATGACAACTTTAGGTGCTTTAAGACACACATTTGTAGCTGCGTTGAAGACGAACTCAATAAGGGGATTCCAATAATCGAACAGGGGATTACTTATGGGGGGGGGGGGGGGGGGGGGGGGGTGGGGGGGGGGGGGGGGGGGGGGGGGGTTTGGGGGGGGGGGGGGGGGGGAAAATTTGGGGGAGGGGGGGGGGGGGGGGGGGGGGGGGGGGGGGGGGACAAGAGGAGGCGTAGGGGGTGGGGTGGGGGGAGGTGGGGGGGAGGTACAGTGCTCAGTTCCCTTTAGTTTTTTTATTCATAATATTGCTGCATTAATTTACACTTTAGGCTTTGTCCTAAATTATTACAAACCAGAGGAGGAGAGTAGAGAAGAGAGAGAGAGAGGGGAGGAGAGAGAGAGAAGAGAGAGGAGGGGAGAGAGAGAAGAGAGAAGAAGTGCAATATTCTTTTCACAAACCCGAACAAAAGTCTGGAAAAAAAACTTCCTAGCAAACGAATAAGCTCATGCTAAGATCAACGAAGGAAAACAAAAACACACACACACACACACACACAACACACACACACACACACACACACACACCACAACACACACACAAGAGAGAGGGGGAGAGAAAAGAGAGAGGAGGGAGAGAGAGAGAGAAGAGAGAGAGAAAAGAGAGAGAGAGAGAAAAAGGCACAGTCTGCATGTTCAAATGGACTGGTTATTTTTTGTTTGTTTGTTTGTTTGTTTTCTCGTTTTGTTTTTCTTTATTCACACACGTGCAGAAAGTCCCTTGACATTACCCCTTTTTCCCCCCCTTGTCCGTCTGTCATTTTTAATGTCAGTGGCATTGTCCCCACGATGCCTGTTAGCTCTCTTTCCGAGACAGAGAGATCACTCCACCTATGTCCCGTCTCAGCCTCCCCCTGTCCCGTCTGTCATGAACTGTCAGCTGGCATTGTCCCCACGATGCCCTGTTGCAGCTCTTTCCGAGACAGAGAGAGTCACATCCACCCATGTCCTGTCTCAGCCTCACGAGTGTGTGCTCTTGCAAGACCTTGAAAACATATATATTGTTCGAATGCTTTTTTCCATCCCAGGCTCTCCTCTTCTCTCTCTCTCTCCTCTCTCTCTCTCTCTCCTCTCTCTCTCTCCCCTCTCTCTCTCTCTCTCTGTGTGTGTCACCCCCACACACACACACACAAAAACACACAACACACACACACACACACACACACACCACACACACCACACACACCACACACTCACACACACCACACACAGACAAGCACACAAACGCACGCGCAACACACACACACACATAGACAAGCACACACACACACACACACACAAAACACACCAAAACACACCACACACACACACACACACAACACACACACACACACACACACTCACACACACACACACACACAGACAAGCACAAAACAACGCACGCGCACACACACACACACACACACACACCACACACACACACACAAAACCACACACACACACACACACACACACACACACACACAGACAAGCACACGCACACACACACAACACCCCACACACACACACACACACAACACACACACCACACACACACACACCACACACCCTCCACACACCACACACACACACACACACAGAACCACACACGCACGCGCATACACACACACACCCCACACACACACTACACACAGACAAACACACGCACACACACACCCACACACACACACACACACACACACCACACACACACACACACACACACACACACACACACACACACACAAAACGCACGCGCATACACACACAAAAAACACACAGACAAGCACAACACACACACACAAAACCACAAAACACACACACACACCCCACACACACACACATACATACATACACACACACACACACACACACACACCAAAAACCTCACACCCACACACACACACACACACACACAAAAACACATCTGCCACTTCATCAGGATAAGACAGCGGCTGCCTCATGTCAAACCAACCTGCACTTTCCCCCTAATCATGTGCCCCTCGTTTCCCCGGGCGGTATTGAGGGAACACATGTGCCCCCCGTTTCCCCTGGCTGTATTGGGGTGAACACATGTGCCCCCCGTTTAACCTGGCTGTATTGAGTGAACACATGTGCCCCTCGTTTTCCCCCGGCTGTATTGAGTGAACACATGTGCCCCTCGTTTCCCCTGGCTGTATTGAGTGAAAAACATGTGCCCCTCGTTTCCCCTGGCGTATTGAAATGAACACATGTGCCCCTCGTTTCCCCTGGGTGTATTTAGTGAACACATGTGCCCCCCCCCTTTCACCTGGCTGTATTGAGTGAACACATGTGCCCCTCGTTTCCCTGGCTGTATTGAGTGAAAACATGTGCCCCTCGTTTCCCCTGGCTGTATTGAGTGAACACATGTGCCCCCCATTTCACCTGCGTATTGAGGTGAACACATGTGCCCCCCCGTTTCCCCTGGCTGTATTGAGTGAACACATGTGCCCTCGTTTCCCTGGCTGTATTGAGTGAACACATGTGCCCCCCCTTTCACCTGGCGGTATTGAGTGAACACATTTGCCCTCGTTGTCACCTGGCTGTATTGAGTGAACACATGTGCCCCTCGTTTTCACCTGGGTGTTTGAGTGAACACATGTGCCCCTCGTTTCACCTGGCTGTATTGAGTGAACACATTTGCCCTCGTGGGCACCTGGGTGTATTGAGTGGGAAAACATGTGCCCCCCCTTTCACCTGGCGGTATTGAGTGAACACATGTGCCCCTCGTGTCACCTGGCTGTATTGAGTGAACACATGTGCCCCTCGTTTCACTGGCTGTATTGAGTGAACACATGTGCCCCTCGTTTCACCTGGCTGTATTGAGTGAACCATGTGCCCCTCGTTCACCTGGCGGTATGAGTGAACATGGCCCCTCGTTTCACCTGGCTGTATTGGGTGAACACATGTGCCCCTCGTTTCACCTGGCTGTATTGAGTGAACACATGTGCCCCTCGTTTCCCCTGGCTGTATTGAGTGAACACATGTGCCCCCATTTCACCTGGCGGTATTGAGTGAACACATTTTCCCCTCGTGTCACCTGGCTGTATTGAGTGAACACATGTGCCCCTCGTTTCACCTGGCTGTAAATTTAGTGAACACATGTGCCCCTCGTTTCACCTGGCTGTATTGAGTGAACACATTTGCCCCTCGTGTCACCTGGCTGTATTGAGTGAACACATGTGCCCCCGTTTCACCTGGCGGTAATGAGTGAACACATGTGCCCCTCGTGTCACCTTGGCTGTATTGAGTGAACACATGTGGGCCCCCCGTTTACCTGGCTGTATTGAGTGAACACATGTTCCCCTCGTTCACCTGGCTGTATTGAGTGAACACATGTGCCCCTCGTTTCACCTGGCGGTATTGAAGTGAACACATGTGCCCCTCGTTTCACCTGGCTGTATTGGGGTGAAACCAGTGCCCCTCGTTTCACCTGGCTGTATTGAGTGAACAAATGTGCCCCTCGTTTCACCTGGCTGTATTTTGGTCATGGGCTTTCTCTATGTCTCTTGTGGTCAGCCGCCCTTTCCCTTTCCCGTCTCCTCTCCCCCCCCCCCACCCCCCCCCCCCCCCCTCTCTCTCTCCTTGCGTATAACAATTTGTATGCTCCCCCCTCTCTCTCTCTCCCTCTCTCTCTCTCTCTCTCTTTCTCTCTCCCCTCTCTGTCTCTCGCTCTCCTCTCTCTTTCTCTCTCTAGCTCTTCCCCCGCTCTCTCTTCTTTTCCATTCCTGTCCTTCATCTTTGTCAACCTTTGCCTATTGAGCGGGGTGGTGTGAGTGTGTGTGTGTGTGTGTGTGTGTGTGTGTGTGTGTGTTGTGTGTGTTTTGTGTGGGTGTGTGTGTGGTGTGTGTGGTGTGTGTGTGTGCGTGCGTGCGTGCGTGTATGCGTGCGTGCGTGCGTGAATGTGTGTGTATGTGTGTGCAGTGTGTGTTTTGTGTGTGTGTGTGTGTGTGTGTGTTGTGTGTGTGTGTGTGTGTGTGTGTGTGTGTGTGTTTTGTGTGCGTGCGCCCCGCGCGCGAGCCTGTATATCTGTTGTCCTAACGTCCCTTCCTCCCTCTCTTTGTCCCGTTCTCTCTGTGCCCTTGTCTGTCTGACTCTCTCTTTTTCTCATTTCTCTATCTGTCTGTCTGTCTGTCTGTCTTACTCTCTCTCTCTCTCTCTCTCTCTCTCTCTCTCTCTCTCTCTCTCTCTCTCTCTCTCTCTCTCTCTCTCTCTCCAGTTACCAATCACATTCGTGTTTATCATATGGATGTATTCTGCTGACGTCATGTGATTACTAACAGATCCAGTTGTGATACTTTCATTAGCTCTGTTGGAAATCTGTTATAATAGGTGGGCAATGAGAGAGAGAGAGAGAGAGAGAGAGAGAGAGAGAGAATATCACCAGGTTTCAGGCTTGGGGATTTTCGCTCTTTGATGCCTCAGGGTGAGATTCGTAGTGTCTTGTAACGCTGTTCTTTACATTTTTCACCTTGTTGCTGTTGATGGTTTTGTTGTTGTTGTTGTTGTTGTTGTTGTTGTTGTTCTTCTTCTTCTTCTTCTTCTTCTTCTTCTTCTTCTTCTTCTTCTTCTTCTTCTTCTTCACACACACACACACACACACACACACACACACACACACACACACACACACACACACA
>CM031605.1:99526687-99541687 GCA_018398815.1 Conus ventricosus | reverse complement strand
AAGAAATTAGAACTTGACGACAATAGTATTGTATTCTAATTTTATTTGTTCTGTATTAGTATGTACTTTTGTAGTAGGTGGATGGCCATGTGTGTGTGCGCGCGCGCGCGCACTTGTGTGTGTGTGGTGTGTGTGTGTGTGTGTGTGTGTGTGTGTGTGTGTGTGTGTGCGTGCGTGTGTGTGTGTGTGCGCGCGCGCGCGTGCGTGCGTGCGTGCATGCACTTGTGCGTAAGTGTTTATGGGACAACGTGAAGGGGAGCGGGGAAGGGAGGGGGGAGGGAGAAAGGCGGGTCGGTCGGGGAACTGTCAGATTAGATGGTGAGGTTGAGATAAACGGAGAATAGAAGAATGTGAGCTTGCGTTTACTAGTCTTGTTTAGCGTGTAAGGCGAGTGAAGGGAATGGGAACAGTATTTCTGAATTAAGCGGGTGGGAATGGTAGCGTAGGAAAGGATGTTACATACGGAAGTTTTGCGACTGTTCTCCCACGTGTGGGTTAGTCATTGTTATAAATATCTGTACCTCTCTAATAATTGAGCGTTTTGATAAATCCATTACTTCCTGATACTTTGTTAATTTAATCATTATTTATCTTCCTTATACTTTGTTTTCATTATATTTCAGTGAATCAATGTGTCAAGTCGTATGTGTACCCCCCTTGCCTTAATGGCTTGTTAAGCTGAAGGCAATAAATCGTCAAAGCGTCAAAGCGTCTCTCTCTCTCTCTCTCTCTCTCTCTCTCTCTCTCTCTCTCTCTCTCTCTCTCTCTCTCTCTCTCTCTCTCTCTCTCTCTCTCCAACAGTTCTAAATGGCTACACTATTGTTAGTCTCCCAGATAACTGATAGAGAGAAAGAGAGGCAGCTTTTTTTCGTGTCTGCTGCACATCATAGTCTGCCAGATTCTTCCCACTAGCGCCAATTATTCCAGACGTGCACGTCAGGCAGTAACTCCTGCCATTTTTAGAACCACGTGAAGGATGGAGACTATGATCTTGGCGAACATTCAGAAACAGGCTGAGACACATTCTGGGTAAAGTGACTATATTCAAATGCTAGAGATGTAACACATTGGGCATAGTGACTATATTCAAATGCTAGAGATGTGACACATTGGGCATAGTGACTATATTCAAATGCTATAGATGTGACACAATGGGCATAGTGACTATATTCAAATGCTAGAGATGTGACACATTGGGTAAAGTGACTATATTCAAATGCTAGAGATGTGACACCATGGGCATAGTGACTATATTCAAATGCTAGAGATGTGACACCATGGGCATAGTGACTATATTCAAATGCTAGAGATGTGACACTATGGGCACAGTGATAATATTCCAGTGCCAGAGTGCAAAAGCGAGGAGATGCAATTGCCAGATCAAAGCATCCAACAAGTTACAAATCTCTAACGACGCGTTTCAGCCTGCTGGGCTTCTTCAAGCAGGATAAACAACATTAAACACACGTAGCAAATAAGCAGTCATGTAGGCTTTTTTTCCACTCTGAGTGGGAAGTCTTTTGATTTGGTCGACTGAAACTGGAATGGACTCGACGACAAAACGTAAGAAGTTGAGGCGCAAATGAAAGAAAATATACAAGAAGTTTCAGTGTCAGTTTCATCAAGGAGGTGCCACAGTGCGCGGACTAGTCCATATACGCTACACCACATCCGCTAAGTTTTGAGACCACACTACGCATGATTTAAAGCTGATGGCTAAATGAATTAACGACTAAGAAGAGGGTCTCTTGGCTACGACCTAGCAGATGTCTGACCTATGCATTAGCCCAACGCTTTATCAGACCTTGAGACATAATGATACTACTACTACTACTACTACTACTACTACTACTACTACTACTACTACTACTACTATCCAAGCCTGTCTGTAGACCCGGACCTGTATGATCAGAACCAGTAGAACGAGAGTCAAGGACTCTCCTGCAGCAATCCTGCGGCACCATTTGCCATGCTGACTATCAGATGTGTCCTTGGTATCTCCATCCATGTCGTTCCTAGCCAACAGCGTGTCACGTGCTGCGTATATCCTTGGAATGGAAAGAGAGAGAAAAACATGGCGCTGGTAGATCCTTGGAATGGAACGAGAGAGAAAAACATGGCGCTGGTAGATCCTTGGAATGGAATCAGAGAAAAAAAACATGGCGCTGGTAGATCCTTGGAATGGAATGAGAGAGGAAAGCATGGCGCTGGTAGATCCTTGGAATGGAATGAGAGAGGAAAGCATGGCGCTGGTAGATCCTTGAAATAGAATGAGAGAGAAAAACATGGCACTGGTAGATCCTTGTAATCGAATGAGAGAGGAAAGCATGGCGCTGTTAGATCCTTGGAATGGAATGAGAGAGAAAAACATGGTGCTGGTAGATCCTTGGAATGGTAGATCCTTGGAATCAAATGAGAAGGAAAAGCATGGCGCTGTTAGATCCTTGGAATGGAATGAGAGTGGAAAGCATGGCGCTAGTAGATCCTTGGAATGGAATGAGAGGGAAAAACATGGCGCTAGTAGATCCTTGGAATGGAATGAGAGGGAAAAGCATGGCGCTGGTAGATCCTTGGAATGGAATGAGAGAGGAAAGCATGGCGCTGGTAGATCATTGGAATGGAACGAGAGAGAAAAACATGGCGCTGGTAGATCCTTGGAATGGTAGATCCTTGGAATGGAATGAGAGAGAAAAGCATGGCGCTGGTAGATCCTTGGAATGGAATGAGAGTGGAAAGCATGGCGCTGGTAGATCCTTGGAATGGAATCAGAGAGAAAAACATGGCGCTGGTAGATCCTTGGAATGGAATAAGAGAGAAAAACATGGCGCTGTTAGATCCTTGGAATGGAATCAGAGAGGAAAGCATGGCGCTGGAAGATCCTTGGAATACATGGCGCTTGATGATCCTTGGAATACATGGCGCTTGATGATCCTTGGAATACATGGCGCTTGATGATCCTTGGAATACATGGCGCTTGATGATCCTTGGAATACATGGCGCTTGATGATCCTTGGAATACATGGCGCTTGATGATCCTTGGAATACATGGCGCTTGATGATCCTTTGAATACATGGCGCTTGATGATCCTTGGAATACATGGAGCTTGATGATCCTAGGAATACATGGCGCTGAAAGATCCTTGGAATACATGGCGCTGAAAGATCTTTGGAATGCATGGCGCTGGAAGATCCTTGGAATGCATGGCGCTGGAAGATCCTTGGAATGCATGGCGCTGGAAGATCCTTGGAATGCATGGCGCTGGAAGATCCTTGGAATGCATGACGCTGGAAGATCCTTGGAATGCATGGCGCTGGAAGATCCTTGGAATGCATGACGCTGGTAGATCCTTGGAATGCATGGCGCTGGTAGATCCTTGGAATGCATGGCGCTGGTAGATCCTTGGAATGCATGGCGCTGGTAGATCCTTAAAATGCATGGCGCTGGTAGATTCTTGGAATGGAATGAGAGAGGAAAGCATGGCGCTGGACAAAAGTGGAGAATGAGGAAGGTGTCAGCCTGAGAAAGAGAGAGAGAGAGAGAGAGAGAGAGAGAGAGAGAGAGAGAGAGAGAGAGAGAGAGAGAGAGAGAGAGAGAGAGAGAGAGAGACGAAGTGAACACACACACACACACACACACACACACACACACACACACACACACACACACACACACACACACACACACTCAAACGCACGCATGCACACACACACACACACACACAAACACACACATACACACACGCATGCACGCACACACACGCATGCACGCACACACACGTAAACACACACACACATACACACACACGTTTTTTTTTTTATCTTTAATTAAGTGGATTTTCTATTTTTGTGTTGTAGCTGTAGATAGGTTAATTCTTTTGACTTGTTGTGTTAACCTTTTCTCACGGTCCCGGTTTTTTTTTCCCGTCTAATAACACGTAATGTGGAAAGACGTGAAACAAAGCAACAGCAACAGCAGCAGCAGCAACAACAACAACAACAACAACAACAACAACAAACACACACACACACACACACACACACACACACACACACACACACACACACACACACACACACACACACACACACACACACACACACACAATAAAGCCCTTTGTATGCATAACGTTATTAATGGAACAGCTCCCCAAAAGATTACAGAAACATTTAGAGTCAATTGCCATAGACATAATCATTTGTTGTCCATTCCTAGACCACGCAACAATTTATACAAATCCAGTTTCGTATATTCAGGTGGAAATCTGTGGAATAAACTGACAAATCCCTTAAAAAATACAAAAATAAAAACACATTTAAGAAAAAAATGAAAGATTATCTCATGAATCGTTAACCACATATGATACTGAAAAAATGTCCATCCTGTGCAGAAAAGAAATACACTGGTAAAGATATACACTTCGTGAATGTAACCATAGGGACGGCAATGAGCATTGATACCTTTTACGTGAATGGAAGTGAGTGGGTAAAGGGGAGGAGATGGGAGTGGGTAAGACGGTATGTTTACTTCTCTTTTGATGAATGGCATTGTACAAGATTTGATTTTCTTTTCTCTTTCTTTCTTTTTCTCATAGAGGGCTTGATGTAAAAAAGCAGATATGTTGCTTATTCAATGTTTCCATCTCTAAATAAAATTTTGACTTGACTTGACTTGACACACACAGGTGAGGGGGAGGGGGCAGGGAGAGAGACAGAGAGGGGGTGTGGAGAGGACAGGAGAGGAGAGGAATGAGAGAGAGAGAGACAGAGAGAGGGAGGGGAGGTATTAGAGAAGAGAGAGAGAGAGAGAGAGAGAGAGAGAGAGAGGAGAGAGAGAGAGGGGGGGTATTAGAGAGGAGAGAGAGAGAGAGAGGAGAGAGAGAGAGGGGGGTGTTAGAGAGGAGAGACAGAGAGAGAGGGGGGGGGAGGGAGGGAGGGAGAGACACCGTAATAACTCCCAGTGGAATGCTGGCACTAGGACTGCCACAGAGCACACCTAGATGTGGCTATGGATGGGAAAGGGCACTAGGACTGCCACAGAGCACACCTAGATGTGGCTATGGATGGGAAAGGGCTCTAGGACTGCAACAGAGCACACCTAGATGTGGCTATGGATGGGAAAGGGCACTAGGACTGCAACAGAGCACACCTAGATGTGGCTATGGATAGGAAAGGGCTCTAGGACTGCAACAGAGCACACCTAGATGTGGCTATGGATGGGAAAGGGCTCTAGGACTGCAACAGAGCACACCTAGATGTGGCTATGGATGGGAAAGGGCACTAGGACTGCCACAGAGCACACCTAGATGTGGCTATGGATGGGAAAGGGCTCTAGGACTGCCACAGAGCACACCTAGATGTGGCTATGGATGGGAAAGGGCTCTAGGACTGCAACAGAGCACACCTAGATGTGGCTATGGATGGGAAAGGGCACTAGGACTGCCACAGAGCACACCTAGATGTGGCTATGGATGGGAAAGGGCACTAGGACTGCAACAGAGCACACCTAGATGTGGCTATGGATGGGAAAGGGCTCTAGGACTGCAACAGAGCACACCTAGATGTGGCTATGGATGGGAAAGGGCTCTAGGACTGCAACAGAGCACACCTAGATGTGGCTATGGATGTGAAAGGGCTCTAGGACTGCAACAGAGCACACCTAGATGTGGCTATGGATGGGATAGGGCTCTAGGACTGCAACAGAGCACACCTAGATGTGGCTATGGATGGGAAAGGGCACTAGGACTGCCACAGAGCACACCTAGATGTGGCTATGGATGGGAAAGGACTCTAGGACTGCAATAGAGCACATCTAGATGTGGCTATGGATGGGAAAGGGCACTAGGACTGCAACAGAGCACACCTAGATGTGGCTATGGATGGGAAAGGGCTCTAGGACTGCAACAGAGCACACCTAGATGTGGCTATGGATGGGAAAGGGCACTAGGACTGCAACGGAGCACACCTAGATGTGGCTATGGATGGGAAAGGGCACTAGGACTGCAACAGAGCACACCTAGATGTGGCTATGGATGGGAAAGAGCTCTAGGACTGCCACAGAGCACACCTAGATGTGGCTATGGATGGGAAAGGGCTCTAGGACTGCCACAGAGCACACCTAGATGTGGCTATGGATGGGAAAGGACTCTAGGACTGCAACAGAGCACACCTAGATGTGGCTATGGATGGGAAAGGGCTCTAGGACTACAAAAGAGCACACCTAGATGTGGCTATGGATGGGAAAGGGCTCTAGGACTGCAACAGAGCACACCTAGATGTGGCTATGGATGGGAAAGGGCTCTAGGACTGCAACAGAGCACACCTAGATGTGGCTATGGATGGGAAAGGGCACTAGGACTGCAACAGAGCACACCTAGATGTGCCTATGGATGGGGAAGGGCTCTAGGACTGCAACAGAGCACACCTAGATGTGGCTATGGATGGGAAAGGGCTCTAGGACTGCAACAGAGCACACCTAGATGTGGCTATGGATGGGAAAGGGCACTAGGACTGCCACAGAGCACACCTAGATGTGGCTATGGATGGGAAAGGGCTCTAGGACTGCCACAGAGCACACCTAGATGTGGCTATGGATGGGAAAGGGCTCTAGGACTGCAACAGAGCACACCTAGATGTGGCTATGGATGGGAAAGGGCACTAGGACTGCCACAGAGCACACCTAGATGTGGCTATGGATGGGAAAGGGCACTAGGACTGCAACAGAGCACACCTAGATGTGGCTATGGATGGGAAAGGGCTCTAGGACTGCAACAGAGCACACCTAGATGTGGCTATGGATGGGAAAGGGCTCTAGGACTGCAACAGAGCACACCTAGATGTGGCTATGGATGGGAAAGGGCTCTAGGACTGCAACAGAGCACACCTAGATGTGGCTATGGATGGGAAAGGGCTCTAGGACTGCCACAGAGCACACCTAGATGTGGCTATGGATGGGAAAGGGCACTAGGACTGCCACAGAGCACACCTAGATGTGGCTATGGATGGGAAAGGGCTCTAGGACTGCAACAGAGCACATCTAGATGTGGCTATGGATGGGAAAGGGCACTAGGACTGCAACAGAGCACACCTAGATGTGGCTATGGATGGGAAAAAGCTCTAGGACTGCAACAGAGCACACCTAGATGTGGCTATGGATGGGAAAGGGCACTAGGACTGCAACAGAGCACACCTAGATGTGGCTATGGATGGGAAAGGGCACTAGGACTGCAACAGAGCACACCTAGATGTGGCTATGGATGGGAAAGAGCTCTAGGACTGCCACAGAGCACACCTAGATGTGGCTATGGATGGGAAAGGGCTCTAGGACTGCCACAGAGCACACCTAGATGTGGCTATGGATGGGAAAGGACTCTAGGACTGCAACAGAGCACACCTATATGTGGCTATGGATGGGAAAGGGCTCTAGGACTGCAACAGAGCACACCTAGATGTGGCTATGGATGGGAAAGGGCTCTAGGACTGTAACAGAGCACACCTAGATGTGGCTATGGATGGGAAAGGGCTCTAGGACTGCAACAGAGCACACCTAGATGTGTCTATGGATGGGAAAGGGCACTAGGACTGCAACAGAGCACACCTAGATGTGGCTATGGATGGGAATGGGCTCTAGGACTGCAACAGAGCACACCTAGATGTGGCTATGGATGGGAAAGGGCTCTAGGACTGCAACAGAGTACACCTAGATGTGGCTATGGATGGGAAAGGGCTCTAGGACTGCAACAGAGCACACCTAGATGTGGCTATGGATGGGAATGGGCTCTAGGACTGCAACAGAGCACACCTAGATGTGGCTATGGATGGGAAAGGGCTCTAGGACTGCAACAGAGCACACCTAGATGTGGCTATGGATGGGAAAGGGCTCTAGGACTGCAACAGAACACACCTAGATGTGGCTATGGATGGGAAAGGGCTCTAGGACTGCAACAGAGCACACCTAGATGTGGCTATGGATGGGAAAGGGCACTAGGACTGCAACAGAGCACACCTAGATGTGGCTATGGATGGGAAAGGGCACTAGGACTGCAACGGAGCACACCTAGATGTGGCTATGGATGGGAAAGGGCGCATCACAGCGGGGAAGATGAGACGGGATAAAGGGGGTAGGTGAATTGGGTGGGTGAGTGAGGGGGGGGTGGTGGCAAGACAGCTGAGAAGTGAATGAGACCTGGGAGGAGGACAAGGGCAAGGGCAATGATGACAAGACCATGGATTTAAAAAAAAATTAAAAAGCAGAGGGGGAAAAACTGAAACAGAACATGATAATGAAGAAAGAATGACAGAACAGTTTAAAAAAACACACACAAAAAACAGGACAGACATAGAGACAAGAAAAGGGATTAAAAAAAAGTGTCGGTGCCTAACCCTCTACCCCAACACACCATCCTTTATCCTCCCACCCCCACCCCCACGCCACTCACCTACTCCCCCTTCTGCAAACAAACAAACGAACACTACAAACAAACAAAAAGAAAGAGAAAGAAAAGAAAGTCAACCAACACACAAACAGAAAACAAACACTTCAAAAAACAAAAAGAAAGAGAAAGAAAACAAACGAACCAACACACAAACGAACGCACAAACAAACAAACAAACAAACAAACAAACAAAAAGCACAGACAAACACACAAACAAACAAACAAGCAGACAAGAATCTGCAACACATTTCTATCCAGGCAACATTCTATAATTCCCGTTACCCCTGTGTACACAAGCCGTTTTGAAAGACGTGGACAGAGGAAGTGGGTCAATAACATCTGTCACAGCATTGATGACATCAGCACAGCCTGCCAAAGATCCATCTGTCATAGCATTGATGACAAAAGCACAGCCTGCCAAAGGTCCATCTGTCACAGCATTGATGACATCAGCACAGCCTGCCAAAGGTCCATCTGTAATAGCATTGATGACATCAGCACAGTCTGCCAAAGGTCCATCTGTAATAGCATTGATGACATCAGCACAGCCTGTCAAAGGTCCATCTGTAATAGCATTGATGACATCAGCACAGCCTGCCAAAGGTCCATCTGTCACAGCATTGATGACATCAGCACAGCCTGCCAAAGGTCCATCTGTAATAGCATTGATGACATCAGCACAGCCTGCCAAAGATCCATCTGTCATAGCTTTGATGACATCAGCACAGCCTGCCAAAGATCCATCTGTCATAGCATTGATGACATCAGCACAGCCTGCCAAAGATCCATCTGCCATAGCACATTGATGACATCAACACAGCCTGCCAAAGATCCATCTGTAATAGCATTGATGACATCAGCACAGCCTGCCAAAGGTCCATCTGTAATAGCATTGATGACATCAGCACAGCCTGCCAAAGATCCATCTGTCATAGCATTGATGACATCAGCACAGCCTGCCAAAGATCCATCTGTCATAGCACATTGATGACATCAGCACAGCCTGCCAAAGATCCTTCTGTCATAGCACATTGATGACATCAGCACAGCCTGCCAAAGATCCGTCTGCCATATCATATTGATGACATCAACAGAGCCTGCCAAAGGTCCATCCATCTGCCATATCATATTGATGACATCAACAGAGCCTGCCAAAGGTCCATCCATCTGCCATATCATATTGATGACATCAGCACAGCCTGCCAAAGTCCATCTGCCATAGCACATTGATGACATCAACAGAGCCTGCCAAATGTCCATCCATCTGCCATATCATATTGATGACATCAACAGAGCCTGCCAAAGGTCCATCTGCCATAGAACATTGATGACATCAGCACAGCCTGCGAACGGTCCAACCTTGAGCATTAGTTGTTATTGGCCCGCAAGGAACGGTAATGGGAGGAAATGGACTTGGGGCGGAGAGAGGGGGCGGGGGTGATGGTCCTTCTATTACAGAGGGGGCGCGGGTAATGGTCCTTCTCTTTGGAGCCAGGAGGCCATTGGAGGGAAGGGGGCGGGGGGGGGGGGGGGGGGGGGGGGCATTGGAGGGAAGGGGGCTTTTAACTGATGACACTTACGGAGGAGTTTGGACGCAAAGGGATTGTTAGTCTGCCATGTGAGGATCATTTGGCATGGGAAGGCTGATATGGCATTTCCCTGGTTCTGTTCTCGGTTAGTTTCTGACGGTAATTGGTTGGTCATTTAGAAGTTTTTAACTGCTGTTTTGCCTACTATACTGATTTTGACTAAATTGATACATATTCTAGTTGTGATTTCATTATTAGTTTTACGGTGTTTTCTGTGATATTATTATTGACGTGAATTTACGTAGTTTCGTTGTGATTTCATTATTTGCACGTGTGTTACGGTGTTTTTCTTGTTGTGATTTCATTATTTGCACGTGTTTACGGTGTTTTTCTTGTTGTGATTTCATTATTTGCAGTGTTTACGGTGTTTTTCTTGTTGTGATTTCATTATTTGCACGTGTTTACGGTGTTTTTCTTGTTGTGATTTCATTATTTGCACGTGTTTACGGTGTTTTTCTTGTTGTGATTTCATTATTTGCACGTGTTTACGGTGTTTTTCTTGTTGTGATTTCATTATTTGCACGTGTTTACGGTGTTTTTCTTGTTGTGATTTCATTATTTGCACGTGTTTACGGTGTTTTTCTTGTTGTGATTTCATTATTTGCACTGTGTTTACGGTGTTTTTCTTGTTGTGATTTCATTATTTGCACTGTTTACGGTGTTTTTCTTGTTGTGATTTCATTATTTGCACGTGTTTACGGTGTTTTTCTTGTTGTGATTTCATTATTTGCACGTGTTTACGGTGTTTTTCTTGTTGTGATTTCATTATTTGCACGTGTTTACGGTGTTTTTCTTGTTGTGATTTCATTATTTGCACGTGTTTACGGTGTTTTTCTTGTTGTGATTTCATTATTTGCACTGTTTACGGTGTTTTTCTTGTTGTGATTTCATTATTTGCACTGTTTACGGTGTTTTTCTTGTTGTGATTTCATTATTTGCACTGTTTACGGTGTTTTTCTTGTTGTGATTTCATTATTTGCACTGTTTACGGTGTTTTTCTTGTTGTGATTTCATTATTTGCACTGTTTACGGTGTTTTTCTTGTTGTGATTTCATTATTTGCACGTGTTTACGGTGTTTTTCTTGTTGTGATTTCATTATTTGCACTGTTTACGGTGTTTTTCTTGTTGTGATTTCATTATTTGCACGTGTTTACGGTGTTTTTCTTGTTGTGATTTCATTATTTGCACTGTTTACGGTGTTTTTCTTGTTGTGATTTCATTATTTGCACTGTTTACGGTGTTTTTCTTGTTGTGATTTCATTATTTGCACTGTTTACGGTGTTTTTCTTGTTGTGATTTCATTATTTGCACGTGTTTACGGTGTTTTTCTTGTTGTGATTTCATTATTTGCACGTGTTTACGGTGTTTTTCTTGTTGTGATTTCATTATTTGCACGTGTTTACGGTGTTTTTCTTGTTGTGATTTCATTATTTGCACGTGTTTACGGTGTTTTTCTTGTTGTGATTTCATTATTTGCACTGTTTACGGTGTTTTTCTTGTTGTGATTTCATTATTTGCACGTGTTTACGGTGTTTTTCTTGTTGTGATTTCATATTTGCACTGTTTACGGTGTTTTTCTTGTTGTGATTTCATTATTTGCACGTGTTTACGGTGTTTTTCTTGTTGTGATTTCATTATTTGCACTGTTTACGGTGTTTTTCTTGTTGTGATTTCATTATTTGCACGTGTTTACGGTGTTTTCTTGTTGTGATTTCATTATTTGCACTGTTTACGTGTGTTTTTCTTGTTGTGATTTCATTATTTGCACTGTTTACGGTGTTTTTCTTGTTGTGATTTCATTATTTGCACGTGTTTACGGTGTTTTTCTTGTTGTGTATTTCATTATTTGCACGTGTTTACGGTGTTTTTCTTGTTGTGATTTCATTATTTGCACTGTTTACGGTGTTTTTCTTGTTGTGATTTCATTATTTGCACTGTTTTACGGTGTTTTTCTTGTTGTGATTTCATTATTTGCACGTGTTTACGGTGTTTTTCTTGTTGTGATTTCATTATTTGCACTGTTTACGGTGTTTTTCTTGTTGTGATTTCATTATTTGCACGTGTTTACGGTGTTTTTCTTGTTGTGATTTCATTATTTGCACTGTTTACGGTGTTTTTTCTTGTTGTGATTTCATTATTTGCACGTGTTTTACGGTGTTTTTCTTGTTGTGATTTCATTATTTGCACTGTTTACGGTGTTTTTCTTGTTGTGATTTCATTATTTGCACGTGTTTACGGTGTTTTTCTTGTTGTGATTTCATTATTTGCACTGTTTACGGTGTTTTTCTTGTTGTGATTTCATTATTTGCACGTGTTTACGGTGTTTTTCTTGTTGTGATTTCATTATTTGCACTGTTTACGGTGTTTTTCTTGTTGTGATTTCATTATTTGCACGTGTTTACGGTGTTTTTTCTTGTTGTGATTTCATTATTTGCACTGTTTACGGTGTTTTTCTTGTTGTGATTTCATTATTTGCACGTGTTTACGGTGTTTTTCTCTTGTTGTGATTTCATTATTTGCACGTGTTTACGGTGTTTTTCTTGTTGTGATTTCATTATTTGCACTGTTTACGGTGTTTTTCTTGTTTGTTGATTTCATTATTTGAACGTGTTTACGGTGTTTTTCTTGTTGTGATTTCATTATTTGCACTGTTTACGGTGTTTTTCTTGTTGTGATTTCATTATTTGCACGTGTTTACGGTGTTTTTCTTGTTGTGATTTCATTATTTGCACTGTTTACGGTGTTTTTCTTGTTGTGATTTCATTATTTGCACTGTTTACGGTGTTTTTTCTTGTTGTGATTTCATTATTTGCACTGTTTACGGTGTTTTTCTTGTTGTGATTTCATTATTTGCACGTGTTTACGGTGTTTTTCTTGTTGTGATTTCATTATTTGCACTGTTTACGGTGTTTTTCTTGTTGTGATTTCATTATTTGCACGTGTTTACGGTGTTTTTCTTGTTGTGATTTCATTATTTGCACGTGTTTACGGTGTTTTTCTTGTTGTGATTTCATTATTTGCACTGTTTACGGTGTTTTTTCTTGTTGTGATTTCATTATTTGCACTGTTTACGGTTTTCTTGTTGATTCATTATTTGCACTGTTTACGGTGTTTTTTGTTGTGATTTCATTATTTGCACGTGTTTACGGTGTTTTTTCTTGTTGTGATTTCATTATTTGCACGTGTTTACGGTGTTTTTCTTGTTGTGATTTCATTATTTGCACTGTTTACGGTGTTTTTCTTGTTGTGATTTCATTATTTGCACTGTTTACGGTGTTTTTCTTGTTGTGATTTCATTATTTGCACTGTTTACGGTGTTTTTCTTGTTGTGATTTCATTATTTGCACTGTTTACGGTGTTTTTCTTGTTGTGATTTCATTATTTGCACTGTTTACGGTGTTTTTCTTGTTGTGATTTCATTATTTGCACTGTTTACGGTGTTTTTCTTGTTGTGATTTCATTATTTGCACGTGTTTACGGTGTTTTTCTTGTTGTGATTTCATTATTTGCACGTGTTTACGGTGTTTTTCTTGTTGTGATTTCATTATTTGCACGTGTTTACGGTGTTTTTTTGTTGTGATTTCATTATTTGCACTGTTTACGGTGTTTTTCTTGTTGTGATTTCATTATTTGCACGTGTTTACGGTGTTTTTCTTGTTGTGATTTCATTATTTGCACGTGTTTACGGTGTTTTTCTTGTTGTGATTTCATTATTTGCACTGTTTACGGTGTTTTCTTGTTGTGATTTCATTATTTGCACTGTTTACGGTGTTTTTCTTGTTGTGATTTCATTATTTGCACTGTTTACGGTGTTTTTTTTGTTGTGATTTCATTATTTGCACGTGTTTACGGTGTTTTTGTTGTGATTTCATTATTGCACTGTTACGGTGTTTTTCTTGTTGTGATTTCATTATTTGCACTGTTTACGGTGTTTTTTCTTGTTGTGATTTCATTATTTGCACGTGTTTACAGTGTTTTTCTTGTTGTGATTTTCATTAGTTGCACTGTTTACGGTGTTTTTTTTGTTGTGATTTCATTATTTGCACTGTTTACGGTGTTTTTCTTGTTGTGATTTCATTATTTGCTCGTGTTTACGGTGTTTTTCTTGTTGTGATTTCATTATTTGCACTGTTTACGGTGTTTTTGCTTGTTGTGATTTCATTATTTGCACGTGTTTACGGTGTTTTTCTTGTTGTGATTTCATTATTTGCACTGTTTACGGTGTTTTTCTTGTTGTGATTTCATTATTTGCACGTGTTTACGGTGTTTTTCTTGTTGTGATTTCATTATTTGCACTGTTTACGGTGTTTTTCTTGTTGTGATTTCATTATTTGCACTGTTTACGGTGATTTTCTTGTTTGATTTCATTATTTGCACTTGCTTACGGTGTTTTTCTTGTTGTGATTTCATTATTTGCACTGTTTACGGTGTTGTTCGTGTTGTGATTTCATTATTTGCACGTGTTTACGGTGTTTTTCTTGTTGTGATTTCATTATTTGCACTGTTTACGGTGTTTGTCTTGTTGTGATTTCATTATTTGCACGTGTTTACGGTGTTTTTCTTGTTGTGATTTCATTATTTGCACTGTTTACGGTGTTTTCCTTGTTGTGATTTCATTATTTGCACTGTTTACGGTGTTTTTCTTGTTGTGATTTCATTATTTGCACGTGTTTACGGTTTTTTTCTTGTTGTGATTTCATTATTTGCACGTGTTTACGGTGTTTTTCTTGTTGTTATTTCATTATTTGCACGTGTTTACGGTGTTTTTTCTTGTTGTGATTTCATTATTTGCACTGTTTACGGTGTTTTTCTTGTTGTGATTTCATTATTTGCACGTGTTTACGGTGTTTTTCTTGTTGTGATTTCATTATTTGCACTGTTTACGGTGTTTTTGTTGTTGTGATTTGATTATTTGCACGTGTTTACGGTGTTTTTCTTGTTGTGATTTCATTATTTGCACTGTTTACGGTGTTTTTCT
>CM031605.1:99511687-99516687 GCA_018398815.1 Conus ventricosus | reverse complement strand
ATGCGAAGAAGAAGAAGAAGAATGCGAAGAAGAAGAAGAAGAATGCGAAGAAGAAGAAGAAGAAGAAGAAGAAGAAGAAAAGAAGAAAAGAAAAGAACAAGAAGAAGAAAGAAGAAGAAGAAGAAGATAGAATGCGAAGAAGAAGAAGAAGAATGCGAAGAAGAAGAAGAAGAAGAAGAAGAAGAAGAAGAAGAAGAAGAAAGAAGAAGAAGAAGAAGAAGTAGAGAAGAAGAAGAAGAAAGAGAGCGGGAAGGAGAGGGGGAGGGGGAGAAGGGGGGGGGGGTTGAGGGCAGACAGGCGGACTCAAACTACAGACAGAAAACCGTAAAGAAAAATACAGCCAGATGAAACGAGGGTCACATCTGTCTTCCCTCACTGCAGCCAGCTCCAAGTACAACTGATCACTGCACAGTGCAGGGCTCTTTGAGTGAGGCAGTCGTCTCTGAACTTGAAGAACGGAGACCTCTCTCTCTCTCTCTCTCTCCTCTCTCTCTCTCTCTCTCTCTCTCTCCTCTCTCTCTCTCTCTCTCTCTCAGCTTCCTTAAAGTCTTTTGGTCTCAAATATGGAATTCGATTTGATTCATTTTGTCTGGAATTTTTTGGTCCGGAAAAATATCAGATTTGGCACCGCTTCCCACTCCCAATCAACATTTAAAAAAAAAACCTGACGTCTCTTAGTAGACCTCTGCTCGAATTTCAATTTACAGTCCATTTAAAGTCTTTCTCGATCAAATCCTGTTTTTGTTGTCGTTCTTGTTATTTTAAAAACCCTAGAAGGATTTGTTCATATACACAGCAGTCTCTTAGGTTTCATTCCCTGTGACGGCGAGCTTATGTGCCAAACATACGCATTTAGTATGTAAGAAACATTTCTCTCTATAACTCTCACCTGTAACACTTGAACTGTTCAGTTCGCCAGCCCTGTCTGCTGTTATTCATACCTCGGAAAACCCTCAATGAGCTTTCCTCATTTCTTTCTACGTCACATTTTCTTGCCTAGTTTTTACTTTTTCGTATCACTCACTCCAATCCCCCAACCCCCAACTCCCGCCCTTCACCCCCCCCCCCCCCCTCCCCCTCCGTTATATTTCATATTTTTCATTTTCCGCAGTGAGAGGATTGGTGATCACTTGGTCTGAAGCTGGTCTTCTATGATGTGATTAAAATGTCTAACTGCTTGGGTCTTTTGTCTACCATCTGCCATGATGGAAAAGACAATTGTGTCATCCATGACGGCTTTTAGATGGGGCTTTTAGAATCCACCTGGAGTTCTGCTGATCATGTATGGCTCATGGCTGCTTTCAAGATAATTTCCAATGCCGACAGAGACAGTAGTGGAGAACTTACACAGCCCATTGCTGTGCCGCTTCCAGACTCCAATGCTGACAGAGACAGTAGTGGAGAACTTACACAGCCCATTGTGCCGCTTCCAGACTCCAATGCTGACAGAGACAGTAGTGGAGAACTTACACAGCCCATTGCTGTGCCGCTTCCAGACTCCAATGCTGACAGAGACAGTAGTGGAGAACTTACACAGCCCATTGCTGTGCCGCTTCCAGACTCCAATGCTGACAGAGACAGTAGTGGAGAACTTACACAGCCCATTGTGCCGCTTCCAGACTGCCCCGGCCTGTTGTGCATTCCTGGGCGGAAACCTCATTGAGAAGCCATGGAAGTACTTCCTCAGCATTTTGTTGGCTGTGTTCTTTAGGACATGACACATCTGGAGGGCCAGTTGAATCATCTCCTATACAACTGATCCTTATGCATTTGCCTGATGGAGCCACACCACATCGAGGTCCCATTTCACAGTGTTGGCTCTTTGAATTGCTTCCCAAATCACAGTGACATGTTCGCTGACCACTGCCAGACACTCCCGGAATGATGACTTCTTTCTCGACTGTCTACGCCCAGTGCTCATTTTCGGTCAGTCAGTCTGTCTGCCATGACAGAGGGAGGGTTTCCCCTTCAACATTCAGAAATGATTCTGGACTGAGCAGGTTCAATCTTCCTCTCTGCTCGTAGTCTTCGTCTAATTGCGAAACCGTTGAACAAAAAAAAAAGAAGAAAAAAAGAAAGAAAAGAAACAAACCAAACAAACAAAAGATCAGGAGGAAGACAGCTGTCAAACACATGACAAAATCTCCAAACTGGAAATAAAAGAGGAGGAAGGAGATGGGAGGTGGGGGCAAGGGGGGGGGGGGGGAGGCATGATCTGCCTTGTGTACAGGGAGTGGATGCTGTCTTTGGTGTCATCTCTCGCGAACAGTTTTCTTTGGGCATTCGTGGTCTTTTTCTGCTTGAGTTCTTTTCGTCTGTCCCATCTGTCATGTTCTGTGAATGGTACCACCCCTACATCGTTCCTTTCTGTCCAGTCACTACACACACAGCCTGGCCCTCTGTCCCATCTGTCATGTTCTGTGAATGGTACCACCCCTACATCGTTCCTTTCTGTTCAGTCACTACAGACACAGCCACAGCCTTGCCCTCTGTCCCATCTGTCATGTTCTGTGAATGGTACCACCCCTACATCGTTCCTTTCTGTCCAGTCACTACACACACAGCCTGGCCCTCTGTCCCATCTGTCATGTTCTGTGAATGGTACCACCCCTACATCGTTCCTTTCTGTCCAGTCACTACACACACAGCCTGGCCCACTGTCCCATCTTTCATGTTCTGTGAATGGTACCACCCCTACATCGTTCCTTTCTGTCCAGTCACTACACACACAGCCTGGCCCACTGTCCCATCTGTCATGTTCTGTGAATGGCACCACCCCTACATCGTTCCTTTCTGTCCAGTCACTACACACACAGCCTGGCCCTCTGTCCCATCTTTCATGTTCTGTGAATGGCACCACCCCTACATCGTTCCTTTCTGTTCAGTCACTACACACACAGCCTGGCCCTCTGTCCCATCTGTCATGTTCTGTCAGTGGCACCACTCACACCCCTACATCGTTCCTTTCTGTTCAGTCACTACACACACAGCCACAGCCTGGCCCTCTGTCCCATCTTTCATGTTCTGTCAGTGGCACCACTCACACCCCTACATCGTTCCTTTCTGTTCAGTCACTACACACACAGCCACAGCCTGGCCCACTGTCCCATCTGTCATGTTCTGTCAGTGGCACCACTCACACTCCTGCATCGTTCCTATCTGTCCAGTCACTACACACACAGCCACAGCCTGGCCCTCTGTCCCATCTTTCATGTTCTGTCAGTGGCACCACTCACACTCCTACATCGTTCCTTTCTGTCCAGTCACTACAGACACAGCCTGGCCCTCTGTCCCATCTTTCATGTTCTGTCAGTGGCACCACTCACACTCCTGCATCGTTCCTTTCTGTCCAGTCACTACACACACAGCCACAGCCTGGCCCTTGCTTGTAGCACTCTTAAGGACGGCTTTCCGTGAGGCCCAGACGGCATATACAATGTGCATATGTATTTGTGTGAACTGCGAAACATGAGCTGTTGCGATCTGTGTGTGTTTTGTTTTTATATTTCTGGCCTCTTCCCACTCTCTCCTGCGCGCATGCACGCACACACACACACACACACACACACACACACACACACACACACACACACACACACCACACACACACACACACACACACCACACACGCACCACGCACGCACGCACGCACACACACACGTACGCATGCACGAACAGAGAGAGAAAGAGAAAGACAGACAGGCAGACAGACAGACAGAGCGCTAGGACCTCTCTGTTCCGAGAAGTGGCAGCAACACATGTGTTGAAGCCCTCCAGTCCTGGTCGCTCTGTCCTGTGTGACGTGGGCCAGACAGGCGGCCATGGGGTCACAAATGCATTTCCCATGTCCCACGCTCAACAGCCGGTCGCTTCCACCCACGTCAAATGTTAACGAGAGTTGAGGGGGAGGAAGAAGGCGATTCAGCGTGTCAAAGCAGTGGGGGAGGTGGAGAGGGATGACAGCTAAAGTCCCCTCAGGGGCATGTTGGCTGGCACGCACGCACGCGTTCTTTGTCGCATGCATGCACTCTTGCACGTACCATAGACACGCGCACACAGACACACACACACAGACATGCACACACACAAATCTTATTTTGTGTAGATTCTCAATCGGTACTCTATGCTTTAAGATCATCAGATTATAAGAAAAAGACCAAAATTATCTTAAAAATCAGTCAGTTAATTCATATCTTAACTTTAAAAGGGACCAACGTTTCCTTTTGCTGGGTTCCTTCACATCTTGGATTTTCTTCAAATGAGTGGGCTGACAAAGTAGCAAAAATGGGCGCAAGGCAAGGCACAGAATCCACTGAAATTCACGTTCCCTTATCCATTCAGGAGGGTTATCATTTGCTGGAACAAGCAGTATGAAGTAGAATTAAAGGCTATACCCTGAGAAAAGATAGACTCTCCAAGAATAAGTATATTGATTCTCGTGGTTTGGATAACAAATCATATTTGAATCATACTGGCGTAATCAAATTCAGACAGATTATTTCGCTATGTTACAGGATAAACCTTAATGCGTTCATCACAAAATACAGCAAAAATGTTAGATGTTCATGTGGTGAACAAATTTCTAACAGGAACATCATTTTTGAATGTCAGAGGTTAAGACCTATCTTACCAGTGATTTCTGAAAATTGTATTGAAGGTGTTTTCAAAAATGCTACTAGTTTTGTTTAATATTGCGAAATGTTTACTTTATAGTCCTGTAGGACATTTGTTATAGGCTAGTTGATTGTAATTTTTGTTAATGCTCATTTTTCTGACTTTTTTTCTCCCCCTTATCAAAGAGACATAAATACATACACACACAATACGGTCTCCCTCCCCTCCTCTTCCTCCGATCCCTTCCCTCCCCCCCTCCCCTCAACCGTCTAATATCACTATGTGGATAGACGTTAAATTGAAGACAACACAACACACCACACACACACACACACACACACACACACCACACACACACACACGCACGCACGCACACACGCACGCAC
>CM031605.1:99476739-99496739 GCA_018398815.1 Conus ventricosus | reverse complement strand
CTCTGCCGCTTCTGCCATTGCTTTCAGGGCTCTGGTTTTTTCCTTCCCTGCAACTGAGAGCTGTTTCATGAGGCTGTATGCAGACGTTCCTACAAATCCCCTAGCTCCAATTTCTGCAGTGAGGACTTTGACCTGATAGCCTTCTCTCCTCAGGCTGTTTGCCAGATCAGCATACTTTTCAGTCTTGTAGATTTGAGCTGCCTCCATTCTGTTCTCATATGGCACCGTGAGCTCGATCATGATCAACTGCTTGGTTGACTTAGAGTGGACTACTATGTCTGGTCTCATGCCACTCTTGCTGATGATCTCTGGGTGACTCTTCCATTCTGGGAGGTCTGCAGTGCACTCCCAGTCATCTGCCCCATCCAGCAGACTCTGCCTGCATGTTTCGAGTGGCACTGTTGTTCTTGGCCACGATTTGCTGCCTCCTGCCGTGAAGAATGTTGCGGGTGCTTTTGGAGTCCTGATTCTCCCTTTTGTGGTGTTGGTACTAGCCCAGACTACTTGTACAATTTCTTTGAGCACTTGGTTGTGCCTCCATGTGTACCTTCCTTGAGCCAGGGCTACTTTACATGAGCTTAGAACATGCTCCACTGTTTGTTTTTTATGGCAGAGGGGGCATGCAGGATCGTCTGTTTTCCCCCACTTCACCAGGTTTGCATTTGAGGGCAGAAGGTCATATGCAGATCTGAGAATGAAGCTGATCCTGAGAGGGGCCATGTGCCAAATGTCATTCCAAGTTAGACTTCTTTGGAGTGCATTCTCCCACGTTGTCCATTGCCCTTGCTGGCTCTGCTGGACTGCTTTTTGGAGTCTTTTTGGTCTTCTTCTTTTCTCATCTCCTGAATCATCATGTCTCTTTTGGCTTTTCCTTTGGCCTTTGACCACCATTCAGTTTTGGTCACCCCCAGTCCTTGTCTGTTGGTCTGTGTGTGTCCTGTTTATTTCTGATCTTGAGACTTTCTTTTGCAGAATCCATCGCCTCTTGAACTTTCCATTTTCTGCCTGTCTTCAGCTGGGGCTTGATTGCTTCTACCACCTTGTCTCCTGAGTCCTCCAGCATGCTTTGAAGTCTGATCTTCCCTGCTTTGTATTCCTCCAGGATGGATTTCAGTGGTAGTTTGAGCTTTGCTTGGCGACAGTACAGCGCGATGTCAGTCAGACAGGGTGGGACACCAAGCCATTTCCTTGTGAACTTGTTGATTTTGGCTTCCATTGCCTCCACTGTGCTGGTGCAGATGTCGTATATCATCAGAGGCCATAGGAGCTTTGGTATCAGCATGAACTGCAGACACCAGACCTTGTATTTGCCAGGGAGCCCACACTGGTCAATGGTCTCCAAGCCTTCTTCCGCCATCTGCTTGGTTTCTTTTGCTCTTTGTGTGTCTTTCAGCGTATCATCATACCATCTTCCAATGCTCTTGACTGGTTCTTCTGTGACTGTTGGAATGGCCTGGTTGGCAACACTGAAGACCACAGATTCGGCCACCTTTCCTTTCCTCAGTGAGAGACTCCGTGATTTCTTTGGCTTGAACTTCATTCTGGATGAGGCAACTATGTCGTCCAGCCTCTCCAGCACATGACGTGTCTCGTCTTCTCTGGATGAAATCACTGTAGTGTCATCCATGAAGGCCTTGAGAGAAGGCATCTTGTATCCATCGCCAAGGTCTGTTGGTCTCGCGTTGTTTGTTGCTGCTTTCAAGATGAGTTCCATTGCCAGCACGAACAGTATCGGGGAAATTGCACAGCCCATTGCAATGCCCACTTCCAAGTTGATCCAATCAGTTGTGTACTCCTTGGTAGAGAACCGCATTGAGAAGCCATTGAAGTACTTCTTGAGCATGTCGCGGATGTTCTTTGGCACATGGTACATCTCAAGAGCCAACTGTATCATCTCATGGGGCACAGATCCATATGCGTTTGCCAGATCAAGCCACACTACGTCCAGGTCTCTCTTTTCTGTTTTTGCTTTTTGGATTGCGTCCCAGATCATTGTGACGTGTTCTACACAGCCAGCCACGCCTGGGATGCCACCTTTCTGGACTGACACATCCAAGTACTTGTTTTCCATCAGGTACTTGGTCAGCCTTGCTGCCATGACAGAGAAGAAGATTTTCCCTTCGACGTTCAGTAGTGATATTGGCCTGAACTGGCTGATGTCACTTGAGTTTTGCTCTTTGGGGATGTACACACCATCTGCCGTCATCCACTGGCCGCTGATCTTCTGGTTTCTCCAAGCCGATCGCAGCAGCCTGTGGAGCCACTCCAGCACCTTGGGACATTTCTTGTAAAGCTGGTACGGTATTCCGTTTGGCCCTGGTGATGATTTGGCTCTGGCTTTTTCGACCACCTTCTTGATTTCCGCCAACGTTGGAGGCTTGCCATTGAACTGTTTCCTCAGGGTTGGTTGGCCACACCAGATCTTGAATGTCGAGTGGTGCTTTGCTCTGTGAGTCAGAGTATGTTTTCCTCAGATGCTGCTCAAGAACTCCTTTGTCCACACTTAGGGTCCCAGATTTTGGCTGCTCAAACAGTGTTCTGGCAAACTGGAAGGGGTCTCTGAAGAAGCGCTCTTGTGTCTTCTTCTTTTTGCTCTTCCTCTTCCTCGCAGATTCCGCTTTGCTGAGGGCGCTGTGTTTTTCTTTCAGGTCTTCCCACAGTTTTTCCAAGCCTTGTTTTTCAGCTGGCAGTGCGGTCTTCATTTGCTTCTTGAGGTTGTTCTTTTGGACTCTGATCTTGTCCATCTTTTCTTGGCGTCTGGATTTCTTTGGAGGTGTTTTCTCTTTGGGTAGTTTTACTCCATAGGCGTCTCTACATGTGGCATACACAATGTCCCCATATGTGGCTAGTTTGTGTTCCAGGGTGCTTTTCCCTATCAGTGCATCGAGTCTTTGGACGATTTTTGCATCCAGTTTCTCCCAATCTTCAATTTCGTTTGCTCGTGGCAGGTTGAGTTTCAGGCGCCTGGCATCGAGGGCCTGTGCAAATTCCTCATCCGAACCAACAGCGTGGATGTCCTTGGCACTGTGGTTTAAATCCTGGCCTTGGTCTTCCGACGTCTTATCTGCTGATGCAGTGCGCTGCTGCTCATTCAGATGAGTCTTCACACATCCCATCTTTGTTCTGTGGATCTTCATGCCACGGGTGGTAGCGAAACGCTTTCCACAGACACATGGATATTCCATTTGGTCCATGTTCATAGTCCGTTTGGGATTTGCAGTCGTGATTGGTTGAGCACCGATGGATTCATCATTCTCTCCCCCTTTCGGTGAATCCTGGAGCATCTTTTCCTTTTATTTTTAGTAGCCACATGTTTAAGGCAAAGTGGGGAGCCAGCCCACAGAGCCCTTGGTTCTGGTCTTTCCCAGTGTCCTCCGGTCTTTCCCGGACGTCCTCCGGCCTATTCCCGGAAGTCAATGGTTTACCCATGCATCAGTAGAAAGAAACTCGTGGAGAGCGTGGCAGCAGAGAGTCCTCAGAAGAGAAGCCCCCTTCAAGCAAGTGTTTCGGCCCTTATCTCCTGACACTCTAGGGGGGTTGGGCCACACCCGGTTCATGACTCCGGATGTCCCTCTGCTGCCCCCTACATGTAAAGGGCCAGAGTTGAATGCTTTTCTGAAAATTTTTTGACGGCTAAAAAATGTAAATGGGCTTATGAATTCAAATTTTATTTCCCATTCTAAATATGGTTCTAAGTGCCATTTGAGGTCAGGTTTTCGAACTATTTTATATTCATACTGGCCAACATTATTTGCTTCTAGATTGCGCAGCTGTTCTAGTTTAGGAAACTTTTTGCTGTCGCCAACCTCTTTGCGTTTATAATCACCATCTTTAAAGTGTCCTAAAAAACCATACAAAGTCCCAAAATTCACCATTCTTTTCAAATTTCCACAACGCCCCGCAAGGTCTTTTAATTCTAAATTTAAAACCCCAACAGGCGCTAATGTAACCCCCGGAATCTTCGGGCCACCAAAATTTTTTAGTACATTTTAAAATTTTTTTTCCAAAAAACAATTGCGGGGTTATAAACATTTTAACGTTTTTTCCCCCTCCCGTTTTGGCCCTTTGATTTTTATTTTAAATGTTTCCGACCCCCCCAAACAAACAAAATTTTTTAAAACTGTAAATTAGGGAATTGAAAAATTTTCAAAGGGGGAAAGGCATTTTTCCTAGGAAGACTCAAAAAAACTTTTGGGGGCTCCCCCATCTATAAGTTTTCATAAAGTGCCATTCATCTAAATGAACAAGATAATAAATGTACTTTAAAAACGAGCGATTTTCCCCCCATAATTAGTTTTTTTGGTGTAGACTCTAAAACTAGGGAAACAGGCTGTTTGGCAGTTTTAAACCTAAACATTTTAGCTAGCTCTACCTAAAAAAGGTTTAATTTGTACTACTTCTTTTTAAAGGTTTGAATGAAAACATTTTTTTTTAATTTTTGCATTGTTAATTTTGAAGAAAGGGTCAAAGTTACTCATTGCTTCTTTTAGTGACAAAACCCGAAAAAACCATCAGTTTTGTTTAAACCGGTCAATTTTGGGAAACCCTAAATTTGCCCAACTTTTAGAATCAAAATTAAAAATTCTTCGATCAGTTATTTAAAACCATGGGTATTTTGGGTAAAATATTTCATGGAGGCGACCTTTTTGGGTTCCGCAATCGTTTCCAAAACAAAATTTTTTAAATCCGTGGGAACGTCTTGTTTTGTTTTTGGGTTACAAAAAATTTTTTAAAAAACAAAAAAAAAAAATGAGCGCGTTTAAAATATACTAAAAATAAAAAAATTTTCTGGGGGGGCCGCACTAAAAAATCTTAAAAATATAGCAACTGATACTTTTGGTCATTCCCTGTGACCCAGACTGACACTTTTCAAAAAAAGGGTGAGTACCCCCCTTAAAAACAGATTCTTAACCCCCCAAATTAAAAAAGACTACATAAAAAAAGTGGGGTTTTAAGTCATCCGATGCAGTTTTATAAAAAAACCAAATTAAACTTTGCTGTTTTTTGTGCATCAACGGGGTTTTGGGGAGTTTCGTATCTAAACATTTAAAAACAAAAAAATTTTTTGGGTTGGGGAAGTGTCCAAAATTTTTTTTCTTTTTTATTACCCCTTCAGACGTTTTTTTGACTAAAACCTGCAGCGCCATTACCAATGAAAAAACCTTTTAAACCCCCTTTCACCCAACAAATAGAAAAGAAGGTTTTGGGAAAAGGACTGTAACAAATTAAAAAATTTTAAAAGTTAAGACAGATTTTTAGACAAAAGCGGACAAAATCAGGGTTTTAAGGCCCCAAAAATATTATTGGGCGAGCACCGAAAATTTTAACTTTTAACGGGAACCCCCTCCTTACCCATCTTTCAAGGCAAAAAGGGGGTTCACCTGGGGTCCATAGGCAAGAGCAAAAAACCGGGCATGGACAACTTTTAAAATTTTAAAACATATCAAGGGCCAAACAAAAAGGGGGAAAAAAAACGAAAAAACGACTCATTCGTACTTACGTTGGTTTTGTGGGTTTCGCAACCACAACGAATCGGCAAAAAAACTGATTTTCTACTGTAAGGGTCACAAAAACAAAAACTTAAAAATTTAGGGGAGGGCCCTTTTAATTCTACATTGTTTTTACCTTCAATTAAAAAAAGGTCCCCAAAATTTTTTAAAATTTCGAAAGATGGGAAATTAGACTTTGCTTTTTGGCACGGTTTTAAAATACATGCGCCTTTTACCTCAGACCCAAAGTAGGAAACAATAATAAACAAACCAAAAATGAAACCTTGTACGGGTAATGAACAAAAGTGGGAAAAAACGATATAAAATTCTGAGAAAGTAAAAATTACAAACAATAAAAAAAAAAACCCAAGATTAAGCCCAAACCTTTCCCCCGGGGTTCAAACCCCAAAGACTGTTGAAGACGGGGGACTTTTTTTTCGCATGACCATGAATAAGAAAAGACAGCGTTTTTTGGTTGGGTTTAACTGTTTTAGGATTACTTGGTCTTTATCTTACTAAATAGAAACCCCCAACTATTAAAAAAACTAATGCCCTTTAAGTTCTCGGCCATAAAGCCAACTATTTTTCCCTTGGGCAGTAGACAAAACCAGCTAATAAAAAACCCCTAATAAACCGGGAAAAAGAGTCAATAGCTTTCCCCTAATTTTTTTTAAAAAAACTCGCAAAAAGTAAAAGCTGTTTTTTTTTTACCCAAGTTTTAAAAGGGGGTGGAGGCGAGGCGATGGGGGCACCACCCCAAAGCACCCCCACCCCCCTTTTAATACCATCACCAACGACTTTAGCAAATCCAAAGGGGCCGAAAATAAACGCTTGCAAATGAAAACCCTTGTTCCTAAACAATTTTTTTTATTCTTTTCTGCAAGCTTTGGTTTTCCTAAAAAATTTTTTTCGTTATTTTTCCCCTTTATTCTAAACACTTGAGCCCGAAATTTGGGTTCCGATATAGACCCCGGGTTTTTAAAGTTTTTTTTGCTCTTTTTTTTTTTCAAAAATTATTTAGCCCTTTTTTCTATTCTTTCTTTATCATCACCCCAAAAAGTTGGGCCCGCCCAGCCTCAGCGATTTTTTTTTTTTTCTCTTTTTATATGCTAAATCTAGTTCAGTCAGTTTTGCTAAATTGTCGTTAATTCGCCTCAAAATTTTTTTAAAATCTGTTTTAAAGCCAAAAAATTCTTGCGGGGGTATTGGGGGATCATTAATTTTTTTTAATGCGTTTCTTTTTGGAAAAACGGGGTTTTTTTCTTCTTCAAATTTTACATTTTTGTTTTGTCTGCTTTTGGGAATTTTTAATTCTTTTATTTTCTATTTTTGGGGGTGGAACTTTTGGGGGGAGTTCTTTTTTGCATTTTTGGGGAAGGGGTAAAACCCTGCTTTCCCCTTTTTAAAATTTTGGGTTTTTGGTTCAGAAAAACCAAAGGGGCGATCCCCCACCCCAACAAGCTTTTGAAAAAATTGTCCCCAGGGCTTACAAACTTTGATAAATTTAGTTTAAACGTAAGCGGAACATTTTCCCCTTTTGTCGTTTTTTTAAAAATAAAAATTGGTTATCTTTTAGTTAAAAAACATCGGGGAAATATAGTTTCGGGGGGTTTTTGGGGGGGTTTTAAACTTTGGGTTTAAAATGATCTGCCCTTTAAACTTTTTTTAAAATTCATCCCGCAATGAGAACTTCGACTTTCTGGTTAAAGGATTCCTTTCATCCCCTTTTTGGCGTCTACAGATAAAAATTTAAAATTTCTTTTTCATCTTCAACCCTTTCCATTTTTTTTTAAAATAAAAAATTTTTTAAATTTTGTTTTAAAAAAATGTCACAAGTTTTATGGCCGATTTTTGGACCCCATAAAAAAGCTGAAAAAAACCCCAGGCGTGAAGGGAAAAAAACGGAATATTACTTTCCAAATAATCCATCTACTATTAACGGAAAAAATTCTTATTTGCCAAATTTTTCCGGGACCTAGGAGGAAATTTGTTTGTCCGGGCCTCGCACGGCTTTTTTTTAAAAAAGAACCCTTTTAAACCAACAACCCAACCAGAACAGTTTCCCCCGAATCTGGGGCGGGCAATCGTTAAAAAATTTTTCTATAAAACTTGAGGGAAAGAATTTAATTTCTTTAAACAAGGGCAGCCCAAATTTTTAACCTATTCCTAAAACTATGGCAAACCGCAATAAAAGGGGAAAGATCTTGCGTTTAAAGGGAAATTTGGGAAATAAAAGAAGCCTAAAACTTAGAATAGGCGCCAAACCTTGCCCCCGGTGTTTAAAACAGAAAAAAGTTTTTTAGCTGAAAGTTATCGGGGGGGAAATCGCTTTCCATTCCTTTAATTTTGAGTTGTTAAAACGAAAGCCCCATACCCAAGGGGCATTAAAGACAGTTTGTCTTTAAACGAACTAACTTTAAATGACTACAAAATTTTTAACAGTTTAAATCAGACACCGAAGCAAAGAAACAGAAATTTCGACATCTCGTTAGAGTTTGATGTTGAAAAGAAAACTCTAATTTAGAAAGGGCTGTTTTGGGAAACAATTTGACCCACAATTATAAAAAATTTTAACGAAAACGGCGCATCAAAAAACATATCCTAAAAGAAAGGGCAAAAATCTATAGGGAAATTTTTAAAATTTTAATGTGTCGAAAAAAATCGTTTTAAAGGTAATTGCTGTCCCAAAAAAGAAAAACCCCAAAACGCAAGAGCAAGTGAAAAGATTTTTTAACCCCAAAAAAATAACGAAAGAAAAAAGTTCTTTTGATGGAAGCCCAAAACCAAATCTATGCTAGGCGGATTTGGGCCCCTTAAACATCTTTTTGGGCAAAATAAAAAAATTTGTTTGGGGGGGGAGGGAAAAGTCAAACCCACAGCCCTTTGCTTCTAAAGTTTTCTACACCTCACAGTGTTAGGCTTGAGGGATTTTTTAACATCAAAATGGGTTTGGATTGACCAAAGGCAAAAAGGAAAAATCAGTTGCAGGGAAAAGGGGGAAGATGAAAAGAGCCCATAAAAAACATTAAAATTTTAAAAAAGAAAAAGGGGCTGTAAACCCTTAATGTACATTTTTTTTTTAAATTAAAAATAAAGCACACCCAAAAATTTTTAAGTTTAACAGTTTTAAAAGATGATAACAAAATTTTTTTTTCTTTTTTATAAAAAGAAAGCCCACTTAAAAAAATTTACCCAAAAAAGTACCAACACGCCAGAGTTGCCGGGAGAAGAGAAAGAAAAAACCCCCCGGGCAAAAAAAACCCTTTTAAGTTTAAAACCCAAAAAAACCAAATAAAAAACAAGTAATGGGCGGGGAAACCTTTAAAATACAGAAAAACCCAAACAAAAGGAATTCGGGCCCCTTTTAATGCTGTTAAAAAATCAATACGGAGCATCAAACTATAAGCGCCGCATCAGCGGGAACATTTTTTTGCCTTTTAGCAGGGGGCATGGGCAAAACCCGCAGTTTAACCTCTAGGGGGGTTTTTTTAAAACTTTTCGGCCGTGTTCATTATTTTGGGGGGTTCTGCTAGCAAAAAAATAAAAACAAACTCCAAAAGCACACAGCAAAGGCAACAATAAAAAGCTAAACTTATTTCCCTTTCAAACTGATAATAAAAAAAGCACTAGCTGACTAAAACATCACGGATGAAAAATTTTAAGTCGATTTACAAGCCGATTTGGGAACGACTAAAAAAAGACAAAATTTTTGATCTTCAAAGAAACGAGACAATTTTTTCTCAAAAAAAGCCACCCCCCCCGACAGAAAAAAAAGGGAATGCAAAAAAAAAGTAAACAAAAACAATAAACTCTGTTTCAAAAACACCACTTTAAACCAAACCCCCCAAAGGGGGGTTTAAAATTTTATTTTATGGCCCAAAACCACAAAAAACCGTGGGGAAAATTTTTAATTTAAATTTTTTTTTGGGTTTTTAAAATAAAATTTTGGGGTTAAAAAAAGAAACTCACCCAGGGAAATAAAATATTTTAAGGACCGACGAATTTTTTTAAGCAACAAAAGAATTTTTTTAAGAGCACTGAATATAAAAAATTTAAAAATCATTGATCCCCGCAAGCGTACGGGCAAGCGTTGTTCATGCTATTTCTCAAGTTCCCGGGAAACTAACAATAGACCCACCGGTTTAAAAAGGGAATGTTAGGTGTTTTTTTTTGACATATAACCAAAAAAAGAAGAAAAACTGGAAGTCCGGGTTTTAACTAAAAAAACAACTAAATTTTTTTCTCATAATGACTTAACCCCGGGTTGGGCAACAACTGCTTTCACAAATTTGATGTTGGGCCCCTGAAAAGCCCCAAAAAGAAAAGGCCTGGTTTTGGGCAAAGGGCCCAAATCTTAGAGATTAGATTTAAAAAAATTTTTAAGTATGCGCCGAAAGTTGGGAATCTTACAATTCCCCCAAACCCCCAGATTTTGTTTTCAAAAAAAAAAAAGATTTTTAAAAAAAAAGAAAAACAACAACAAATTTTTATGTGGTGTGTTCTTTCAAAAAGGCCCCCCCATCAAATTTTCCCCCAAAAAAGCAGAAAAAGTGTCTAACTATCGCCCCTTTCAACAATGAACTTAACTTTTAAATGGAAAAACCTTTCCAAAAATTAAACCCAAAAAGATCATTTGAAGAACAAAACAAACCAAAAAATTTTTAATAACTACAAAATGGGGGAGGAAACAAATTTGGGGGGCCAATTTAAAATGTCTAAGAAAAAACCCCAAAGATTGGGGACCCAAAAAAAATCATGTTGACTTAAATACTGATGGGTTTCCAAACCCGCGGGGCTACCGCAATTTTCACATTTTTACACACAAAGATAAAAAAATGCAGGGAAGCTTCAAAGAATGGGGAAAACAAAATTTTGCAGAAAAAGTTTTTTTAAAAAAATTTCCCTCGCTCAACCGCAAGCGAACATAAAGAAACATTTTAACGGGGCCCCAGTTGACGTAATACAGAACAATTACGCCCCCCCCCGAAGGCAGTAAAGTTATTTTAAGGGAAAAGGGGGAAAAGGGTTCAAAAATTTTCCAAAGTTGTTTTCGCGACTTTGATAGCTTTTGGGTTCCCTTAAAAAAAGGGGCCCGCGCCAAAAAAAACTTTGAAAAACATTTTTAATTTAGTAAAACATCCCGATTTGTTCATTTGCCTTTTTTCCTTGGGTTTGGGCGATGGCGCTTTAATCAACGCCCAAAAAAATACCCGAGGCCCAAAAACGGCAAAAGAAATTTTACCCGCGCATGCAGCAAGTGCGAAAAGATTGTTCTTTTAAAAATCTGAATTTTAACTGAAAACATAATACCCTGAAGATCAACAGCAATTTTGAACCCCCGCCCCCCCAAAAATTGTTTGGAAAATTTTTTTAGAGCAAAAGCCCCAAAAGGTAAACCCCCAGAAAAACCATGATCAAAATTTGTGGGAAATTTCAGAGGGGCACACACATTAAAAAGGGAATCTTCAACCAAAAATTTTGAACCAAAGACATGGGAAACGGCCTATATTTTCAAAACTTTTCGAGGTTAAACTCTCATCTTAAAAATTCCGCAGTAACCAGCGCCTTCAGGTAGCAAGCATTGCACAGTCATTTGGAAAAATAATGTTTTTCACTTAAATAACATTTCTTTTTAAAGCTCAAGCCGGGACATAAAGGGTTTTATTTTAAAAGGGGGCGCCCATGTCCTTTAAAATCCTGCCTAATAACAGAAAATATTTGAACCCCCCAAATCTCCCTTAGAAAGGGGGTTTTTCCCCTTTTGTACACAACAGTTGGAAAGGGGTTGAAGAAGGGAAAACTTCCGCCAAAGGGGCGTTTTTTTTTTCTAACTTAGAGGAAAGGACTTTATTTATTCAGAAAATTTCAGGCAAGGGTCAAGATGCGTGCCGAAGTTAAATTGTAAAACGATGGGGGACTATCAAGACTCCTACTTAATGGCCGGGTTAAAGTTTGTTGGCGGACGTCTTTTAAAATTTTAGAAAGAAAACCCCGCATGAAACTTATAGCCTGGATTTCCCGCTCTTTTTATATCTGCCCCGGGAAGAGCCTTTGGGCCTTTCCTTTAAAATTTACTAGATACAGATTATTTTTTTGAAAAATTTACCAAAGAATTTAATGATTTTAAAACGATTTCGGGAGGAAATTTGGGATGGCGCCCCATCATTTTCTGTAAGCCAAAAAACAAAAACTTGGGCGACTATGAAACCCAGTAAAAAGGGCTTTAAAAACTCATGTATTTTGACGCAAAAAATCTGTATGGTTTTCTAAGGTTTCAATCAAATTTTTTATTACGTAACTTTAAAAGTACAAAAGGTACGAATAATAACAAAAAAGGGTTTTAAAAAGGGTTGGGCAATTTTTTACGCCGGGTCAACACGTTGGGTTTATTTTAAATTGACTTAGAATATCCTCAAGAACTCCAGACCCCGCAAAAGAATCCAATTTGCAGCAGAAAGTCAAAAAAATGCAAAAACAGAACCACCCAAACTTGTCCAAAAAATTTGAGCAAAAAAATTTTTGTCCCGCCAAACAGACTTCACATTTTAATTTTAAAACATTTTTTGAAGTTTAAAGCATTTTAACGTATAAAATTTCTTTTTTCAAGAAAATTTTATGAAACCCAAAAATCATGAAGAACACTGATTTTCAGAACTAAATCCCAGTGCTTCGGAAAAAAAACTTTTTCAACGAGAACAACGCTGTTTGGAAAAAACATGGAGAAAACCCCCCACAACGTAAAGAAGGTTTTTATGGTCACCAGGGAAAACGAAGCAAATTTTGCAGAAATTTAAAAACCCAATTAACAGGGCTTCAGAAGATTTTTATATAAACCCTTTTTGGCCCTAAGGTTAAAAAAAAAAAAAGTCCCCAAAATTTTACCCAAAACCGAAAATTTTTTTTGGTTTTTAAATGTTTTAGAATTAACAAAGCTTTTTAATTTTGAATTTCTTTTTTTTGTACTTTAAACCCCCGAAAAAAAGTCCAAGTACTTTACAAAAAAACAGGGCAGTTTTTGGGTTTTAATTTCCAAATGAAGACATCTATAAAGACATGGAAAAAAAGAAGTACTAAAGGACGATGGATGGTATACACATCCCCAATTTTCCTAAAGGAATCGCCTTTTCATTTTAATTACTAAAAAAAAAAGGTTTTTTTTAAAAATGGGAAGGGGAATTATCTGGGAAAAGGGGAAAAAATTTAAATTGGTTTTAAAAGGGCGAAAATGTACAGAATTTTCGGGGCCAGGAGAAATCCAAATTTAAAAAACAAAGGGAAAACCGCAGTGTTTTGCAGTCCCAAACCCTATCGCATGAAAAACTACAAAGAAGCCCTTGTTGACAAAAAACTTTTCAACATGACAACGTAAAACCCGCGATCTAATCTACATGAGAAAAACAACACAACGGATGTAACAAAGAAGGGCATTAGATAAACAAACCCAAAACGGGGTTTTTTAAACCAGAGTTTTCATATGCAACTGGACATTAAAAGAACCGAAAAAAATTAAATTGGGCCGTTTTACTTGGGGGTAATTTTCAGTTTCCCTTTCCTTTACAAAAAATCTTTTAGGGGCTGGGGTTTTGTTGTTCCCTTTCTCGTAAATTTAAAACACGGGGGGATTCATCTTTACAATTCTTTTTTTTTCATTGGGTCAACACCCCAAAATGGGTCAGTTTCCCTGATGCGATTTCCCCCTTCCCGCTCCCCCCCCGGGAAATAAAAGGGCCTTAAATTTTAAAAAAAAACGGGAATAGTTTTCTGTGTGTCTGGAAATCTTTCCCGCAACCCTTTTGGGGGGTTTTTTTTTTTTGATTGCTTGTACTGGGTTTTTTTTAAGGGGTTTAAAATTCTTCATTATTCCCTTTGGGGCCAAAACTGAGGGGTCCTTCAAAACCCCTTCTGGTTTTCGAAAAATTTTTCCCAAACGCCCCCTCTTGAAATTGGTAAGAAAAAATTTTTTCGGGTAACTGTTTTTTTAAAGGGTTTCAACTAAAGCCTGGATCGGAAATCCCCGGAATGCCTCTTCTAATTTGGGAAACCCCATGTTTTAAAAATAAAAGTTTTACGGCCCCTTTTAAAATTCCTTTTTCCCCCATCGACTTTAATCAAGCCAGGAAAAATTAGGGGGGCCCCGTTTGGGAAAATCAGTTTTTTATAGCAACAGCAACAGCAAAGCACTCTTTTTGTGGTTTTTCGGTTTTTCCCCATCTTTTTAATTTTTAAACTATGTCAATTACGTTTAGTGCACTTAAAAACTTTTTCCCCTCTAATCGTATCAGAAGGGGGAAAAAATAAAGGAATTGTTGGGGGTCGTTTGGAGTTTTATTGAAAAGTGGGGGTCCCCTGTAATTTGGGCTAAAGGGGCAGGTAAATAAATTTGCCAAATCGCTTGTTTTGATAACCATTCTTTTGCTGTTTTTTTTCACTGACACCAAACTGCTGGCTTAGCTTTTTATTTCCCCCTGAATTTTCCCCCCCAAAATACCTTTGGCGAATAATAAATTGTTTATTTTTTATTCAACCAAAATTAAAAAAGCAACAAAATACCCGACGGTCATTTCCAACGACAATAAACCCCAAATTTCCCTTTCATCTTTTGTTTTTCGATGGTTTATAAATTTCTGATTTTTGGGGGGCAATTTTTGGATTGGGGTTTTCCCCCCGTTTCAAAAAAACTCCTTTATTTCTTTAAACAACATCTTTAAAATTTTTAAACTGCGTGTCCCTGTTTTTTCCCGTGTTTTTTAATAAAATTTTAACTGCTCAATTCTATGGGTTTTCATAGCAACTGGGGGCAGCGGCTATTTGCTCCCCCAGCTTTGTTATGTCCCTTTTTTTCTCGCCGTCATCCCCCTAATTTACTAAACGCCCTAATTTCTTTTCCCCTAAAAGCAAACCGGGATTCACCACAGCGCCACCTAAACCTCATTACAGTGAACCAATTTTTTTTTAAAAAAGTATTTTTTTTTAAAAAAAAATTATATTCCTGGAATTTAAATTCCCTTTTCTTAACTAGAAAATCTTTTTGTAGCAAATGAAGCTTAAAAATAGCGATTAATTTGCTAATCCTTTAAAGCTGTTTGCCCCAAAACTTGGTTTTTTTTTAACGGGTTTTAAAACCCGCATAAAATTTTCCTCCCCCAAAACCCCGATAACGGCAAAAGGTAAACAAGGTTGCGACAGTTTTTTTTCGGTGCACATTTTTAAAAATAAAAAAAATTTAAAAATTAAAAAAAACAAGAACGGCGAAGACCTGCAAAAGCTACAGAGCGCCTACACTGTTTTTGGGCTTACAAATGAAAAGTGATATCAAGCTAATTTTCCCAAAAAGGAAAGGTTGTATTCTTTTTGGCAGGCATGGGAAAAAAAAAACAGTTCCCGGGAAATGAATTCAGCATAGAACAGGTTCCCAAAAGATGTCCCCCCGGGAAGACATTTTTAAAGTATCATAACAGGTAAAGAAGCGAAACAGGGGGCGAGAAATTTGGAAAAAAATGTAGGACAAAAAGGTTTTTTAATTTTTAAAAACTAAACAATCCCTTTGATTTGCTCCCATGAAACGAAAAGGGTCAAAGATAAAATTTTTAAAGCCCAAATCCAGTTTTTTAAAAAATCATTTGAGGGCTCTAAGCTGTGATTTATATTTTCAGATTTGGGGCCCTTGTTTCGCCTTAAACATAGGAAATTAAATTTCTTTTTAAACCCTATAAAATTTTATTTCCCCTTCAAAAGAAAGAGTCGGAAAAACCGCAGAATCAGGAAACAATTTAATCAAAAAAACACTGAATCAAGGGCGGGAAAATGAACCCAGTAAACATCCCCGGGCGTGTTGGCAGCAGGGGAAAAAAATAGCAGATTAAAAAAAGACAAAGAAAATTAAAAGTTACAACACAAAAAAACCAAAAAAAAAACATAACACCAGGGCCCAAAGCCAACAGTTTATCCCAAATTTTCCCCCCTCCAGAACAAGAGCAAGTTAATTCAAGGCACCCCCAAATTTCGGAAAAATTTAACTTAAAACTTTTGCCAAATTTTTTGGGGCCATTTTTTTTTCTGCTTGGGGGGAGTTATTACGGGTTTTAAAAAAAAAAAACCAAAGGCAACAAAAACAAAAGCCCAAAAAAATCTGAAAACCCCTAAAAAACCGAAAACAAAAGCACGTTAGCACGCCCAAAACAAAAAAATCATTTTTTGGGGGGGGGGGGGTCCCCTTTTAAAAAGCAATTTTTTTTTAAGAACTTAAAAAATTAAAATTTTTTTTATAAAAAAAGGCGAATTTTTATTTGGGTTTTAAAAAGATGAAGTCAATAAATAAAAACCCTGGGACTATTAAAAAAAAAATTTTCCCAAAGACCAGAATTGTTTAAACAATTTCGGGTTTTTTTAGGAAGAAAAAACTTCAAATTTAAAACTATCTTGGGCCAATCTCACCCCCAAGGGGGTTAACAAGAAATCCCACCCATTTACCCCGTTTTTTTAGGGTTAGTGTAAATAAAATTAAAGGGTCCTCTATTTTAAAATAAAAAAAATAGATTTTTTTTTAAAATAAAAAGATAATTGTTAAGAACTTGGTTTAACCCTTAAAAAGGGTGACTTAAAATTTTAAATTTTTTAGGTGATTTAAAATAAGAAAAATTAAAAATACTTGGGGCCAAAAACTTATTAAAAAACTTGAAGTAAAACCCTTTAATTTAAAAAATTAAAAAAGAACTTTTTTAAAAAAACTTTAAAAAAAAAAAATTGAAAGGGTGCCCTTTAAGTGACTTGAGGGGACTTTAAATTAAAAAACATAAAAAATAACTTGAGGTGTGGGTGCGTGGGGGGGGGGGTGTGCCTGGGGTTTGGGGGGGGGGGGGGTGTGCATTCGAGGGGGGGGGTGGGGGGGGGGACAAAAAACACACACAAAAAAAAAAAACAAACACCAAAAAAACACACAATAAAAGGGTAGGCTTGTTGGGGAAAATGAAGGGGCTTTATGTAGTTTTGCACTTTTAACCCTTTAAAATTTAAAGGGGTGCAGGACAAGAAACTGCGTCAGAAATCCAACTTTCCCCCCCGGCAAAGCATAACCCAAATTTTTGGGCCCCCGTTTTTGCGTTTTTTGGGTGCCAGTAAAAATGTTGGGCCAACCCCACCCGAGTTTTGCCCTAACCGCTATTTTTAACCCACGTCCTGCGATTGTGGGGTGTTTAGGGAAAAAAGTTTGGCCCCCCCCACCGCGGTTTTTCATAACCGCTATTTTTTGACCCACGTCATGCCCTTTTTTGGGGCTGGCTGGCAAAAACCGTTCCCAAACCGAAAGGTATCTAGTTGACCTAAATTTAGCGCTACAGGCATTTTTCGCGACCTACTTCAAGTTTAAAGCAAAAATCTACAAAAGCTTTTTCAAATTTCCCCCTTAAAAGAGACAAATTAGTGAAAGGGGAAAAAAAACAAGGCTTTACCCATTTTTAATCCAAAATTTTTTTTTTGCGTAGTCTGAGCAGAGGCATGGGGTCAAACTTTTGTACTACTTTAAAATATGGAAAATTAACCCCAAAAAATGAAACGTCATTTTTGGGACAATATTGTGTTTTTTTGCTTTTTTCCCAATATTGCCCGAAACCCCTTGCGAAAAAGCTTTTATGTGGGGGCTATGAAAACTACAAGAAAAAAAACCCCGTCAGTTTGGGATTTTTTAAAAATTGTTTGGGAATTCGCCCCAAATTTAGTTACCTTTAATAGGGGCAGATAAATTTCATTTTTCATGACAAAACTAAATTAACCCAAACCCACAGCCCCATTTTTTAATGGACACTCAACCTTTTCCCAAAGCATTGCCCAGACCACAAAGACAGATTACATTCAGTTGGCCGAATACAGTGGGGGTTAGCTGGCTGGTTTTGGGGGGCGGCCTGCAGAAAACACCCCCTTTCCCTCACCTTTCATTCACAGCTTGGCCTTTTGCCGCTGTAAACTCCCCTGCGACTCAAAACTAAAATAAATTGCTCTGAACACCGTTTCTACTCAGCGCCCTGTACCCCAGGGGGAGTTTTAGTTTTCGCTAAAATTTTACTCTTGCGATAATTGCTGGCACAGTCGGAACCCTTTAAATGGGTATTTTTTTGGGCCCCGTATTCCGAATCCCCCCTCGCTGGTCTCAAACATTGCATGGAGCTCCTTTTTAAGGCGGAAGATTTCATAGAAAGACAGCCCAACTGTGCTGAATTTGGATATGTATGGATGCAACAAACGGGCTATCTCTCTCAGTCTCCGTGCATATGAAGGGCTAATTCCAACATTTTCCTTCAGCCATTCATCCCACGTTTTACTGTGAGTCCCTTTCCTTTCTTCCGCCTCAAAAAACTTGAAAGCAACTTCTAAAAGTCCCCCGTATTGCAGGTTAAAAGCCATTGTGGTTGCTTCTTGTCTTGCTAGTTGTCTATATCCATCAATCAGCTTTTGAACAGCACTTTGCGATGATGTAATTTCTTCCAGATTAAAAAAGAACTCTTCTTTCCTGACTTTCTTCTGCACATCAACAATTTTGGACTGTAAATACTCGTGTAGTTCATTTGGATTCCTTGTTGTTTTGGATTTCTTTGCTTTTCCTCCATACAGGGTGGCGAGTTTTCGTTTGGGTTGTGGAGGAAGTTTAGGTAGTTTCTTACTTGTAGATGGACCTGCTGTTCTAAGTTCCTCCAAAACATGAAGAAATTGAGCATGGTACTCAAGATGTTCTTGAAGTATTGTCAACTGAGAAATACTCCACGCTCTTTGTTCTGTCATGATCAAAATGCTACACTATGTAATCACCAACCCAAAACTGAAACTAACTAAAGTCAAACACTTTTCTCACTGAAAATTACACGCGTCTCGGCGCCACAACACCACCAAGTAGAATGAACAGTTATTTAAATAGCACAAACCTGTTCTTCAATAACGTTTTAGCCATTTTAAAATAACGCAACCAAGCACAGTACACAGCACAGTAAACGCGCCCTGCTCGTCCGGCAGTCAGTGGAGAATGATGAAACTGGCAGGCTCTTGTTGACGTGGCGGCCTCGAAGTGGCAATGACACGTGACAGTCTAGAACATTCGCTGATGCAATAGGCTATGTTGCAAGTTAACGCGCAGCGAGGTGTGTTTTATTGATTTTTTGGTCGCAGTTTGTAAGCGGGCCGTGCGCTGTGTGAACGAAGGCGTCTTGTCTGCGCCAGCCGTAAATTAAGTGATCAGGTTTCAGCCTCGTGTCAGCCTGTCTGTTGTACAAAGTTTTGTAGGTAGAAATTAGTCAGAATAAGTGTGCAGATTTTATGCCAAAAATATAACTTAGTTTTAACACAGTGGATAATCCTACACAGTTAAAACGGATAATCCTACACAATATGTTTGTTTGTAGATAATCGTTATTTTTTGGTTATTGAAGTCTTACTTGGCAAAGAACAGGAAAACACCAATTCTAGGCCACTTTCGCCCGAAAACTGGTTGATCGCGAAAGTGAGCCAGGATTGGCAAAATGCTGTTCTCTGGATGTGATATAGACGGACAGAGAAAGAGGAGAGAGGACTACCCCCCTTCGCCCCCCCCCCCCAGGACCCCCAGCCCCCCCCCCCCCCCCCTCCAGAGAGAGAGAGAGGAGAGAGGAGTACAGTTCATCCCCCCTCTCTCTCTCGAAAGGACTACCCCCTACCCCCCCCCCCCCCCCCCCCCCCCCAAGAGAGAGAGAGAGAGAGGAGTACAGTTCATTTACCCCCCCTTTTTCGCCCCCCCCCCCTCCGCCCCGTTTTTTTGTTGTTGTTTTTTCCCCTTCCCCCCGCCCCCCCTCCCGCCTCCCTGCCTCGTCCCCCCCCCCCCCCCCCCCCCCCCCTCAAGCCGCCCCAGCCTTGTTCCCGATTTTCAGGTCTTTCGTGCAGTTATCCGTTCTCGGTCAGGTTGAATGTGATTTTTTTCTCATAGTTTGCAGTTTTGAGCCGTGGTTGAATTATGGTCATGGAAAAACTTGTGATTATAAAACAATTGCTCTCAGATGGAATAAAATTCCCCTTGAGGAAGGCCCTGGTGGTCGAAATATTGGGACAAATTTACAAACTTGTTGGGTTTTTTTCCATTCACATAGCTAATATATATATATATATATAATATATATATATATATATATATATATATATATATATATATATATATATATATATATATATATATTGAATGTTGGGGCATAAACTGTCTCAAAACATTACCCATAATTCAAGAAATGTTACATTTTCAAGGAAATGCATGTCGATATAGAGTGAAACATATAAAGATCAGCTGACAGACATGCTCTCTCTCTCTCTCTCTCTCTCTCTCTCTCTCTCTCTCTCTCTCTCTCTCTCTTAGATATTAGCTGCTCCACCCACCCACCCACCCACCCCACCCACCCGACGACTATAGATCATTTGTGAGCAGGATGGGTGATTTATTAGGATGATCATGGGGTTAGCGGTCTGATAGTTCTGATGTCATTGTCATGCTGGGGCTTCTGAGAA
>CM031605.1:99446739-99471739 GCA_018398815.1 Conus ventricosus | reverse complement strand
GGCTGAAATGTCGTTACTTTTTCTGCTGTTCAGGCCATTTGACCTGCCTCACTTCTGAAAACAAAAACAAAAACAAAATGTTTACCTATCAAGCGCCCTCTGTGAGACTGCTGGACCGCTCTTTCACAGTTAGCATCCCTCAGTCTGACCAAATATTTGATTCTATTCTACTGGCTGTAAAAGTCTACATTTATATGTGTGAAAGGCTATATTCATACGTGTAAACATAATCAAAGCGCTAACTCTAGTGCACTTGGAAGAAAACATGTAAGATAGATTATTAAAAAAAAGACACACACACACACACACACACACACACACACACACACACACACACACACACACACACACACAGAAAAACCCACTATGCTTTCATCAGCCATATTCTGCCGAATTCCATGCCAGCTGGCTTTTATTCATTTTTTATGTGCTTATGTCTTTACTTACTTATTTATCTATTTATTTATTCGTTTGCTTATTTATCTTTTTATTTATTAAATCTATTTATTTATCCATATATTTATCTAGCTGTAAAGCCCGATGTGGTGTATTGGTCAAGCAGAGATGTGGTGTAGCGCATATGGACCTGTCCACCGTCATTGATATTTCTTTGATGGAACCCAAACTTAAATATGCATTTAATATTTGTGTCGCGGCCTATTTCTATTATCGTGAAATTAAAGCTACGTGGAGAGGTTGGTAGATAGACAGATAGATAGATAGATAGATAGATAGATAGAAAGAAGATAGCTAGATAGCTAGATACTTATATAGATAGAAAAAAAAAACAGACAGACAGACAGAAGTAGATAGAGAGATAGATAAGAAAATAGTTAGATGGATGGATAAACTGATGGATAGATAGACAGACAGCTATATAGACTGATAGACACATCGATGGACAGAGAGAGATACTCTGACCCTTGACATTAAAAAAAAAAATTGTCATTGGCTCTTCATAGCCGTAGTGCCAAGGGAACAATCTGTAAACTATCAGAGATTTGTTTGCGTCGAGTGCAGGGGACATGCTCGTTGCACACACACACACACACACACACACACACACACACACACACACACATACGCGCGCGTGCGCGTGCTCGCTCACTTGCACAATTACCTCAACCCGTGTGCAAAGAATAGCTACTAAACCATGTCTTCTCAAAACAGATAAATAAAACAGACTATACACATTTCGGATTAGTTCATATTCGGGGCAATGAAAGATTAAATGATGTTCGTCAACGTCCTCACAACACACTGGGCAGAATCGATCCCTTTCCCGGTCGTCAACAAACCATCTGTTGTTAGCCTTTAACCCAAGAGCTCTCATTCTCAATCTGGCTAAAAGACATAGTTGCCAGAGAGAGAGAGAGAGAGAGAGAGAGAGAGAGAGAGAGAGAGAGAAAGAGAGACAGACAGACAGACAGACAGGCAGACAAGCAGGGAACGAGGGGAGACTGACAGTCTAACACGTGATGATTTCTCTCAGCATGAATCATAGTGGCCCGCCAGACCCGCTGTTTTATCATAATTACGTGCAGCCATTGTGCTTGCCTCTTCTCTTCTTTCAGCCCTCCCCCCCCCCCCTCCGCCCTCCCCCCCCCCCCCCAAACACACTCCAGCAGCACCACCACCACCCCCATCCTCTCCACCGACCCCTCCACCCCCTCTCTCACGTCAGCCGCCCCCCTCCACTCTCCCTTTCAACCCCCATCTCTTGTGGTGTGTGTGTGTGTGTGTGTGTGTGTGGTGTGTGTGTGTGTGTGTGTGTGTGTGTGTGTTTGTGTGTGTGTGTGTGTGTGTGTGTGTGTGTGTGTGTGTGTGTGTTGTGTTTGTGTGTGTGTGTGTGTGTGTGTGTGTGTTTGTGTGTGTGTGTGTGTGTGTGTGTGTGTGTGTGTGTGTGTGTGTGTGTTTGTGTGTGTGTGTGTGTGTGTGTGTGTGTGTGTGTGTGTTTGTGTGTGTGTGTGTGTGTGTGTTGTGTGTGTGTGTGTGTGTGTTTGTGTGTGTGTTTGTGTGTGTGTGTGTGTGTGTGTGTGTGTGTGTGTGTGTGTGTGTGTGTGTGTGTGTTTTGTGTGTGGTGTGTGTGTGTGTGTGTGTGTGTGTGTGTGTGTGTGTGTGAAGGGGGGAGAAGGGGTAGTTTCTCTGAGATATGAGTGCTGCGTTCGCTGTCAGTGGTTTCTCACCCCTCTTCCCCCCCCCCCCCCCCCTTCCCTTGCCCCCCCCCCCCCCCCGCTCCCCCCACATTCCCACCCTCTTCATTTCCCATGTCCACCCTATTCTTATCCCCCTTTCCTACTCTTTCCTTCCCTTCTTCCTTTCCTCGCTCCCTCTCCCCCCCCCCCCCCCCCCCGCACGAGTGGGGGGGGGGGGGGGGGGGAGAGAGAGAGAGAGAGAGAGAACTCGGAACACTTTTATTCAATCAAGGAGTGAGATTTTAGGCTGAGCCTATTCTTCCAATCTGTCCTTGCTGAGAGAGAGAGAGAGAGAGAGAGAGAGAGAGAGAGAGAGAGAGAGAGAGAGAACAAGAGAGAGAGAGAGAGAGAGAGAGAGAGAGAGAGAGAGAGAGAGAGAGCGGTGACTCGTTTGAACGAGTTCTGATTATCACCTCGGAGTTCTAGTCGGTCAGACCTGCGTGTGTCATGCTAACCTTTTTTTTTTTATACTGTCTGTCTGTCTCTCTTTATACTGTCACTCTCTGTCTGTCTGTCTGTCTGTCTCCCTCTCTCTCTTCCTTCATTCACCCCCTCTCTGTCTCTGTCTATCTTTTAGTCTATCTGTCTGTCTGTCTGTGCCTGTGTCTGTCTGGCTGGCTCTCTCTCTCTCTCTCTCTCTCCGTCTCTCTCCCTGTCTGTGCGCGCATGTGCGTACTGTGAGTGTATGATTGCGTCCGTGTCTGTGTGAGTTCGTGCGTGCGCTCGCACGTGCGTTAGTCTGCCTGCCTGCCTGTCTGTCCGTCTACCCGTCTTCTGTTGGTTCTGCTGTTCCATAAAACTGCCTTCCAGCGCCAGGCTGAAAGACGAAGGAGATGTCGGACCCCATCAACATCACAGAACCCTGGAGTTCAGCGGGTGTTTGTGTGCACACAGGTTTCCTTTTGGCCCTGTGGGTTTAAAAGCCCATTTCAAACTGAAGGGAAGCGACTTAGAAGAAAACAGCTGTGTGAAATGTGAGAGTCATGGGAGTGAGACAGAGGGAGAAACACAGAGACACGAAGGGAGGAGGCGGGATGGAGTTGGGGGGAGGGAGCACAGAGAGAGAGAGAGAGAGAAGAGAGAGAGGCAGAGAGAGAGAGAGAGAGAGAGGCAGAGAGACAAAGAGAGAGAACGAGAGAGGGGGGCGCAGAGAGACAGAGAGGGGAGAGAGGCAGAGACAGAGAGCGGGCGAGAGAGAGAGAAGAGAGAGAGAGAGAGAGAGAGAGAGAGAGAGAGAGAGAGAGAGAGAGAGTTGGTTACACAAACAAAAAGACAAGCTTTAGAATATACTGAAAGAAAGGAATACACATTCAACATACATGGGTTGTGTGAATACATGAATAAAAGGGGTAAAAAAAACAAACAACAACAACAAAAAAACCCTTACAAATTGCATCTACTCTCACGAACAAATGTGTGTGGAAACCGTGCCTGCCTGATTTATTGAAATGTACAACCACAAACAGCCACAGGCTTACAGAATTAGGGAAGTGAGCAACAAGAAAACAGGACTGTAAATGTTCCAACGAGTGCTCTTTAATTAAGCGAATGGCTTCCCCCCAAAACGTCAGTGTTCGTGGGAACGAGAAAGCGAAAACTTTGATTATGCTACGTTGCCAGAATACAAAAAAAAAATCGTTTTCTTTCCTCCTTCTTCTTTCTTTCATTCTTCTTTTCCTCCTCCTCCTCCATTTCAGAGACAGACACATGAACAGCAATGGCAATGTTGCTGCTATGTGGGTGCAGTGCCGCTTTCTTAGCGTCAAAGGGGTTAACGTGAACATCATCAAATCAGCCGCTATGCGTTGACACATGACAGCGTTAAGCCAACCGCCAATCACCATAGGCCTGCGTGACACACTCCGTGTCAGCTGCACTGACACAATCCCCAAGGACAGACATACTCAATATCAGCTGACACAATCCCCAAGGACAGAGACTCTCAATATCAGATGAAACAGTTCCCAAGGACAGAGACTCTCAATATCAGCTGACACAATCCCCAAGGACAGACACACTCAATATCAGCTGACACAATCCCCAAGGACACAGACACACTCAATATCAGCTGACACAATCCCCAAGGACAGACACACTCATATCACTGACACAATCCCCAAGGACAGACACTCTCATATCAGCTGTGTCACACTGTCACTTTGCACACATGCATTCATGACAGCATTTACTCATACGCACACGCAATCTTTCCAATCAACCAAAAGGCGCACTACCGAATGTTTTTTTCTTTCTCCCCCTCTCCTTCAGGAGAAACACTTTACTAAATCATATCAAACAATTTATAAACAGATTTTATACATGTATCTCTCTTTACACTGAGAGATAAACTAATTCATTCAAGATTCTGTAAAATCATGGCCTTCACATTACATTAGCCCAAAATCCAGACAGGAGAATAAATAACTCCTGTAATCATTGATGCCATGCCTGCATCAGATATAAGACTCCATACTGTCATGATTCCCTGTCTCTCTCAGACATCGTATCGCCCCCTTGAATTCTCCCGTCACTGAGATATGAGTTCCGACTCCTCTCCCTCGACTTCCCTGTCACTGGAGAGATGATGATTTCCAACTCCTCTCCCTGGAGTCTTTAATTGCTGGGGCTGAACTACCGGTGTGTTCCCCACACCATGGCCATCTTTAACCACCTCACGGGGTGAAAAGTGAAGGGCGAAGGGTGAAGGGCTGAAACACGAATAAGGTTCGTGTAAGTAACCTGCTTCTTAATTCAACATATGAATTCTTTCTTTCTCTTTTCTTTTGGTTTTCCCCTGTAGCTTTCCCCAACTATCTATGGCTCACCTGGTAATGACTGGTCAGCAGTGAGGACCAGCGTCCTGACAGGTTCGAGTCTCTAGGCCATCTGCTGGGCTAAAACTGATTCTTTCCTCCCTCCTCCTAGTGAGTGCATACTCAGTGTTCAAAACACATGACCAGCACCTTACCAGCCCTCATTAAACTATCTCTCATGGTCACTTTAACCCAATGACCACGTTTGTTTCTGTTAATGAGTGAACTCACAATTATTTGGGGACGCCCGCTACAGTAGTCAAGCCACATGAATATTCTTCCTTTTTAGTTGTGGCATAGGGAAATGATTCATATCACTAAACTACATGTGATGGAGCGTCACATGCCTTGATGTGAGGCTACGTCACATGACAAGCTGACACAATCCCCAAGGACAGACACTCAATATCAGCTGACACAATCCCCAAGGACAGACACACTCAATATCAGCTGACACAATCCCCAAGGACAGACACTCAATATCAGCTGACACAATCCCCAAGGACAGAGACTCTCAATATCAGCTGACACCATCACCAAGGACAGACACACTCAATATCAGCTGACACAATCACCAAGGACAGACACACTCAATATCAGCTGACACAATCCCCAAGGACAGAGACTCTCAATATCAGCTGACACAATCCCCAAGGACAAAGACGCTCAATATCAGATGACACAATCACCAAGGACAGAGACTCTCAATATCAGCTGACACAATCCCCAAGGACAGACATACTCAATATCAGCTGACACAATCCCAAGGAAAGAGACTCTCAATATCAATGACACAGTCCCCAAAGGACAGAGACTCTCAATATCAGCTGACACAATCCCAAGGACAGAGACTCTCAGTATCAGCTGACAGAATCACCAAGGACAGACATACTCAACTCAATATCAGCTGACACAATCCCCAAGGACAGACACACTCAGTATCAGATGACACAATCCCCAAAGGGACAGACACACTCAATACCAGCTGACACAATCCCCTACGACAGACATACTCAATATCAGCTGACACAATCCCCAAGGACAGACATACTCAATATCAGCTGACACAATCCCCAAGGACAGAGACTCTCAATATCAGCTGACGCAATCCCCTACGACAGACATACTCAATATCAGCTGACACAGTCACCAAGGACAGACATACTCAATATCAGCTAACACAATCCCCAAGGACAGACATACTCAGTATCAGCTAACACAATCACTAAGGACAGAGACTCTCAATATCAGCTGACACAATCCCCAAGACAGAGACTCTCAATATAAAGCTGACACAATCCCCAAGGACAGAGACTCCTCAATATCAGCTGACACAATCCCCTACGACAGACATACTCAATATCAGCGACACAATCCCCAAGGACAGACACACTCAATATCAGCTGACACAATCCCCTACGACAGACACACTAAATATCAGATGACACAATCCCCAAGGACAGAGACTCTCAATATCAGCTGACACAATCCCCAAGGACAGACACACTCAATATCAGATGACACAATCCCCAAGGACACAGACACACTCAATATCAGCTGACACAACCCCCAAAGGGCCCGAGACTCTCAATATCAGATGACACAATCCCCAAGGACACAGACACACTCAATATCAGCTGACACAATCCCCAAGGCCAGACACACTCAATATCAGATGACACAATCCCCAAGCCAGACACACTCAGTATCAGCTAACACAATCCCCAAGGACAGAGACTCTCAATATCAGCTGACACAATCCCCAAGGACACAGACTCTCAATATCAGATGACACAATCACCAAGGACAGACATACTCAATATCAGCTGACACAATCCCCAAGACAGACACACTCAATACCGATGACCACGGAACCCCGACTCCTGGAGATGGGGGCGATCGGCGGGGGGGGGGGAGGGGGGGGGAGGGGTATAAACACAGAAAATGGAACTAAATGTAAAACGAGACTATTTGCACTTCTACAAAATGTACGTAACGAACGAAAATAAGAGTTTAGAAAAAAGCAACAAATATTTACACACACACACACACACACACACACTCTCTCTCTCTCTCTCTGTCATAGATTTAATGAATATTTATACGTAAACATAGCAAAATATTGTGCACTACACGTCGAATTTCTTCCTTCCTCTCTACTCTGCTGTTGTCCCCCCCCCCCCCCCCGCCCCCTTCTTCCTCCTTTACCTCCCTCCTATACTTCTGCTCCTCCGTTCCTTCGACATGATCCTACCCCCCCCCCCCCCCCCCCCCCCTCGCCTTCCCTCTCCGGCGGTACTGTAAAATAGCGACGCACCGACACAAACGTGACACAAAGGCCACGCTGAGTGCGTGCCGCTCACTGTCACAGCCGAGCTGGGGAAAAAACAATGAGAAATAAGATGAGAGAGAGAGAGAGAGAGAGAGAGAGAGAGAAGAGAGAGAGAAAGAATTACATAAAATAAGAAAAGTGATGACAGAAAGAAAACAGACAGAAAGAAAGGAAGGAAAGAAGAACGAAAATAAATGAAGAAAGGAAGGAAGAAAAACAGACAAACAGAAAGAAACATTGAAGGAAGGAAGGAAGGGAGGGAGGCAATAAGGAAGGAAAGAAATTTTGAAGGAAGGAAGAAAGAAAGAAAGAAAGAAAGAAAGAAAGAAAGAAAGAAAAATAGCAAGAAAGAAACAAATAACAGAAAGACAGGAAGAAAGAACAAAAAGAAAGAAAGAAACAAAAAAAAAAGGAAAGAAAGATTGAAGGAAGGAGGGAAGGAAGAAAAGAAATAAGGAGAAACAGCACACGTCTGAGGGCGTTTCCTTGGCGAACGCACATGTCCTGGTTTTGGCCTTCGCCATTTTCGCATGACGTGCTGAGCGAGATTTCTTTCTCTGTGTGTGGGTGTGTGTGTGGACCACCTTGCGTGACGCCTCTCGGCGTGTCGGCTGTGAGATGATAGAGCCGGAGTGACTGATGAGCATTCACCGTATCACCTCATGATGGAAGATGGGCGAACGGGGTGACGGGGAGGGGTGGGGGTGATGGAGGGGGGGGATGGCCAGGCAGGCTGCTGTCGTCTAGCCTAGTTCCCCCCTACCCCCCCCCCTCCTCTTTCCTCGCGTGTTTTTCTTCTTTCTCCCCCCCCCCCCCCCCCCCCCCCCCGCCCCCGACAAGTCGACTTTCACCTCGTCTTTCCACCCGTCTTAGCATCAAATAGTGTCAGCAAACACTGCTCCCACGCTCTGTGTGTGTGTGTGGGGGGGGGGGGGGGGCGCTTTGCTTTTCCCTGTCCGTCTGTCTCTTTCTGTCTGTCTCCGTCTTAGTCCTCGATTGCCCCCCCCTCTCTCTCTCTCTCCCTCCCCTCCCTCTGTGTTTTACGTGTTCCGCTAGTATCATTGGTGAACATTCAAACATTCGTTTCTCCAATTCGTGGTTCTGTCTGGAATCATTCCAATAAATTATTTCATGACTGTGTATTCCTGGATAGTTGGATGGAATCTTTGTCTTGGCAGTAAAACAAAATGTCATTGTAATGAACCCAAACAACTATAGGGGTATTTCCCTCATTCATATACATAGTGAAATGTTTGGGATGATGATGAATAACGACTTCAATAATGGATCCCGGGACGTCATCTTTAGGGCGACTATCAAGCTGGCAGTCGCTGTTCAGTTAAACAGGGCGATGCCTATAATCTCCTTTCGTTTTCGCTGTGTATCATATCAATGAACTAGCAACTGAGGTACTTCATAACTGAATAAAGAAATTCCACCGACTATTATTCAAATTGTCTTAATATGAATTCAACTAGGATCCATTTACAAAAAAAAAAAAAACCCATTAAAAACAAACAACGCTTCCACCCATCCAACCACACACAAACTTACACACACACCGACAGATTGGAATCAATTTATTGTCAGATTAACCCATAGTTGTACACTCACCCTCATACACTAACATGCACACACCCACGCACGATGCGCGTGCACACACACACACACACACACACACACACACACACACACACACACACACACACACACACACAGCTACTCCTGCACACAACCACAGGTACAGGCTCACCCCAACCATCCATCTTAACAATCAATAAACATCCTCACCCCAACCATCCATCTTAATAAACATCAATATACATCCTCACCCCAACCATTCATCTTAATAAACATCAATAAACATCCTCACCCCAACCATCCATCTTAATAAACATCAATAAACATCCTCACCCCAACCATCCATCTTAATAAACATCAATAAACATCCTCACCCCAACCATCCATCTTAATAAACATCAATAAACATCCTCACCCCAACCATCCATCTTAATAAACATCAATAAACATCCTCACACCCCAACCATCCATCTTAATAAACATCAATAAACATCCTAAGATGCATAATATAAAAAACACATCTTTACATCCTGATAAATATAATCAAAACTATGTCTCTACAACCCATGACATCAGTGTTCAGTGCTGAAATACTTCCAATGACATACCAGTGTCAAAGTCATAATCTCGAGCTAAATACACAGGGTTTCATATTTCACATTCATTTGTCCATAGCCCAACCAACCTTCACTGGTCATATCAGGGCTGTTACCATGTCGACACAGATTCCATTTTAAGGAAAGAAAAAAAAACAACTGCCCCCCCCCCTCCTCCCCCATTGTCATTCATTATACACTGAAACGTATGGCATATCACAGGATATTTACACACACACACACCGAAGTACATCAAAGCACACATACATACACGCACCCAAATCCCACAGCCTCGCATAAATGCACTCCCAACACAGATGAATGGACCTGTCCAACAAATCCTCCCATTACGGTTCGTTACTGAAATGGTTGCAATGGCGTATCGGTGACAGGCCCTTGCAATCATTGGCAGCAACACCACCCATTGACTCTGGATTACAGTCACAAAGTAACTGACGTTAGAGAGGCAACACCTCACTGGGTATATCAGAGCTCTTGCCATGTCCACATTAAGGTCATGTAAAATGAAATCAAACGTCCGTCCAATTTCTAATTCTAAATATTCAAATCAAGATTTCAACTATGCTCCATATACTTACAAAGATTACAAATACGCACAAAATCTATCCATCCATCCACCCACCCATACACACATTTTCTTTTTGAATAAAAGGAACATAATTTCACTCACACACTTCATACACTCACATACACACAAACACACACTGCCCCACCAAACTCCACACACACACACATGCATGCGTGAACTCACTCTCTCTCTCATACACACACACAAACACTCTCTCTCTCTCTCTCCTCTCTCTCTCTCTCTCTCCTCTCTCTCTCTCTCTCTCTCTCTCTCTCCAGCATACAACAGCACGTACACGTTCATCCCAACTAACAAATCTCATCCCCAATAAACATCCTAATATTCATAATCCAAAACAAATCTGCACACCCTAATACACGTAATCAAAACTATATTTTGCAATCCATGACGTCACTGTTCAGTGCTGAAATGCTTCCAATGACATACTAGTGACAGTCCTTATATGGAACTAACTACACCTGATTTCATATTTCACATTCATTTTGTCCACAGCCCAACCGACCTTCCTTGGTCATAGCAGGGCTGTTACCATGTCAACACGGATTCCATTTTAAGGAAAGCCAAAAAACAACAACAAAAAAACCCACCAAAGCAACCACCCCCCCACCCCCCCCCCCCCCCAAAAAAAAAAAAAAAAAAAGAGTAAAAAAAAAAAAAGAAATAAAAAAGTTTTAAAAAAAAAACCCGGCCCCTTCACCGACATTCGTTATACGCTGAAACATAGCTTATTACTGGATGTTTACACACACACACACCAATGTACATAATAGCACACACACAAACACACACCCAAATTGCACAGCCTCGGATACATGTGCTCCCAACCTCACACGAATGGAGCTGTACATCAACAACCCATCCCATTATGGTTCGTTACTGAAATGGTTGAAATGGCGTATCGGTGATAGGCCCTTGCAATCATTGGCAGCAACACCACCCATTTATTTGTGTGCAGAGAGACAGAGCATCTTCCATTAAAAAGGTAAGGTTTCATAGCGCGTTATCCTTATTGCCCTAACGATCTCAGTGGATCATATCAGGGCTCTTACTATGTCGAAAATTAAGCAAATAAAAACCAAAACTGACAAAATCCCGACGATTGTCATTCTAAATATCTTTAAAATGACAAACTAGGATTACACACACACACACACACACGCACACCTCCTTCTTTCATCCACATGTACACATGCTCAAACCTAAAGAGGCAACATTTCATTTTCGTACTGCCCCAAACCCCTCACTGTGGATTGCAGTCATAAGTAACTGACGTTAAAGAGGCAACATTTCATTTTTCTTAATGCCCCAAACACCTCACTGTGGATTACAGTCATCAAGTAACTGACGTTAAAGAGGCAACATTTCATTTTTCTTAATGCCCCAAACACCTCACTGTGGATTACAGTCATCAAGTAACTGTCGTTAAAGAGGCAACATTTCATTTTTCTTATTGCCCCAAACCCCTCACTGTGGATTACAGTCATAAAGTAACTGACGTTAAAGAGGCAACATTTCATTTTTCTTATTGCCCCAAACACCTCACTGGGTCATATCAGGGATCTTCTCATGTCACCATTAAGGTCATGAGAAATGAAATGAAACCTTCCAATTTTTATTTCTAAATATTCAAATCATGAATTCAACCAGGCTCCATACACCAACAAAGATTATAGATACAGATTTACCCATCCATCCACCCACATACATCATTTTCTGTTTAAATAAAAGAAACATAATTTCACTCACAGACAAACACATTTCCATACGCACACACTCACATACACACAAACACATGTGCGTGCACAAACCCACACACACTGCCCCACCAAACTCCACACACTCCCCCCCCCCCCCACCAACACACACATGCATTCACTCAACACACACATGCATTCACTCTCTCTCATACACACACACACATGCATGAACTCACTCACTCTCTCACACGCATGAACTCTCTCACACACATGCATGAACTCTCTCTCTCTCACATGCATGAACTCTCTCACACACACACGCATCAACTTTCTCTCTCTCACACACACACACATGCATGAACTCTCTCTCACACACACACATGCATGAACTCTCTCTCACACACATGCATGAACTCTCTCACACGCATGCATGAACTCTCTCGCATACACACATGCATGAACTCACACACACATGCATGAACTCTCTCACACACACACACATGCATGAACTCTCTCACACACACATGCATGAACTCTCATGAACTCACACACACACACACACACATGCATGAACTCACACACATGCACGAACTCTCTCACACACACATGCATTAACTCTCTCTCTCACACACACACACATGCATGAACTCTCTCTCACACACACATGCATGAACTCTCTCTCTCTCACACACACACACATGCATGAACTCTCTCACACACACACGCATGAACTCTCTCACACCCACATGCATGAACTCTCTCTCTCTCTTTCACACACACACACACACACACACACACACACACACACACACACACTCCTGCACACAACCGCACGTATACGCTCACCCTAACTCACCAATCTCATCACCAAGAAACATCCTTATATTCATGAAAAAAACATCTACGCATTCTAATACACATAATCAAAACTATATTTCTACAACTATGTAATCCGAGGATAAAGTAGCAAAGACCGAAAGAAAAGAGGGGTCAAAAGGAAACAAAAACAATACACAACGTTTCCAATCTTAGTCTTTTTCACGTGATATAAAACACTAACATTTTTTGAAACAACTTCTGTTTTATGTCACGTGAAAAAGACTCTAAGAGTGGAAACGTTGTGTATTGTTTTTGTTTCCTTTTGACCCCCTCCCCTTTCCCTTTTTTGTTTGTTTCGGTCTTTACTACTTTACCCTCAAATTACAAAGTCGTTCCCTATAAAGACCCAGTCACGTGTTATCAACATATTTCTACAATGCATGACATCACTGTTCAGTACGGAAATGCTTTCAATGACATACCTGTGAAGTCATAACCTGGAACTCAATACACCTGATTTCATATTTCACATTCATTTGGTCCATAGCCCAACCTACCTCACGGGGTCATATGTGGGCTGTTACCATGTCAAAACGGATAGCTGTACATCAACAACCATCACATTGTGGTTCGTTACTGAAATGGTTGCAATGGCGTATCGGTGATAGGCCCTTGCAATCATTGGCAGCAACACCACCAGTTATTTGTGTAGAGAGACAGAGCATCTTCCATTAAAAAGGCAAGGTTTCATATCACGTTATCCTTATTGCCCTAACGATCTCGGTGGATCATATCAGGGCTTTTACTATCTCGAAAATTAAGCAAATGAAAACCAAAACTGACAAAATTCCGACGATTACCATTCTAAATATCTTTAATATGACAAACTAGGATTACACACACACACACTCACCTCCCCTAAAACACACACATGCATTCACTCTCTCATTCACACAAGACACACATGCATAAACTAACTCTCTCACACGCACATGCATGAATTCTCTCTCTCACACACACACAGACATGCATGAACACACACTCTATCACACACACACACATGCATGAACTCACACACACACATGCATAAACTCACACACACACACGCATGAACTCTCTCACACACACAGACACACACACATGCATGGACTCTCACCTCTCTCTCTCTCACACACACACACACGCATGAACTCTCTATCTCACACACACATGACATGCATGAACTCTCTCTGTCTGTCACACACACACACACACACACACACACACACACACGCACACACTCCTGCACACAACCGCACGTACACGCTCACCCTAACTCACCAATCTCATCACCAAGAAACATCCTTATATTCATGAGGAAAAAAAAACATCGCATTCTAATACACATAATCAAAACTATATTTCTACAACTATGTAATTTGAGGATAAAGTGGCAAAGACCGAAACAAAAGGGGGGTCAAAAGTTAACAAAAACAATACACAACGTTTCCACTTGTCTTTTTCACGTGACATAAAACACTTCAAATGTTTTTGAAACGATTTCTGCTATGTGTCAAGTGAAAAAGACTAAGAGTGGAAACGTGTGTATTGTTTTTGTTTCCTTTTGAGTCCCCCCCCCCCCCCCCCCCCCCCACCTTTGTTTCGGTCTTTACTACTTTACCCTCAAATTACAAAGTCGTTCCCTAAAAAGACCCAGGCACGTGTTAACATATTTCCACAATGCATGACATCACTGTTCAGTACGGAAATGCTTTCAATGACAAACCTGTGAAGTCATAATCTGGAACTCAATACAGATTTCATACTTCACATTCATTTGGTCCATAGCCCAACCTACCTCACGGGGTCATATGTGGGCCGTTACCATGTCAAAACGGATAGCTGTACATCAACAACCCATCACATTGTGGTTCGTTACTGAAATGGTTGCAATGGCGTATCGGTGATAGGCCCTTGCAATCATTGGCAGCAACACCACCCAGTTATTTGTGTGTAGAGAGACAGAGCATCTTCCACTAAAATGGCAAGGTTTCATATCACGTTATCCTTATTGCCCTAACGATCTCAGTGGATCATATCAGGGCTCTTACTATCTCGAAAATTAAGCAAATGAAAACCAAAACTGACAAAATTCCGACGATTACCATTCTAAATATCTTTAAAATAAACTAGGATCACACACACACACACACACACTCACCTCCCCTAAAACACACACATGCATTCACTCTCATTCACACAGACACACATGCATGAACTCTCTCTCACACACACACACACACAGACACATGCATGAACACACTCTCTCTCACACACACACAGACATGCGTGAACACACACTCTCTCTCTCACACACACACATGCATGAACTCTCTCTCACACACGCACAGACATGCATGAACTCTCACACACACACAAATGCATGAACTCTCTCTCGCACACACACACACACACACACACGCATGAACTCTCTCCTCTCTCTCCCTCACACACACACACACATGCATGAACTCTCCATCTCACACACACATGACATGCATGAACTCTCTGTCCGTCTCACACACACACACACACTCCTGCACACAACCGCACGTACACGCTCACCCTAACTCACCAATCTCATCACCAAGAAACATCCTTATATTCATGAAAAAAACATCTACGCATTCTAATAAACAATCAAAACTATATTTCTACAACTATGTAATCCGAGGATAAAGAAGCAAAGACCGAAACAAAAGGGGGGTCAAAAGGAAACAAAAACAATACACAACGTTTCCACTTGTCTTTTTCACGTGACATAAAACACTTCAAATGTTTTTGAAACGATTTCTGCTATGTGTCACTTGAAAAAGACTAAGAGTGGAAACGTGTGTATTGTTTTTGTTTCCTTTTGAGTCCCTCCCCCCCCCTTTGTTTCGGTCTTTACTACTTTACCCTCAAATTACAAAGTCGTTCCCTATAAAGACCCAGTCACGTGTTATCAATATATTTCTACAATGTATGACATCACTGTTCAGTACGGAAATGCTTTCAATGACATACCTGTGAAGTCATAATCTGGAACTCAATACACCTGATTTCATACTTCACATTCATTTGGTCCATAGCCCAACCTACCTCACGGGGTCATATGTGGGCTGTTACCATGTCAAAACGGATTCCATTTTAACAAAACAAAAAAAAACTCTGCCCCCGCATTCACATACATTATACGCTGAATCATATGGCATATTACTGTATATTTACACACACCAAAGTACATAGAAGCACACACACAAACATGCACCCAAATCACACAGCCTCGCATACATGCGCTCCCAACTCACAGGAATGGAGCTGTACATCAACAACCCATCACATTGTGGTTCGTTACTGAAATGGTTGCAATGGCGTATCGGTGACAGGCCCTTGCAATCATTGGCAGCAACACAACCCATTTATTCTGGATCAGTCATAAAGTAACTGACGTTTAAAGAGGCAACATTTCATTTTTCGTACTGCCCCAAACCCCTCCCTGGGCCATATCAGGCCTCTTACCATGTCAACATTGAGGTCATGAGAAATGAAATAAAACCTAACTCCAATTCGTGATCTAAATACTCAAATCGAATTCAACTAGGCTCCATACACCAACAGAGATGATAAATACACATCTATCCCTCCATCCACCTTCCCACGCCCCACACATTTTCTTTTTCAAATAAAATGAACATAATCTAATTCACACACACATTTCCAAACGTACACATACACACACACATGCGCGTGCACACACACACTGCCCCACCAAACTCCACACACACCCGCCCACTCCTCCCCCCCCCCCCCACAACACACTCACTCAGACCCACACACATACTCACTCACACACGCACACTGCTCCAGAAACTCCACACACACTAATACACTAGCACACACACTCAGACCCGCCCCCTCTCCCCCCACACACACATGCATGCATGCATGAACTCACACACACTGCCCCACAAACTCCACACACACCCTAATACAGTAGCACACCCTAATACAGTAGCACACATACTCTCACCCCCCCCCCCTTCCCACCACACATGCATGCACTCACTCACTCACTCTCTGACACACACACACACGCACAACACACCACATACACACACACACACGCACACCTGCATACAACCGTGCGGACACTGTCACCCCAACTCACGAATCTCCTCAATCAATATCACAGTATTCATAATAAAAAAAATCTGCATATCCTAACACACATAATCAAAACTATATTTCTACCATTCATGACACTGTTCTGTGCTGACATGTTTCCAATGACATACCAGTGCCAAAGCCATAATCTGGAACTGAATACACAGGATTTCATATTTCACATTCACTTTGTCCACAGCCCAACCTACCTCACGGGGCCATATGTGGGCCGTTACCATACATGCGCTCCCAACTCACATGAATGGAGCTGTACATCAACAACCCATCACAATACGGTTCGTTTCTGAAAATGGTTGCAATGGCGTATCGGTGATAGGCCCTTGCAATCATTGGCAGCAACACAACCCATTTATTCTGGATTACAGTCATTAAGTAACTGACGTTAAAGAGGCAACATTTCATTTTTCGTACTGCCCTAAACCCCTCCCTGGGCCATATGAGGCATTTTACCATGTCAACATTGAGGTCATGAAAAATAAAATGAAGCCTCACTCCAATTTTCAATTCTAAATAATCAAATGATGAATTCAACTAGGCTCCATATGCCAACAAAGATCATAAATACACACACACATCTATCCATCCATCGCCCCCTCCACACACACACCATTTTCTTTTTGAATAAAAGAAACATAATTTCACTCACACACGCACACATTTTCATACGTACACACTCACATACACGCAAACACATGCGCGTGCACACATACACACACACACTGCCCCACTAAACTCCACACACTCAAACTAGCGCACACACACACACACTCCCTCCCTCTCTCTGACACACACACACACGTATGCATGAACTCTTTCACACACACACACACACACACGCGCGCGCGCGCTCACCCCAACTCACCAATCTCAGTACCAATAAACATCCTAATATTCATAATCAAAAACCAAAAAATCTACACATCCTAATACACATAATCAAAACTATATTTCTTCAATCCATGACATCACTGTTCTGTGCCGAAATGCTTCCAATGACATATTAGTGACACAGTCCTTATCTGGAACTAACTACACCCGATTTCATATTAAATTTTTCGCATTCACTTTGTCCACAGCCCAACCGACCTTCCTTGGTCATAGCAGGGCTGTTACCAGGTCAACACGAATTCCATTTTAGGAAAGAACAAACACACACAAACAAAAAACGAACCGTGACCGCCTTATTGCCATTCATTATACGCTGAAACATATGGCTTATTACTTGAAATTTACACACACACACACACGCCAAAGTACACACCTCACATACACACACCCAAATCGCAGTCACGCATACATGCGCTCCCAACTCACACGAATGGAGCTGTACATCAACGCATCACATTATGCTTCGTCACTGAAATGATTGCAATGGCGTATCGGTGATAGGCCCTTGCAATCATTTGGCAGCAACACGACCCATTTATTTGTGTGTGGAGAAAAAGAGCAACTGCCATTAAAAAGGCAAGGTTTCATATCGCGTTATCCTTATTGCCCTAACGATCTCAGTGGATCATATCAGGGCTCTTATTATGTCGAAATTAAAGCAAATGAAAAAACTGACAAACTTCCAACGATTATTATTGTAAATGCCTTTAAAATGACAAACTAGGATTACACACACACACACACACACACACACACACACGCACACCACCTCTTTCATCCACACGTACACACATACCCAAACTCACCAATCTTATAAAAAAATAAACATCCTTATACGCATGATCCGAACTACATGTCTGCAATTGATAATACATGCGCTCCCAATACACATGAACTGACCTGTACATCAACAACCCATCACATTGTGGTTCGTTACTGAAATGGTCGCAATGGCGTATCAGTGACAGGCCCTTGCAATCATTGGCAGCAACACAACCCATTTATTCTGGATTGCAGTCATAAGTAACTGACGTTAAAGAGGCAACATTTCATTTTTCTTAATGCCCCAAACCCCTCACTGTGGATTACAGTCATCAAGTAACTGACGTTAAAGAGGCATTTCATTTTTCTTACTGCCCAAACACCTCACTGGGTCATATCAGGGATCTTCTCATGTCACCATTAAGGTCATGTAAAATAAAATGAAACCTTCCTCCAGCTGTTAATTCTAAATATTCGAAACACGAACTAGGCTCCATAAACCAACACAGATTGTAAATATGGACACATCTATCCACCCATCTCCCCTCCCACACACATACACGTCATTTTCTTTTGAAACAAAAGGAACATAATTTCACTCCACACACACAGATTTTCATACGTACACACCAACATACACACAAACACATGCGCGCACGCACACACACACATCACACTGCCCACCCCACACACCCTCAAACACTAGCGCACACACACACGCACACACACACTCTATACAACCGCACGTACACGCTCAGCAACTCACCAATCTTATCACCGAGAAACATCCTAATATGCATAATCCACAAAATCTGCACATCCTAACACACAGAATATATCTCTACAATCTATCACATCAGTGTTCAGTATTGAAATACGTCCAGTGACATACCAGGGACAAAGTCATAATCTGGACCTAAATACACAGGATTTCATATTTCACATTCATTTTGCCCATAGCCCAACCTACCTCAGGGAGTCATATGTGGGCTGTTACTATGTCAACACGAATTCCATTTTAAGGAACATTTAAGGAAAAAAAGTCCCCATAATTCTCCTTCATTTCATGCTGAACAAAATGGCTCGTAAAAGGATGTTTATACACACACCACACCGTCACCCCCTGCAAGCACACGCCCACCGCCCACCCCGCTTACATGCGCTCCTGACACATATGAACTGACCTGTACATCAACAACCCATCATCTTATGGCTCGTTGCTGAAATGGTTGCAATGGCGTATCGGTTACAGGCCCTTGCAATCATTTGGCAGCAACACAACCCTTTTCTTTGTGTACAGAGTAATAAAGTAACAGGCATTCAAGAGGCAAGATCTTATTTGTCATTTTCCTTATTACCCAAACGGTCTCTTTGTGTACAGAGTCATAAAGTAACAGGCATTCAAGAGGCAAGATCTTATGTCATTTTCCTTGTTACCCAAACGGTCTTTGTGGAGTAATAAAGTAACAGGCATTCAAGAGGCAAGATCTTATTTGTCATTTTCCTTGTTACCCAAACGGTCTCTTTGTGTACAGAGTCATAAAGTAACAGGCATTCAAGAGGCAAGGTCTTATGTCATTTTCCTTGTTACCCAAACGGTCTTTGTGGAGTAATAAAGTAACAGGCATTCAAGAGGCAAGATCTTATTTTTCATTTTCCTTATTACCCAAACGGTCTTAGTGGAGTAATAAAGTAACAGGCATTCAAGAGGCAAGATCTTATTTTTCATTTTCCTTATTACCAAAACGGTCTTAGTGGAGTAATAAAGTAACAGGCGTTCAAGAGGCAAGATCTTATTTTTCATTTTTCTTATTACCCAAACGGTCTTAGTGGAGTAATAAAGTAACAGGCATTCAAGAGGCAAGATCTCATTTTTCATTTTCCTTATTACCCAAACGGTCTCAGTGGGACATATCTCGGCTCTTGCCACGTTAAATTGAGGTAATAAAAATAAACAAAAGTAATTCTGCAATTATTTTTTGAATCTTGAAAATGACTTCAATTAGGATCCATTTACCAACAAAGAACATAGACACCCCACCCCCTGCATACAACAGCTTGAACACGCGCACCCTAATTCACCATTGTTACTATACACCTACACATTCTAGCACATATAATCCAAACCATATCTATACATCCTAATACATGTAGTTTAGAATGTACATGTACAATTCATCACATCATTGCTCAGTACCAACACCAACAATCAATCACTACATTGTTCGTTGCTGCATTGTCTACACCATCAATCACTACATTGTTCGTTGCTGCATTGTCTACACCATCAATCACTACATTGTTCGTTGCTGCAATGTCTACACCATCAATCACTACATTGTTCGTTGCTGCAATGTCTACATCAATCACTACATTGTTCGTTGCTGCATTATCTACATCAATCACTACATTGTTCGTTGCTGCATTGTCTACACCATCAATCACTACATTGTTCGTTGCTGCATTGTCTACACCATCAATCACTACATTGTTCGTTGCTGCATTGTCTACACCATCAATCACTACATTGTTCGTTGCTGCATTGTCTACACCATCAATCACTACATTGTTCGTTGCTGCATTGTCTACACCATCAATCACTACATTGTTCGTTGCTGCATTGTCTACACCATCAATCACTACATTGTTCGTTGCTGCATTGTCTACACCATCAATCACTACATTGTTCGTTGCTGCATTGTCTACATCATCAATCACTACATTGTTCGTTGCTGCAATGTCTACACCATCAATCACTACATTGTTCGTTGCTGCAATGTCTACATCATCAATCACTACGTTGTTCGTTGCTGCATTGTCTACATCAATCACTACATTGTTCGTTGCTGCATTATCTACACCATCAATCACTACATTGTTCGTTGCTGCAATGTCTACACCATCAATCACTACATTGTTCGTTGCTGCATTATCTACACCATCAATCACTACATTGTTCGTTGCTGCATTGTCTACACCATCAATCACTACATTGTTCGTTGCTGCATTATCTACACCATCAATCGTTCGTTGCTGCAATGTCTACACCATCACTACATTGTTCGTTGCTGCATTGTCTACATCATCAATCACTACATTGTTCGTTGCTGCATTGTCTCCATACACCATCTATCACATTGTTCGTAACTGCATTATCTACATCATCAATCACTACATTGTTCGTTGCTGCCATACACCAATCACATTGTTCGTAACTGCATTATCTACATCATCAATCACTACATTGTTCGTTGCTGCAATGTCTACACAATCAATCACTACATTGTTCGTTGCTGCAATGTCTACATCATCAATCACTACATTGTTCGTTCCTGCATTATCCACATCATCAATCACTACATTGTTCGTTCCTGCATTGTCTCCATACACCATCAATCACATTGTTTGTAACTGCATTATCTACATCATCAATCACTACATTGTTCGTTGCTGCATTGTCTCCATACACCATCAATCACTACATTGTTCGTAACTGCATTATCTACATCATCAATCACTACATTGTTCGTAACTGCATCGTTTGCAATGAATAGAGGCTTGGCAGCCACACAGCCCGTTGACCTACGCACAGAGTAATAATCTATGACAGACAACATTTCCCTTTTTTCATCCATTCTGCCAATAACATCGCCGGAGTCGAGCGGGGGTCCATATCAGAGCTGTCGTCATGTCACAACTGGCTCCATGGTAAAGAAAGAAAAGGGAAAAGAAAAGAAAACATGTCCACTAAAATGTCATTCCATACGCATACACGATCGCATACACCTCTGGGAACTGGTTCTGTGGAAGCTTGTTTGTACCGCTGTTAACTCGATGATGATCTGGGCAATGTTCTGTCCCTGGGGCGGTATGCCCTCGCTGTGGCTGGTGGTGGTTGTGGAAGATGTGGTGCCAAGGTCCTCTGGCTGACCAGTGGCGATTCTCCGCGGAGCGGTCTTCCTTCATGTCCTGCCACAAACAAAGCCTCGGATTAGCAGTCGCAGATTATCTATACTTGTTCTTCCTTTCTTCCCCGTCCCTATCAAATTAATTCTGCGGCGTGTGCGTGCGTGCATGCGTGCGTGCGTGCGTGCGTGCGCATATGCACTCTTGTTTGTAGGTGCATGGTACTTATTGCAATATTGATCTTCTTGCTGGTTTCAATTATGTTTTAAGCGCTTAGGGCTTCTGCAAGATTAAGCGCCTCATGGTTATTAGCATTGTTGTCATTATTATTACGATTATCATTATTATCATCATACTATGAGAGAAAAGACATTAAACATGAGAAAGCTTAGACTTTGAATGAAACCTAAACTTTCGAAAAGACAAATCAATCCGATGAAACAAAGACTACATTTTTAAACAACATTACACCGAACAATACGATAGAACATATAACCCTGTGAAAGAAGGACACTAACCTTTTACACAGATTACACCGAACAATATGATAGAACATATAACCCTGTGAAAGAAGAGGACACTAACCTTTTTGCCAAAAGAGGATCACAAACCCAATGGAAGGAAGACACTAAAACCTATCAAAACAAGGTGAACTGATTCAACCGTCAGACAAGAGAACACTCAACACTTTACAAGGAAGATGCTATACTGCATGCAATGAAAACACAACTTCCAAAAGGGGAAACTACACCGCCTACGATGACTATACCAGCTTCTTGAAAAAGACGACCAACCCTGTGATAGATCAAGCCAGAGGCGATTAAAACGCCCATCTTGTGCTGAAGTGGATGAAGAGAAGTGATTGCTTGTTCATTTTCGTTGTCCTGAGTGTTTTGTATCTTGCCTGAAGAAGATCTAAGAGGTCGAAACGCGTCGGCGTTTTGTCTAGATTCGTTTGTCTACGTTTTTCTTGGCGGTGCAGTATTAATTACATTTGAAATTTGATGAAAGGAGGTTCGAGGACACTGGTATATCAGAAAAGTGACACCAACTGCCATAAAAGCGGGGGATTAAAACTTACAAAACGATTCACATGCCGACAGATTAGCACGTCAGGCTCTCTGTGGATTCAAGGACACTCGGATCAGGGGTACCAGGTGCGCACTGGGAAATATTTCAGGAAGAGGGCCAAAGGTCTCCTCAGCTCGGCAGCTCAAAGCAAAATGATCTGAAAGCAGGAAATATTTCAGGAAGAGGGCCAAAGGCCTCCTCAAGAGCTCGGCAGCTCAAAGCAAAATGATCTGAAAGGCCAAAGGCCTCCTCAGGAGCTCGGCAGCTCAAAGCAAAATGATCTGAAAGCATGCGTCCATGTTCCAGATCCCTGAATCAGGAGACTGCCACTCACTCCAGTCAGCCTGTCATGCCTTTCCAGAAAATATTCCCTCTGGTACCCCGCTTCTAGTGTCCTTGGCTCCACAAAACACCGACATAGGGAATTAGAATATAGACACTGAATTGTAGAGAACGGGACGGACTCGACCTCCAAATGAGCCTCTTAAATCTGCGACAGGAAGCAGACAACAAACGAAAGGATGCTCTAAACCCCGTGAATGAAGGGAAAACGTTATACCTAGATAAACAGACAAACGTTTCTTTTTTAACGAACGATTTGCTGAGCCCGGAAAAAAGACGATAATTCCTGTGAATACGATATCGAATCCTTAAGAGAAAAATACATTAAACCATCTGAAAGCACACATCCATGCGATCTAAAGAACACAGAACTTTATGCAAGACGATTTACCCCTTAACAATGCATGAATAAGAAAGAAAAAAAACAGTAAATGAAAGACCAACACCAAAACTTCCGAGTTCATTTTTCCTGGTCCCCGTTGTCCACGGCCGTTGAGGCAGCAGTGTCTGGCTCCTGTTGACATAGCATTTGTCATGGTGCCCGTTGTCCACGGCGTTGAAGGCAGTGTTTGGCTCCTGTTGACGTAGCATTTGTCATGGTGCCCGTTGTCCACGGCCGTTGAGGCAGCAGTGTCTGGCTCCTGTTGACATAGCATTGTCATGGTGCCGTTGTCCACGGCCGTTGAGGCAGCAGTGTTTGGCTCCTGTTGACGTAGCATTTGTCATGGTGCCCGTTGTCCACGGCCGTTGAGGCAGCAGTGTTTGGCTCCTGTTGACATAGCATTTGTCATGGTGCCCGTTGTCCACGGCCGTTGAGGCAGCAGTGTCTGGCTCCTGTTGACATAGCATTTGTCATGGTGCCCGTTGTCCACGGCCGTTGAGGCAGCAGTATCTGGCTCCTGTTGACATAGCATTTGTCATGGTGCCCGTTGTCCACGGCCGTTGAGGCAGCAGTGTTTGGCTCCTGTTGACATAGCATTTGTCATGGTGCCGGTTGTCCACGGCCGTTGAGGCAGCAGTGTTTGGCCCCTGTTGACATAGCATTTGTCATGGTGCCCGTTGTCCACGGCCGTTGAGGCAGCAGTGTTTGGCTCCTGTTGACATAGCAATTGTCATGGTGCCCGTTGTCCACGGCCGTTGAGGCAGCAGTGTTTGGCTCCTGTTGACATAGCATTTGTCATG
>CM031605.1:99429239-99441739 GCA_018398815.1 Conus ventricosus | reverse complement strand
CTGTATCAAGGACATTCAACTCTGTGAAAGGACGACACTATCCCCTGCCAGAACAGGGCACTGAACCCAATGGAGAGAGAATGCCAACGCCTGTGAAATGAAGACATCAATCACATTTAAAAAAAAGACAATCCCTTAGAACCACCATGAACGAATGGTGAACTAGATGATAAACTACATCCTGGGAATGGATACCACTGCACGCTATTGACTGATGACGCCCTAGGAAAAAAAAAAGGCAGAAGCCACATTTCGCACAAGTGATTACCATGTCCGTCTTTCTGTGGAATAATGGATGCTCGGATCAGGAGGTACCAGGTGCGCACTAGGAAACATTTTGGAAAGCGCAAAGAATTCCTCCACAGCTCTGCAGCCAGATCCAGTTTCTCTGAAAGCATGCGTCCATGTTCCAAATCACTGAATCACGTGACATGCTGCACAGCTCGAGTCATTCTTTCACGTCCTTCCGGAGAATATTTCCTCTGGTGCCATCCTGTGTGATGCATCCTTGTTCCACAGAACGCCGACACACGATACCAGAGCACGTATACTGGTCAGCTGAAAGAATGACTTTCAGAAAGGATAATCTAAACCCCGAGAAATGACACGTACGCGTGAATGAATAGGACATTAAATCCTGGGATAAGGCAAGGTAATATTGCTTATAGCCCAGCCGACCGCAAAGGGCCATATCTGAGCTGTCACCGAGTTCAAGTCTACTCAAGTCAAAAAAAAAAACAAAAAAAAACAAAAAAAAAAAAAAACAAACTCACAGCCCTTTAAAATACGACCTCCTAAAAACACACCGGAACCTTCTCCATGCCCTTTTTCCGTAAAATCTTAGATCAGATGAAAAATGTTAATCCCCTCAAAAATTCAAAGATCACATCAGGTGGGACATCTCTGAACAACGTTTTCATGGAGTATGCTGTAAAATCTTTATGTCTCACATCTTGCAAATCCCAACACTCTAAAAGAATACGTTTCACTGTGAGTGGTACATGACATGGAATGCACCACGGAGTTTCTTCACCTTTAAAAGATAAAAACGGTTGAAAACGGAGTGTCCTCTATGCAATTGGCACAAAACTTCTTTACGGCCGCTCCGGGAACACGGTAAAAAACTCTTTCAGGAGTGGACAGATTTTATCCAGGGAAAGAATACACGAAAGACTGTAAAATGAGGAAAATGCTGAACACTGAATGATAGACATTAAATAAGGAAAAGAAGTCACCGAACGCCTGACTGGAAAAAGACACCGAATCCTTAGGGAGGAAAGTGACCAAAACGTCTGAAAGAAGGCATCAACTCCCTCGTACAAAGGTTCCGTGAACACTACTTTGCAAGCTGTGCAGGACAAGGAAGAAGAATGAGAAGAACCGCGAGTAGAACACGTCCAAAACTTATCTTCTGAAATCAGCTGCATTCCGCCAGCTCATGTGGACCTGGTCACCGCTTCCGTGGCCGAGAATACTGGAGGTCCTTGTTCCTGTTCACACACACACACACACACATATATATATATATCGGTTATTTCTTTAAACTCTTGGCTTTCTGTGTAAATAGATCTTATTCAATTAACTGGACAAAACTATTGTTTTAGAACGTTTTTTTTCCTTCAACCTTGAGACAACGATTGGTTTACAACATGCGTCAAGTGTTTATCGTCACCACCAAAACATACTGCACCATGACATTTCTACTGCGCTCGTTTTCCACACCACTAGAAAGGGACGCTATAAACGGAATGGACCTGAAATGTGCACAGGATTGTCATAGAAAGAAGGGACGCTATGCACGACATGAACCAGAACAGTGCACAGGATTGTCCTAGAAAGAAGGGACGCTATGAACAGAATGGACCTGAACAATGCACAGGATTGTCATAGAAAGAAGGGACGCTATGAACTTGTGGACCAGGACAGAACTGCACAGGATTGTCATAGAAAGAAGGGACACTATGAACGGAATGAACCAGAACAGTGCACAGGATTGTCATAGAAAGGAGGGACGCTATGAACGACATGAACCAGAACACTGCACAGGATTGTCATAGAAAGGAGGGACGCTATGAACGACATGAACCAGAACACTGCACAGGATTGTCATAGAAAGGAGGGACGCTATGAACGGAATGCACAGGATTGTCATAGAAAGAAGGGACGCTATGAACGACATGAACCAGAACAATGCACAGGATTGTCATAGCAAGGAGGGACGCTATGAACGGAATGCACAGGATTGTCATAGAAAGAAGGGACGCTATGAACGACATGAACCAGAACACTGCACAGGATTGTCATAGAAAGAAAGGACGCTATGAACGGAATGCACAGGATTGTCATAGAAAGAAGGGACGCTATGAACGACATGAACCAGAACAATGCACAGGATTGTCATAGAAAGAAGGGACGCTATGAACGGAATGCACAGGATTGTCATAGAAAGAAGGGACGCTATGAACGACATGAACCAGAACAATGCACAGGATTGTCATAGAAAGAAGGGACGCTATGAACGACATGAACCAGAACACTGCACAGGATTGTCATAGGAGGGACGCTATGAACGGAATGCACAGGATTGTCATAGAAAGAAGGGACGCTATGAACGACATGAACCAGAACACTGCACAGGATTGTCATAGAAAGAAGGGACGCTATGAACGGAATGCACAGGACTGTCATAGAAAGAAGGGACGCTATGAACGACATGAACCAGAACACTGCACAGGATTGTCATAGAAAGAAGGGACGCTATGAACGACATGAACCAGAACAATGCACAGGATTGTCATAGAAAGGAGGGACGCTATGAACGGAATGCACAGGATTGTCATAGAAAGAAGGTACGCTATGAACGACATGAACCAGAACAATGCACAGGATTGTCATAGAAAGAAGGGACGCTATGAACGGAATGCACAGGATTGTCATAGAAAGGGACGCTATGAACGACATGAACCAGAACAATGCACAGGATTGTCATAGAAAGAAGGGACGCTATGAACGACATGAACCAGAACAATGCACAGGATTGTCATAGAAAGGAGGGACGCTATGAAGGACATGAACCAGAACACTGCACAGGATTGTCATAGAAAGAAGGGACGCTATGAACGACATGAACCAGAACAATGCACAGGATTGTCATAGAAAGGAGGGACGCTATGAACGGAATGCACAGGATTGTCATAGAAAGAAGGGACGCTATGAACGACATGAACCAGAACACTGCACAGGATTGTCATAGAAAGAAGAGACGGTATGAACGGAATGCACAGGATTGTCATAGAAAGGGACGCTATGAACGACATGAACCAGAACTATGCACAGGATTGTCATAGAAAGGGACGCTATGAACGGAATGCACAGGATTGTCATAGAAAGGGACGCTATGAACGGAATGGACCAGGACATGGTGAGTTTGCCAGACGAGTGGTCTGAATTTCAATGTCCTCTCCATGTGGTGAGTTTGCCAGACGAGTGGCCTTAATTTCAATGTCCTCTCCATGTGGTGAGTTTGCCAGACGAGTGGCCTGAATTTCAATGTCCTCTCCATGTGGTGGTGAGTTTGCCAGACGAGTGGCCTGAATTTCAATGTCCTCTCCATGTGGTGAGTTTGCCAGACGAGTGGCCTTAATTTCAATGTCCTCTCCATGTGGTGAGTTTGCCAGACGAGTGGCCTTAATTTCAATGTCCTCTCCATGTGGTGGCGAGTTTGCCAGACGAGTGGCCTGAATTTCAATGTCCTCTCCTTCCGGTGAGTTTGCCAGACGATGTCGGTGGCGGGGGTGCAAGGGGGACTGCGGCACCATCACTGCAAGTGCCCGGAGTCAACATTCCCATTCTTTTCACCCGTAAGGTTCTGCACCGTACTTTCTGCAATGTTCTTCAAACTCGCCTTGATTTCCACCTTGGAAATGTATTCACTTCTTTACATTTGATCCTGGTGACAATATAGCCGCCCTAAAGCAAGCCGTTTTGTCTTTAAATGACATGTGACCCCGAGGAGAGAATAACTGGTCTACAGTAAGCCATTTGTCTTTACCATTTGAAGTGGTGTATTACCTTGTCCTCTTTAGTGTGTAACCCAAGACTATTTGGGGCCTGAACAGCTCAGTGGTAGAGCGCCGCACTCGTGGTCTTGGCGATCCCGGGGTTGCGGGTTCGAATCACCACCGGACCGTGTCGGTACAGGGGAATTTTTCCTTCGGAGTTAACATTGGTTCCGACTCCATTTCCAAAATAGTTCTTCGAATGAGACTATAACCCTAGGTTCCGTGTGTGAACGCACGCACACACGTAAAATCCCATCACCAACTTTCGGAAGAGTAGGCCGGTCTGGCCGTTGGTATGGATGACTTTTTACACATAGCATGAACCCTGCCGAGAATAAGGAAACGATACTGATAGAATGACACGGACAACGACCGAATAAAGCGCCGGCAGGCAGCTGTTCAGTCGGCACTACCCAGGTTGGCAGCCCGTTGCGTACACTTCAGTATAGAATGTCAGCGCCTAGAATCTTTGGTAAAGAGCTTTGAAAATGATCCGTTGTCATTTATTATTATTATTATTATTGTTGCTGTTTTCATTATTATTATTATTACTATTATTATTATTATCATTATCATCATCATTATTATCACTGTTATTATCGTTCGCCGCCCCACTCGCATTTTCGTCCCCGGGACGACCGTGTCCGTCCCCTGAAGATAGCCAGTGCACCTTCAGTCTCTGGTGCATCGTCGACCCGTCTCAGCTCAAGTTCCCTACTTCCAGTCAGCATGGCACAGCAGTCCCTGCAGAACATCATGTGCCATCTGCTACCTCACCCTGCCCTGGCAGTAGGCATAGCGGCAGTCTTCAGCATCAGTCAGCATGGCACAGCAGTCCCTGCAGAACACCATGTGCCATCTGCTACCTCACCCTGCCCTGGCAGTGGGCATAGCGGCAGTCTTCAGCATGGCACAGCAGTCCCTGCAGAACACCATGTGCCATCTGCTGCCTTACCCTGCACTGGCAGTGGGCATAGCGGCAGTCTTCAGTATCGGGAAGTGTACTGCCGGCAAGCCTTGCGCGTCACGTGGAAAGTCGGATGATGTTGGTTCTCTGGTCTGCTCTGCCCAGCTGAAATAGAGTACATCTTTCCGCCTCCTGTCCTTGGTCAGTCTTCTCCTGAACGGGCACCTGCTGTCTCTGGCTGGGCACCTGTTGCTCCTAGCTCAGCATGCTGGTCTTCATATTCATTGTCTATGATACTGCAATAGGAAGGTATCCACATTCATAGTCTATGATACTGCAATAAGAAGGTATCCACATTCATTGTCTATGATACTGCAATGGGGAGGTATCCACATTCATTGTCTATGATACTGCAATGGGGAGGTATCCACATTCATTGTCTATGATACTGCAATGGGGAGTTATCCACATTCATTGTCTATGATACTGCAATGGGGAGGTATCCACATTCATTGTCTATGATACTGCAATGGGGAGGTATCCACATTCATTGTCTATGATACTGCAATGGGGAGGTATCCACATTCATTGTCTATGATACTGCAATGGGGAGGTATCCACATTCATTGTCTATGATACTGCAATGGGGAGGTATCCACATTCATTGTCTATGATACTGCAATGGGGAGGTATCCACATTCATTGTCTATGATACTGCAATGGGGAGGTATCCACATTCATTGTCTATGATACTGCAATGGGGAGGTATCCACATTCATTGTCTATGATACTGCAATGGGAGGTATCCACTACAACATCACGCAGTCTGTGCACAGCTGATGAAGCTTTCTCCTCACCACCTTCAAGCTGTCCCCCAAAAGACGACTACCCGTTGTTCGCATTCACTCTGAGGCAACTACCGGGCCCACTGCTGCTGATCAAATATCTCAACCTCTTGCTCAGGAGTTGAACAACTCTTGCAGTTTGGAAAGTGCTTTGAATCTGCGGACGCTTAAAAAAAAACCTAATCCAGAGCCGGTACCCTGCATTACTTACTGCGTTTAGTGGCAGATCCATTAATGTCCCGTTCCATCCAGTCTGCTGCTGGGGATGGTTCTTCAGTCATGACCAGTGACAGCACTGCTGGGGATGGTTCTTCAGTCATGACCAGTGACAGCACTGCTGGGGATGGTTCTTCAGTCATGACCAGTGACAGCACTGCTGGGGATGGTTCTTCAGTCATGACAGTATCAGCATTTTCTTTGCAGACCTGTCCGGCTCTTCTCTCGGCAACAGCTGGGAAGAGCGCGCGCACACACGCGAACGCACACGCACATACACACACACATTGACTGACTGAAACCATTTACTATCAGATTAACATGATGTGGCACTGACAAACTACAATAATATGTTAATCACACACACACACACACACGCACTGCACACACACTCAATTACACAACCCTCAAATGGAGTTTCGCGACATTTCAAGCGTATTTTAAGAATATTTCTATTTAGAGAAAGAATGCAATGCTTTACTATGACATTTTGATCAATCCTATCGCTTAAGCAAAATCTAGAATGTTCTTTAACGACTTCTTAAACACTTTTCAGACATTTTAATAACGGCATTTTTATCGGAAATCTGCCTTGACTTTCGTTGACTTTCGTTTTATATGCGAATATCTAAAAATATTTCCGACAAAAATGAATGCAAGATCTATGGCAAAACAAAGCCTGGTTTACTGAAATACTGGATTAGCAACATAAGAACCAACTTTCCGGATGCTTGGTCGGTTAAAAAAAAAACAAAAAAAAATTCGCAGGTTGTGAGATAAGATAATGTTGCTTATAGCCCAGCCGACCGCAAAGGGCCATATCAGGGCTGTCACCACGTTAAAATCAACTCACCAGTCATAAAAAAAAAAAACAACACTTTCATACATCTCATTAAATGACATCGTCTACAAACGCACCAGAAACTTTGTTAAAAATCTTTCTTCCGTAAAATCTTAAACCAGATGAAAAATATTAATCTCTCTCAAAAACTCAAGGATCACATCAGGCGGGACATCCCTGAACAGGACCTTCATGGACTCCGCTGTAAAATGTTTGTGTCTCACATCGTGCAAGTCCCAACACTCTAAAAGAACATGTTTCATTGTGAGTGGCGCATGACATGGAATGCACCACGGAGCTTCTTCACTCTTTAAAAGGTAAGCATGGGTAAAATACGAATGGCCAGTGTGCAGCCGGCACAGAACCGTTTCCTCTTTACGACCTCCCGACGTGGATGGGAGGAAGTCCTTAAGGTTTGGACGGATCTGAAAGAGTTTGTTACTCGTCTGTGTGTTCCAATCCTCCTGCCAGAGGTCTCTCACATAATCGTTAACTTTGGGTTTCACATCTGAACAGGGGATATAAATGTTGGACAGTTTCTCTCTTGTGGCGTTCTTGGCTAAACGATCAACCATTTCGTTCCCGCCGATGCCAACATGACCAGGAACCCAAGCAAGAGTAATGTTGTAACCGTCCGCTTTCAACTTGCTAAAAAGTTCAAAGAAATGCAAAAGTTCTGGATGCTGAAGGTTGCGGCCAGCTATGGCTTCCAAAGCTGACAGCGAATCCGACAGAACCAGAAAGTCCCTCTTTGAAGAATGTGAGATTATCTTCAAAGCCAGTACCAGAGCAGTAAGTTCAGCAGAATAGACAGAAGCATCGGAATGGATATGTTCCAACAGTATCTGAGAAGGAGCCCCAGGGCAGTAGGCTGCACAGGCCACTCCATCCTCAGACTTGGAACCGTCAGTGAAAACTTTTTGATAGGATGGGAATTTCGAACAGAGGTCAGCATACAATGCCTTGTACGCCAGAGAGCTGGTAGACTCTTTGCGAAAAGCTGCAAGATCGAAACGAATCTCTGGTGTGAAAAAGGTCCACGGAGGTTGATCCGGAAACTTGGAAAAATCGGAAACTACTCCCAGGTTTAGACCTGCATTCCGCACGTGAGGCTGCATACGAAGACCAAACGGCGGAATACATTTAGGGTTGTTTTCAAACTTACTTTGGAATGGAGGGTCAAAGACACAGTCATAGGCAGGATTCTGCGGTTCTGAGAACAGTTGGATATAATAATTTAAAGACAGTTTCAGCCTGCGGTTGGACAATGAAGGTTCGCCCGCCTCTGCGTACAGGCTGTACACAGGGGTGGTGCGGAACGCTCCAAGACAGAGACGAAGCCCTTGATGGTGGATAGGGTCCAAAAGTTTGAGGTAAGAGGGTCTTGCGGAGCCGTAGACAGCACAACCATAGTCCAGTTTGGAACGGACCAGGGCTCGCAGGTTGTGAACACGCGCGCGCGCACGCACACTGACACGCGCTTGCTTGCTTGATTGCAAGACGCATGTACGCTGCGCGCACACACACACGCATTCCTAACAGAAGAGCCTATGAAAGGACACTCGACCCCATGAAAGTGGACGCTAAGCTAAATGGAAAGACGACATTTAAAGTCGGTGAAAGGAGGAAAGTAGTCGTTCTGAAAGGACAAGACTAACCCTTGTCAAGACACTCAACCCTGTGAGAACACGCTCAACTACTGCACACAAAACCTGTTGTGAACACTAAGGAAAGTAGTCGTTCTGAAAGGACAAGGCTAACCCTTATCAAGACACTCAACCCTGTGAGAACACGCTCAACTACTGCACACAAAACCTGTTGTGAACACTAGCAATGTGTGAAAAAGGACAGCAAATAAATCCTGGAGAGAAGGACATTAAATCTTTGAAAGGATCTATATGCCGACTCTTGATTACCGTGTCAGATGTTTTCTGGATAGAAAGATTTCATGTCTTGAGGTACCATGTGCGCGCTAGGAAGTATTTATGGAACAGAATCAAAGACTTCGTCAGCAGCTTGGCAACTCGGCCCCCAATGATCTGAAAATCTGCGAACCTATGTCAGAAAAGAGATACGAAACCGGGATTTGCGGGGTGGGGTGGGTGAGACACCAAACCTTACCGTAAAGACGACACGAAACCCTGCGGAAGAAAAATAGACACCGAACCTTATAAAGAGAGGACACGAAATGAGAGGAAACGAGATACAGGACCTTATAGTCAGAAGACAGAAATGCTATAAACTAGGGGAAGACAGAGACGCACCGAACCTTACAGAAAGAGGACACGAAACCCCGTGAGGGAAAAAGGCACCTGTTGAGAGTGAAGGAACGCTGCACGCGCTAGAAAGAAGGCAGACAACCTGAGGGGTAAGGTCAAGGTCAGGGGACGCCTAAACCTATGGAAACAAAGACAAAACTACGGAAAGGGAGTGGGGAGAGGGAGAGGGCACGAAAAACCAACACTTACAGAACGAGGACCCAAAGCCCAGAGGGGAAAGTGTCACTCAGCCTTATAGAAAGAGGACCCAAAGCCCAGAGGGGAAAGTGTCACTCAGCCTTATAGAAAGGACCCAAAGCCCAAAGGGGAAAGTGTCACTCAGCCTTATAGAAAGAGGACCCAAAGCCCAGAGGGGAAAGTGTCACTCAGCCTTATAGAAAGAGGACCCAAAGCCCAGAGGGGAAAGTGTCACTCAGCCTGATAGAAAGAGGACCCAAAGCCCAGAGGGGAAAGTGTCACTCAGCCTTATAGAAAGAGGACCCAAAGCCCAGAGGGGAAAGTGTCACTCAGCCTGATAGAAAGAGGACCCAAAGCCCAGAGGGGAAAGTGTCACTCAGCCTTATAGAAAGAGGACCCAAAGCCCAGAGGGGAAAGTGTCACTCAGCCTTATAGAAAGAGGACCCAAAGCCCAGAGGGGAAAGTGTCACTCAGCCTTATAGAAAGAGGACCCAAAGCCCAGAGGGGAAGTGTCACTCAGCCTTATAGAAAGAGGACCCAAAGCCCAGAGGGGAAAGTGTCACTCAGCCTTATAGAAAGAGGACCCAAAGCCCAGAGGGGAAAATGTCACTCAGCCTTATAGAAAGAGGACCCGGGCCCAGAGGGGAAAGTGTCACTCAGCCTTATGAAAAGAGGACCCGAAGCCCAGAGGGGAAAGTGTCACTCAGCCTTATAGAACGAGGACCCAAAGCCCAGAGGGGAAAGTGTCACTCAGCCTTATAAAAAGAGGACCCGAAGCCCAGAGGGGAAAGTGTCACTCAGCCTTATAGAACGAGGACCCAAAGCCCTGAGGGGAAAGTGTCACTCAGCCTGATAGAAAGAGGACCCAAAGCCCAGTGGAGGGGAAAAGAGTCACTCAACCTTACACTCAGCCTTATAGAAAGAGGACCCAAAGCCCAGTGGAGGGGAAAAGAGTCACTCAACCTAACAAAGACCACACAAAACCCAGTGGAGGGGAACAGAGTCACTCAGCCTTACAGAAAGGACACAAAACCCTGTGGAGGGGAAAAAAGTCAGCCTTACAGAAAGACACAAAACCCTGTGGAGGGGAAAAAAGTCACTCAGCCTTACAGAAAGGACACAAAACCCTGTGGAGGGGAAAAAGTCACTCAGCCTTACCAGAAAGAGGACACAAAACCCAGTGGAGGGTTACAGTCACTCAGCCTTACAGAAAGGACACAAAACCCAGTGGAGGGGGAAAGAGTCACTCAGCCTTATTGAACGATGACACAAAACCCAAGCGGAGGGGAAAGTGTCACTCAGCCTTATTGAACAAGGACACGGAAACACGTCCAACCAAAGCAGGATACCCTAAAACCCTATGAAAGGAAATGCTAAACTCTATTTGAAAGCTGACGCACTGAGCCTCATAAAAGAAGGGCATTGAAATCTCCGAAAGGACCCACAAGTTGATTACTATGTCAGACTTTGCGGATTAAAGGATACTCGGATCGAGAGGTACCAGGTGCGCACAAGGGAATATTTCAGGAACAGGATCAACGAATTGCCCGGCTTCCCAGCAGCTCCATCCCACCATGCATCTGAAAACATGCGTCCATGTTCCCAGATCCCACGATCATGAGACCTGCTACATAAGCTCGAGCCGACCTTTCCGAAAAATATTCCCTCCGGCACTTCCCGTCTTGTGTCCTTGTCCCACAGAATACCGACATTGATAACCAGAGCAACTGTGTAGGACGTATGGAAAGATAGGCACTAAACCCTAGGAAAGACCCCGACCCCTCAGAAAGTAGACACATAAACCTGGAATGGAAAAGACAGTAAACTCCGACAGAGAAGACACCAGCACCTTAGTATTAAGGCGACACTAAACCTGGAAGAGAAGACACTAAATCCTGCGAATGAAGAAGACGCCGAGTCCTTAGAGAAAAGGAGATGGCATCATCTGCCATAACTCGCCGAGTCCTTAGAGAAAAGGAGATGGAATCATCTGTCATAACTCGCCAAGTCCTTAGAGAAAAGGACATGAAACCACCTGCCATAATAACTCGCCGAGTCCTTAAAGAAAAGGACATGAAACTATCTGCCATAATAACTCGCCGAATCCTTAAAGAAAAGGACATGAAACTATGTGCCATAACTCGCCGAGACCTTAAAAGAAAAGGACATGAAACTATCTGCCATAATAACTCGCCGAGTCCTTAAAAAAAGGACATGAAACTATCTGCCGCAATAATAACTTGCCGAGTCCTTAGAGAAATGGACATGAAACCATTTGTCTCAATAACTTGCCGAGTCCTTAGAGAAAAGGACATGAAACCATTTGCCTCAATAACTCAATAGAGTGCCGCGCTCTGGATCCAAGTGATCCTGCATTGACGGGTCGGAATTTCCGGCAGTCCGTTTCGGTACAGCCAAATTTGGCTCCGCCTATTAACCGAAAAAGTCCTTAGAAAGAGGCTATATACCTAGGCTCCGTGTGTGAACTCAGATTTTGCGCTCACGTGAAATCCCATCCAGTTTTCAGCTGAGCGCGTCTGGTATGGATGACACGTATACACACAGCATGCAATCTCCGTGAAAACAGAAGAAAGGAGTGAAAGTATGAATTACTGATATCTGCATGACACAGGAAACGAAGGATTAGTGCCAGCAAGCAGTTCTTCAGTCGGCTCTACCCAAGAAGGCAGCCCGTTGTGTAAACGTAAGCGTGGACTGTAAAGCGCCGACAGCTTGATACCTTACCAAGGACAGGAGCTACATAAGTATGATGATAAAATGATAATCTGAATCGACACTGACACCAGGTACTATGCCGTGTGCAAGAACAATCTGAACCCATGACAGTAACAATCTGAACCCATGACAGTAACAATCTGAACCCATGACAGTAACAATCTGAACCCATGACAGCAACAATCTGAACCCATGACAGTAACAATCTGAACCCATGACAGCAACAATCTGAACCCATGACAGTCCACTGGACTCGGACAGAACAGGAACACTACACCAAGTGACGAAAGAAGTTTCAGTTTTATCAAGGAGGCGTCACTGCGTGTAGACTGGTCCATATACTCTACACCACCAAGTTTTAATACCACACTGCGCATGATTTAAAGCCGATGGTTGAATGAATGAATGACCAAGATGAGAGAATGTAAGAAGAGGGTC
>CM031605.1:99427860-99429139 GCA_018398815.1 Conus ventricosus | reverse complement strand
ATGATCATGATGAAAATGTAGATACCATGATTGCTTCCACTGCTGCTGGTCTGCGGCTCTTCCGCGTACACTTGGAACGGCTGTCGCTGTACTGTTGCAGCTGCTGCTAGGGCTTTTCCCCAGTGTGGCAGAGGAGTAAAATACGCCTGAAGAACAAGTGCGGCAATGGTGGATGGCCCAGTGGTTTCACAGCCATGACAGGATGACTGCTAGAGGTTTGAACCACAGAATAAGGATTTGCCATAATGAGTATAAAAAAAAAAATTAATTTTTTTATGTTGACAGAACTGACGAGGTTGAGTGACGCTCCATAGAGAAAATGCTTCTCTCTCTCTCTCTCTCTCTCTCTCTCTCTCTCTCTCTCTCTCTCTCTCTCTCTCTCTCTCTCTCTCTCCTCTCTGTGTTCTTATTTCTATTCTGTGCATTATCTTTCTTTCTTTTTCTGTTATTCTTTTTTCTGTTTCAATATTTGTGATGCGTATCAAACCATTATTACTCACGTTCATTTTGCTTTAGTTTGCATCATGTGAGGTGAACCATTGTTGTCGTTTTGATTCATCACGACAATATAGGATGGTTTTATGATCTGAGAGATCTTTGTTTTAAATCTGGCTTATGTATGACATCAATTTACCCAGTGACTAGCATGCTACTATTTTATGCCAGTGGACACTTCTTTTTACTGACATAGTTTTGCCTTTGTTTTGTCTACTTCTTTACTTTCTTCTGCTCTCTCTCTCTCTCTCTCTCTCTCTCTCTCCTCTCTCTCTCTCCTCTCTCTCTCTCTCTCTCTCTCTCTCTCTCCCTCTCTCTCTCTCTCTCTCTCTGAAACGTGTTTTCACTTTTTTCCCCAGCCATGTTTATTTTGAGACCGTCTTATCGTCAGTTTCACATCAACTGAGAAGGAAGTGTCTTAAAATGTCAGGTAGATGCTGTAGCATTTAGACGAATGTGAATGCCCACTCATCGAAAGAGATGCATCTTTCACAATGAAGGCTCTGAGATCTCTGCCAGTGAGCCGGACTGAGCAAGCAGTGTTGGCATAATATTGATGGGACAGCACGAATGATAGGATAGACAAAAGGTTCGCTAGCAGTCAAAGATCTAGCAACCGACCAGTCGACCAAATAAACGACACAGAAACTGATGTACTTAAGCTGATCAGTTTTACTGATCTACCGACTGGGCCACAAACTCTGGCAAACATCTTGTGTTCGTGGGTGACTGCGAGATGACAGTTTATACACACAAATCACAACCTTGTAAATATTTCCTTCAC
>CM031605.1:99415360-99420360 GCA_018398815.1 Conus ventricosus | reverse complement strand
TTGAGACTTTTTTTTTTTTTTTTTTAATGCTGATCAATGGGAATGAGGATGATTAAGATGATGCTACGGATTTCCATTTCGGTCTGAGACTACATGACAGGGCTGTACTCTACGCTTCCTTTCATAATATATCCTGGCGTCAACCAGGCCCGAGAGATACAGGCACCTGCAGTGTTGGTCAGGAAATTTGAGCAACACTCTCAGAAACGCATCCATTAAGTGGATGAAACTCGACTGTGTGGTCCCAGTCTTCCCAACTGAGTCCGCAGCAAACTCAACTCTGGGTAGGAGCCGGTCGGGGCAGAAAAAACCCACATGCCTCTGATGGGATTCGAACCCACGACCTCCCAGCCGGGAGTCCGCGACGCTAACCACTTCGCCACGGCGGCTGGTCGTCTTCGTTTCTTTCGTTTTTTGATTTAGAAACTTGTGGAGTTTATGCAGTTCAGAACATGTCATATCATTTCAACATCACCTTCCCTAAGACTCACACACCAAACTTCCGTTTTCCAGTTTTCATTTTTCACCTCTCTCTCTCTCTCTCTCTCTCTCTCTCTCTCTCTCTCTCTCTCTCTCTCTCTCTCTCTCTCTCTCTAACAACACACACACACACACACACACACACACACACACACACACACACACACACACACACACAAAACAAACAAACAAACAAACAAACAAACAAACACACACACACACACACACACACACACACACACACACACACACACACACACACACACACACACACACACACACACACACACACACACGCACACAAACGCGCGCTCGGGCTCGTGCTCGCGCTCTCCGTAAACGAAAGTATTGTTAACGCACGTGACATCCCTTTCCATCCTTTGTGAAAGGATATACCATCACGTGCCCGCAGTTAAGACATCATCAACAACAACAACAACAACACCAAAACCAGCATGAACACTTGGTGTTGTGTTTCTGATGATGGAATGTGATTAGCCTAACGGAAGGATCAACAGAAAGAGGTCACACTGGCAGACACCTCAACAATGAAAGAGGTCACACTGGCAGACACCTCAACAGTGAAAGAGGTCACACTGGCAGACACCTCAACAATGAAAGAGGTCACACTGGCAGACACCTCAACAATGGTCAACGAGAGCGTTCTAGCTCAGGAGGAAGAAGAAGAAGAATGCGAAAAAGAAGAATGCGAAGAATGCGAAGAAGAATGCGAAGAAGAAGAATGCGAAGAAGAATGCGAAGAAGAAGAATGCGAAGAAGAAGAAGAATGCGAAGAAGAAGAATGCGAAGAAGAATGCGAAGAAGAAGAGCAAGAAGAACAAGAGGAACAAGAAGAACAAGAAGAACAAGAAGAACAAGAAGAACAAGAATGCAAAGAAGAAGAATGCGAAGAAGAAGAATTCGAAGAAGAAGAAGAATGCGAAGAAGAATGCGAAAAAGAATGCGAAGAAGAATGCGAAGAAGAATGCGAAGAAGAAGAAGAAGAAGAAGAAGAAGAAGAAGAAGAAGAAGAGAAGAAGAATGCGAAGAAGAAGAAGAAGAGGAAGAAGAATGCGAAGAAGAAGAATGCGAAGAATGCGAAGAAGAAGAAGAAGAAAGAAGAAGAAGAAGAAGAAGAAGAAGAAGAAGAAGAAGAAGAAGAAGAATGCGAAGAAGAAGAAGAATGCGAAGAGGAAGAAGAATGCGAAGAAGAAGAATGCGAAGAATGCGAAGAAGAAGAATGCGAAGAAGAAGAAGAATGCGAAGAAGAAGAAGAATGCAAAGAAGAAGAAGAATGCGAAGAAGAATGCGAAGAATGCGAAGAAGATTGCGAAGAAGAATGCGAAGAAGAAGAATGCGAAGAAGAATGCGAAGAATGCGAAAAAGAAGAATGCGAAGAAGAAGAAGAAGAAGAAGAAGAAAGGAAGAAGAAGAAGAAGAAGAAGAAGAAGAAGGAGAAGAAGAAAAAGAAGAAAGAAGAAGAAGAAGAAGAAGAAGAAGAAGAAGAAGAAGAAGAAGAGAAGAAGGCACACAACACTGGCACTTCATGAAGCCCTGATAGTATTGCTCCCTGCGCACTGCCTTATGTTGGGGCTGTGACCACGTGCGTCTGGGTGTAGGTGCGAGCCGCTACGAGCAGTGCGGGCATCATGTTGATGGGGCGGTACGGATGATACAAAGACAGAGAAAAACTCCACTAACAGTAACAGACCACGCAACCAGCCAGCCGACGAAAGAAATGAACAGGGAACACAATACATCCAAGCTATTCCTGCAGGACTGACCTCCCGACGGGCCGACTGACCGACAAACTCAGACAGACATTTCCCCTGGGTTTCCTTCTTTCCGTGGCTGGCTGAGACACAGTCTAGGCAAACAAATTAGGATCTTGCTCAAGTTTCTTTCGCTGTTTCTGCTGTACTTTCACTGATCAGTGTGAATGGAGTGCCATCGCTGATCATGTCAAGGAACTTCGTTGTAAGGTTTTGGAGCGTGCTGCTAGAGAGAGAGAGAGAGAGAGAGAGAAGAGAGAGAAGAGAGAGAGAGAGAGAGAGAGAGAGAGAGAGAGAGAGAGAGAGAGAGAGGAGAGAGAGAGAGAGAGAGAGCCGTGTATGCATCAGAGAGTAAGCGTGTTGCACAGAATGTAGCTCCATGTTCAAAAGAGCTTAAGGCCACTTCTGATGTCCTGAACAGGGGGTGTTAAAGAGATGTTAAAAAGGGCTGCTGAAAAGAGATGTTAAAAAGGGCTGCTGAACCATGTTGGCAATGGTCGATCAGCACACAAAGCAGCCGGGGCAGTGGACTGGAGGGGTGAATTGATCAGCACACAAAGCAGCCGCGGCGGCGTGGACTGGAGGGGTGAATTGATCAGCACACAAAGCAGCTGGGGCGGTGGACTGGAGGGGTGAATTGATCAGCACACAAAGCAGCCGGGGCGGCGTGGACTGGAGGGGTGAATTGATCAGCACACAAAGCAGCCGCGGCGGCGTGGACTGGAGGGGTGAATTGATCAGCACACAAAGCAGCCGGGGCGGCGTGGACTGGAGGGGTGAATTGATCAGCACACAAAGCAGCCGCGGCGGCGTGGACTGGAGGGGTGAATTGATCAGCACACAAAGCAGCCGCGGCGGCGTGGACTGGAGGGGTGAATTGATCAGCACACAAAGCAGCCGGGGCGGCGTGGACTGGAGGGGTGAATTGATCAGCACACAAAGCAGCCGCGGCGGCGTGGACTGGAGGGGTGAATTGATCAGCACACAAAGCAGCCGCGGCGGCGTGGACTGGAGGGGTGAATTGATCAGCACACAAAGCAGCCGCGGCGGCGTGGACTGGAGGGGTGAATTGATCAGCACACAAAGCAGCCGCGGCGGCGTGGACTGGAGGGGTGAATTGATCAGCACACAAAGCAGCCGCGGCGGCGTGGACTGGAGGGGTGAATTGATCAGCACACAAAGCAGCCGCGGCGGCGTGGACTGGAGGGGTGAATTGATCAGCACACAAAGCAGCCGCGGCGGCGTGGACTGGAGGGGTGAATTGATCAGCACACAAAGCAGCCGCGGCGGCGTGGACTGGAGGGGTGAATTGATTCTGGAGTCTGAGATACTGACCTCAATTCCCTCGCATTGAGAAGGTTCAGAACGATCAATCACTCCTTGGACTATTGCATTTCAGGAAAGAGAGAGAGAGAGAGAGAGAGAGAGAGAGAGAGAGAGAGAGAGAGAGAGAGAGAGAGAGAGAGAGACAGGCAGACAGACAGACAGACAGACAGACAGACAGTGGGGGAAGGGATGGAAGGAGGGGAGGAGGGTGAAAGAGAGGGAGAGACAGACAGACAGACAGACAAAGAGAGAGAGAGAGAGACAGAGACAGAGAGAGGGGGATATAGAGAGAGACAGAGAGAAAGAGACAGACATACATACAGACAGATAGACTGACAGAGACAGCGAATGACAGTGACATAGAAAAAAAGAACATTGTGACAGACAGACAGACAAACAGACAAACAGACAGACAGACAGACAGACAGACAGACAGTGAGTTTCTGTAAAAACGTCCACAGGAACAGTTGCAGCAGCAGCTGCAATTACTGGAGCAGATGCAGCACAGCACTAGATGAATTTGCATCATTTCCAATCATCAATTTGCATCATTTCCAATCATTAATTTGCATTATTTCCAATCATCAATTTGCATCATTTCCAATCATCCTGCTGGGAAAAAAAAAACAAAATTAAGGTTTGTCCATTTGATAAACAAAACATTTCAGTTTTAGACCGAGTTTGAAAGAGAAAACTACACAAGGCCAGTTCAGATTTGTCCCCACATGCAGAACAATGTCCCCCCATCTCTCTTTCCTCCTCCCCTCCCCATCCCACCCTACTCAAAGAAAAGAGAGAAACACAACCGAGCTATGTGGAGACATCGACTTCAATCTCAAACGTACCAGTCAATCTATTAACCTCCTTAAGCTCCATCGTGATTAGGCGCCAGCCATAAACAAGAAATACGTCAATAAACGCATGAATAAGTAATGAAGGATTTCGTTCTTTTGTCTTTTTATCTTTCACCGCCATCCGTTTCAGCGCCTCTTCCATCTCGTCCTTCTTCCCTTACCCTTTTCTCCTCCTCCTCCTTCACCTCCTCCTCCTTCTCCTCATCCTCCTCCCTTCTCCTCCTTGTAGGCTGCTTGTCCCTCCCGGCCCTTTATCTCTTACATTCCTTCCCCCCCCCCTCCTCCCCACATCTTCTTTGCATCCTCTTTCTTCATCTTTGCTTTTTTTTAGATCGACAAACTTGCGGAGTCCATGGTACTAAACCTTCATTTCCCATGTCCTTCAGTGAAGCATCAGTTACTCAGGGTTTCACTCATTCCTTCAACTTTCCATGGAGGATGCTCGCTGATTGTTTACATATCATCTCTACCAACAGCTAAAGGGGTCTTTCGTCCGGAAGCTGGTCATGGGATGGTACGTATATATGTGACGTTATATATCCCTTGACACACAGAATCTCACCTCATA
>CM031605.1:99395360-99410360 GCA_018398815.1 Conus ventricosus | reverse complement strand
AACAGTTGCTGGTTCAACACACCCAGTGAACGATGTGTAGCACCACATCATAGCAGCAACAGTTGCTGGTTCAATACACCCAGTGAACGATGTGTAGCACCACATCATAGCAGCAACAGTTGCTGGTTCAACACACCCAGTGAACGATGTGTAGCACCACATCATAGCAGCAACAGTTGCTGGTTCAACACACCCAGTGAACGATGTGTAGCACCACATCATAGCAGCAACAGTTGCTGGTTCAACACACCCAGTGACCGATGTGTAGCACCACATCATAGCAGCAACAGTTGCTGGTTCAACACACCCAGTGAACGATGTGTAGCACCACATCATAGCAGCAACAGTTGCTGGTTCAACACACCCAGTGAACGATGTGTAGCACCGCATCATAGCAGCAACAGTTGCTGGTTCAACACACCCAGTGATCGATGTGTAGCACCGCATCATAGCAGCAACAGTTGCTGGTTCAACACACCCAGTGAACGATGTGTAGCACCGCATCATAGCAGCAACAGTTGCTGGTTCAATACACCCAGTGAACGATGTGTAGCACCACATCATAGCAGCAACAGTTGCTGGTTCAATACACCCAGTGAACGATGTGTAGCACCACATCATATCAGCAACAGTCACCGGTTCAATACTCTCAGTGAACGATGTGTAGCACCACATCATAGCAGCAACAGTCACCGGTTCAATACTCTCAGTGAACGATGTGTAGCACCATATCATAGCAGCAACAGTCACCGGTTCAATACTCTCAGTGAACGATGTGTAGCACCACATCATAGCAGCAACAGTCACCGGTTCAATACTCTCAGTGAACGATGTGTAGCACCACATCATAGCAGCAACAGTCACCGGTTCAATACTCTCAGTGAACGATGTGTAGCACCACATCATAGCAGCAACAGTCACCGGTTCAATACTCTCAGTGAACGATGTGTAGCACCACATCATAGCAGCAACAGTCACCGGTTCAATACTCTCAGTGAACGATGTGTAGCACCACATCATAGCAGCAACAGTCACGGTTCAATACTCTCAGTGAACGATGTGTAGCACTACATCATATCAGCAACAGTTGCTGGTTCAACACCCAGTGAACGATGTGTAGCACTACATCATAGCAGCAACAGTTGCTGGTTCAATACTCTCAGTGAACGATGTGTAGCACTACATCATAACGCAATAGTTGCTGGTTCAATACTCTCAGTGAACGATGTGTAGCACTACATCATAGCAGCAACAGTTGCTGGTTCAACACACCCAGTGAACGATGTGTAGCACTACATCATATCAGCAACAGTTGCCGTTCAATACTCTCAGTGAACGATGTGTACATCAGCACTACGAAGCACCCCCCCCCCCCCCCCCCCCCCACCCCCCCCTCCCCTCCTCCCCCCCCCCCCCCCCCCCCCCGCCCTTCCCTCTCGCTCATGACTTTCAGGAACGTTAGTTTAAGCCGTCGGTTTCCCCAGAGCTGATCTCGCCGCGTCGTGTTCTGTTCAGTGTTGGCTTTTCCTGCCTCCAGAACTGTCCAAAGGAGGTTTTTTTTATCTACAGGAGCAGGCATACACAGACACATGGAGAGAGAGAGAGAGAGAGAGAGAGAGAGAGAGAGAGAGAGAGAGAGAGAGAGAGAGAGAGAAGAAGACAAGACAAAATTCTTTATTTACGAGGATAATAGATAAGCACTGATGTGCTTTTTTACATCCAGAGAGAGATCATAGATTAGCACTGATAATAGATAAGTACTGATGTGCTTTTTTACATCCAGAGAGAGAGAGAGAGAGAGAGAGAGAGAGAGAGAGAGAGAGAGAGAGAGAGAGAGAGAGAGAGAGAGAGAGAGAGAGATTTCTGTGCCGAAAAGCTTACACTGCTGTTGTCACCACCTTTACAAACACGGCTACAACTGCAGCGACGACTGCTGCTATGTTTCCAGCTCAACAGGAAAGCAAGAGGCAAAAAAGAAGAGCGGAGAAAATGCGGCCATGAGACTAGACGATCTCCCAGCGAGGAGAGGATAACAGTCAAATGCGGCGATGAGACTAGACGATCTCCCAGCGAGGAGAAGATGACAGTCAAATGCGGCGATGAGACTAGACGATCTCCCAGCGAGGAGAGGATGACAGTCAAATGCGGCGATGAGACTAGACGATCTCCCAGCGAGGAGAGGATGACAGTCAAATGCGGCGATGAGACTAGACGATCTCCCAGCGAGGAGAGGATAACAATCACACGGAGTTAGTCGTAACCAGAGAGGCAGAATGATGCCAGAGTGAGTGACGGAACATGAATTAACAGGTGATAGAGCTGATGTGTCTTCATGACATGATCATGATTACATACAGTGAAGGGCATTCTGTCATCTGACGGGAAGCCTTTACATCCGACATGCATGATACTGACTTCCCCTGCCGCTGCATTGAACTGCTCCTGTATGAAGATGAATTCCGCTGGCATTGTTTTTCCCTGTTTCTTGTTGTTGTTGTTGTTGTTGTTGTTGTTGTTGTTGTTGTTTCTGCTGCTGCCGCTGTTGTTGCTGCTGTTCTTATCTTTTTCTTCATCTTCTTCTGTATGAGGTCTTACCTTTTCCGCTATTGGTATTCTGTATGAGGTCTTACCTTTTCCGCTATTGGTATTCTGTATGAGGTCTTACCTTTTCCGCTATTGGTATTCTGTATGAGGTCTTACCTTTTCCGCTATTGGTATTCTGTATGAGGTCTTACCTTTTCCGCTATTGGTATTCTGTATGAGGTCTTACCTTTTCCGCTATTGGTATTCTGTATGAGGTCTTACCTTTTCCGCTATTGGTATTCTGTATGAGGTCTTACCTTTTCCGCTATTGGTATTCTGTATGAGGTCTTACCTTTTCCGCTATTGGTATTCTGTATGAGGTCTTACCTTTTCCGCTATTGGTATTCTGTATGAGGTCTTACCTTTTCCGCTATTGGTATTCTGTATGAGGTCTTACCTTTTCCGCTATTGGTATTCTGTATGAGGTCTTACCTTTTCCGCTATTGGTATTCTGTATGAGGTCTTACCTTTTCCGCTATTGGTATTCTGTATGAGGTCTTACCTTTTCCGCTATTGGTATTCTGTATGAGGTCTTACCTTTTCCGCTATTGGTATTCTGTATGAGGTCTTACCTTTTCCGCTATTGGTATTCTGTATGAGGTCTTACCTTTTCCGCTATTGAAGAAGAAAAAGAAAAAGAAACACCCGAAGGTGCTGGGGAGGACCCAGAGAAGCACTGTCTTCACCTGCCCTTAGAGCAGTCCTGTACCACCCCTGGAGGCCTGCGCTGTGTTGACGATGGGTACAGGCTATTGGTATTCTAAGATCGTGTTCCTGTCAGTTGAACAACAACTAAAAGGGAAGCACCTTTCCATTTCAGGACATATTGTAGGCTTCGTGTGCATGTGCATGCCGGATAATGTAATGTAATGTAATGTAATGTAATGTAATGTAGTGTGATGTAATGTAATGTAATGTAATGTAATGTAATGCAATGCAATGTAATGTAATGTAATGTAGTGTGATGTAATGTAATGTAGTGTGATGTAATGTAATGTAATGTAATGTAATGTAATGTAATGTAATGTAGTGTGATGTAATGTAATGTAATGTAATGTAATGTAATGTAATGCAATGCAATGTAATGTAATGTAGTGTGATGTAATGTAATGTAATGCAATGCAATGCAATGCAATGCAATGCAATGCAATGCAATGCAATGTAATGTAATGTAATGCAATGTAGTGTGATGTAATGTAATGTAATGTAATGTAATGAAATGTAATGTAATGTAGTGTGATGTAATGTAATGCAATGCAATGCAATGCAATGCAATGCAATGCAATGTAATGCAATGTAATGTAATGTAATGTAATGTAATGCAATGCAATGCAATGTAATGTAATGTAATGTAATGTAGTGTGATGTAATGTAATGTAATGTGATGTGATGTAATGTAATGTACCTCTTACAGTAACGTCTCTGGAATTTATGTCATTAATTAGCTGTTTCTCCTTTCACAAGTGGCTGCTTTATCCTGTTTCATTTTAAATATACCTTAGAATGATGAAAGACAGGCAACATGCCTTTATTACTAATTCACAAAGAAATCGCGTTTACGATGCATGGCTTCTTGCAGGAGAGGGAGAAGGAAGAAGGAGCAACGGGATGGAGGTGTTACAAGTTGCACTTCTAATGTGTCAGTTCCGTGCTTTCGGAAAATTCAGCTTTGGGAATAGATTTTTTAATTTCTGTCTCGCCTTCCGTGTCAGTGGCACTGCATCCACGCCTCGCTCATTCCGCCTCCCCATCCACAGCCACACCCTGGCTTGTGCGGCCACAGCCCTGGGACTGGAAAATCCACAGGGAGCAGCCAATGTCAATTTGTCTTGACGCAACCCGCCAGAAGAAACACTGCACTGCTGCCGAGTCACCGCGGTGGTGTTCAATGGTTCCTCTTCTGATCCAATACATGGGGGACACCATCTACTAAGCCCCCTGCTGATGACAATGACAGCATTGTCGAGGAGCCAGCATGAGTGAGCTCTCCCTCTGGAGGGCGCCACTACAAGTGTCCAACGACAGCCCCGTGAACGTGCCGATACTGGTGACCACGACAGAACCCCGTCAGGGGAATAGACATACTGGTGACCCCGACAGAACCCCATCAGGGGAATAGACATACTGGTGACCCGACAGAACCCCATCAGGGGAATAGACATACTGGTGACCCCGACAGAACCCCATCAGGGGAATAGACATACTGGTGACCCCGTCAGAACCCCATCAGGGGAATAGACATACTGGTGACCCCGACAGAACCCCATCAGGGGAATAGACATACTGGTGACCCGACAGAACCCCATCAGGGAATAGACATACTGGTGACCCGACAGAACCCCATCAGGGGAATAGACATACTGGTGACCCCGACAAGAACCCATCAGGGGAATAGACATACTGGTGACCCCGACAGAACCCCATCAGGGGAATAGACATACTGGTGACCCCGACAGAACCCCATCAGGGGAATAGACATACTGGTGACCCCGACAGAACCCCATCAGGGGAACAGACATACTGGTGACCCGACAGAACCCCATCAGGGGAATAGACATACTGGTGACCCCGACAGAACCCCATCAGGGGAATAGACATACTGGTGACCCCGACAGAACCCCATCAGGGGAATAGACATACTGGTGGGCCCCGACAGAACCCCATCAGGGGAATAGACATACTGGTGACCCCGACAGAACCCCATCAGGGGAACAGACATACTGGTGACCCCGACAGAACCCCATCAGGGGAACAGACATACTGGTGACCCCGACAGAACCCCATCAGGGGAATAGACATACTGGTGACCCCGACAGAACCCCATCAGGGGAATAGACATACTGGTGACCCCGACAGAACCCCATCAGGGGAATAGACATACTGGTGACCCCGACAGAACCCCATCAGGGGAATAGACATACTGGTGACCCCGAAAGAACCCCATCAGGGGAATAGACATACTGGTGACCCCGACAGAACCCCATCAGGGGAATAGACATACTGGTGACCCCGACAGAACCCCATCAGGGGAATAGACATACTGGTGACCCCGACAGAACCCCATCAGGGGAATAGACATACTGGTGACCCCGACAGAACCCCATCAGGGGAATAGACATACTGGTGACCCGACAGAACCCCATCAGGGGAATAGACATACTGGTAACCCCGACAGAACCCATCAGGGGAATAGACATACTGGTGACCCCGACAGAACCCCATCAGGGGAACAGACATACTGGTGACCCCGACAGAACCCCATCAGGGGAATAGACATACTGGTGACCCCGACAGAACCCCATAAGGGGAATAGACATACTGGTGACCCCGACAGAACCCCATCAGGGGAATAGACATACTGGTGACAACGACAGAACCCCATCAGGGGAATAGACATACTGGTGACCCCGACAGAACCCCATCAGGGGGAATAGACATACTGGTGACCCGACAGAACCCCATCAGGGGAATAGACATACTGGTGACCCCGACAGAACCCCATCAGGGGAACAGACATACTGGTGACCCCGACAGAACCAAATCAGGGGAATAGACATACTGGTGACCCCGACAGAACCCCATCAGGGGAATAGACATACTGGTGACCCCGACAGAACCCCATCAGGGGAATAGACATACTGGTGACCCGTCAGAACCCCATCAGGGGAATAGACATACTGGTGACCCCGACAGAACCCCATCAGGGGAATAGACATACTGGTGACCCCGTCAAAACCCAATCAGGGGAACAGACATACTGGTGACCCGACAGAACCCATCAAGGGAATAGACATACTGGTGACCCGACAGAACCCCATCAGGGGAACAGACATACTAGTGACCCCGACAGAACCCATGAGGGGAATAGACATACTGGTGACCCGACAGAACCCATCAGGGAATAGACATACTGGTGACCCCGTCAGAACCCCATCAGGGGAATAGACATACTGGTGACCCGACAGAACCCCATCAGGGGAATAGACATACTGGTGACCCCGACAGAACCCCATCAGGGGAATAGACATACTGGTGACCCGACAGAACCCCATCAGGGGAATAGACATACTTGTGACCCGACAGAACCCCATCAGGGGAACAGACACAGAAAAGAAATCAAATTCTGGGGTCACCCTAAGGGCAGCGCATGAGGGGCTACACAAACTGAAACTGTTAACGCTTATAGATGAGGGTGAGGATGATGAGCTGAAACTGTTAACGCTTATAGATGAGGGTGAGGATGATGAGCTGAAACTGTTAACGCTATAGATGAGGGTAGGATGATGACTGAAACTGTTAACGCTTATCGATGAGGGTGAGGATGATGAGCTGAAACTGTTAACGCTTATCGATGAGGGTGAGGATGATGAGCTGAAACTGTTAACGCTTATCGATGAGGGTGAGGATGATGAGCTGAAACTGTTAACGCTTATCGATGAGGGTGAGGATGATGAGCTGAAAACTGTTAACGCTTATAGATGGGGTGAGGATGATGAGCTGAAACTGTTAACGCTTATAGATGAGGGTGAGGATGATGAGCTGAAACTGTTTTAAAGCTTATGATGAGGGTGAGGATGATGAGCTGAAACTGTTAACGCTTATAGTGATGGTGAGGATGATGAGCTGAAACTGTTTAAAGTTATAGATGAGGGAGGATGATGAGCTGAAACGTTAACGCTTATAGATGAGGGTGAGGATGATGAGCTGAAACTGTTAACGCTTATAGATGAGGGTGAGGATGATGAGCTGAAACTGTTAACGCTTATAGATGAGGGTGAGGATGATGAGCTGAAACTGTTAACGCTTATGATGGGGTGAGGATGATGAGCTGAAACTGTTAACGCTTATAGATGAGGGTGAGGATGTGAGCTGAAACTGTTTTAAAGCTTATAGATGAGGGTGAGGATGATGAGCTTTAAACTGTTAACGCTTATAGATGAGGGTGAGGATGATGAGCTGATACTGTTAACGCTTATAGATGAGGGTGAGGATGATGAGCTGAAAACTGTTAACGCTTATAGATGAGAGTGAGGATGAAAGAGCTGAAACTGTTAACGCTTATAGATGAGGGTGAGGATGATGAGCTGTACTGTTATTACGCTTGTCGATGAGGGTGAGGGTGATGAGCTGATACGTTAACGCTTATCGATGAGGTGAGGATGATGAGCTGAAAAATGTTAACGCTTATTGATGAGGGTGAGGATGATGAGCTGAAACTGTTAACGCTTTAGATGAGGGTGAGGAGATGAGCTGAAACTGTTAACGCTTTTTAGATGAGGGTGAGGATGATGAGCTGAAACTGTTAACGCTTATTGATGAAGGGGGAGGATGATGAGCTGAAACGTTAACGCTTATAGTGAGGGTGAGGATGATGAGCTGAAACTGCTAACGCTTATAGATGAGGGGGGGATGATGAGCTGAAACTGTTAACGCTTATAGATGGGGGGTGAGGATGATGAGCTGAAACTGTTAACGCTTATAGATGAGGGTGAGGATGATGAGCTGAAACTGTTAACGCTTATAGATGAGGGTGAGGATGATGAGCTGAAACTGTTAACGCTTATCGATGAGGTGAGGGATGATGAGCTGAAACTGTAACGCTTATCGATGAGGGTGAGGATGTGAAACTGAAACTGTTAACGCTTATAGATGAGGGTGAGGATGAAAGAGCTGAAACTGTTAACGCTTAAGAGAGGGTAAGGATGATGGCTGAAACTGTTAACGCTTATAGATGAGGGTGAGGAGATGAGCTGAAACTGTTAACGCTTATAGATGGGTGAGGATGATGAGCTGAAATGTTAACGCTTATAGATGAGGGTGAGGTAATGAGCTGAATGTTAACGCTTATAGATGAGGGTGAGGATGATGAGCTGAAACTGTTAACACTTATAGATGAGGGTGAGGATGAAGAGCTGAAACTGTTAACGCTTATAGATGAGGGTGAGGATGATGAGCTAAACTGTTAACGCTTATAGATGAGGGTGAGGATGATGAGCTGAAACTGTTAACGCTTATAGATGAGGGTGAGGATGATGCTGAAACTGTTAACGCTTATAGATGAGGGTGAGGATGATGAGCTGAAATGGTTAACGCTTATAGATGAGGGTGGGGGATGATGAGCTGAAACTGTTAACGCTTATAGATGAGGGTGAGATGATGAGCTGAACTGTTAACGCTTATAGATGAGGTGGGGGGATGATGAGCTGTAAATGTTAACGCTTATAGATGAGGGGGAGGATGATGGCTGAAACTGTTAACGCTTATAGATGAGGGTGAGGATGATGAGCTGAAACTGTTAACGCTTATAGATGAGGGTGAGGATGATGAGCTGAAACTGTTAACGCTTTTAGATGAGGGTGAGGATGATGACTGAAACTGTTAACGCTTATAGATGAGGGTGAGGATGATGAGCTGAAAACTGTTAACGCTTATAGATGGGGTGAGGATGATGAGCTGAAACTGTTTAAAGCTTATAGATGAGGGTGAGGATGAGAGCTGAACTGTTAACGCTTATGATGAGGGTGAGGATGATGAGCTGAACTGTTAACGCTTTATGATGAGGTGAGGATGATGAGCTGAAACTGTTAACGCTTATAGATAGGGGGAGGATGATGAGCGGAAACTGTTTAAAGCTTATAGATGAGGTGAGGATGATGAGCTGAACTGTTAACGCTTATAGATGAGGGTGGGGGGAATGATGAGCTGAAAATGGTTAACGCTTATGATGAGGGTGAGGATGATGAGCTGAAACTGTTAACGCTTATGATGAGGGGGAAGGATGATTTAGCTGAAACTGTTAACGCTTATAGATGAGGGTGAGAAGATGGCTGAAATGGTTACGTTATAGATGAGGGTGAGGATGATGAGTGAATGTTAACGCTTATAGAGGGGGTGGGATGATGGCGAAATGTTACGCTTGATGAGGGGAGGATGATGAGTGAAAACTGTTAGCTTAGCGAGGGTGAGGGGTGATGAGCGAACGTTTAAGCTTAAGGGGGGGTGAGGAGAGAGCGAACTGGGTTTAACGCTTATAGTGAGGGGTGAGGTGATGAGCTGAAAAAATGTAACGCTATCGATGAGGGTTTAGGATGATGAGCTGAAACTGTTAACGCTTATAGAGGGGTGAGGATGATGAGCTGAAACTGTTAACGTTTAGTGGGTGAGGATAGAGCTGAAACTGTTAACGCTTATAGATGAGGGTGAGGTGATGAGCTGAAAAATGTTAACCTTATAGATGGGGTGAGGATGATGGCGAAACTGTTAAACGCTATGATGAGGGAGGATGAGAGCTGAAACTGTTAACGCTTTAGATGAGGGTGGGATGATGAGCTGAAACTGTTTAACGCTTATAGATGAGGGTGAGGATATTTACTGAAAATGTTAACGCTTTAGTGAGGGTGAGGATATAGCTGAAACTGTTAAAGCTTTAATGAGGGTAGGATATGAGCTGAACATGTTAACACTTAGATGAGGGTGGGATGATGAGCGCAACTGTTAACGCTTATAGAATGAGGGTGGGATGTATATCGGGAAACTGTTTTACGCTTATAGATGGAGGTGAGGATGATGAGCTGAAACTGTTACGCTTATAGATGAGGGGAGGATGATGGCTGAAACTGTTAACGCTTATGATGAGGGGGAGGATGTGAGCTGAACTGTTACGCTTATAGATGAGGGTGAGATGATTGAGCTGAAACTGTTAACGCTTATAGATGAGGTGAGGGGTGATGAGCGAAACTGTTACGTTATAGATGGGGTGAGGATGATGAGCTGAAACTGTTAACGCTTATAGATGAGGGTGAGGATGATGAGCTGAAACTGTTAACGCTTATAGATGAGGGTGAGGATGATGAGCTGAAACTGTTAACGCTTATAGATGAGGGTGAGGTGTGAGCTAAACGTAAAGCTTATAGATGAGGGTGAGGATGAGAGCTGGAAACTGGGAAAGTTATAGGAGGGTGAGGTGATGGTGAAATGTTAACGTATAGATGGGGTGAGGAAGGGTGAGGGTGAACTGTAACGCTTAGTGAGGGTGGGATATGAGCTGAAACTGTTAACGCTTTTAGATGAGGGTGAGGATGATGAGCTGAACTGTTAAGCTTAGATGAGGTGAGGATGATGAGCTGAAACTGTAACGCTTATAGATGAGGGTGAGGATGATGAGCTGAAACTGTTAACCGCTTATAGATGAGGGTGAGGATGATGAGCTGAAATTTTTAACGCTTATAGATGAGGGTGAGATGATGACTGAAACTGTTAACGCTTTTTGATGAGGGTGAGGAGATGAGCTGAAACTGTTAACGCTTATAGTGAGGGTGAGGATGATGAGCTGAAACTGTTAACGCTATTTGTGAGGGTGAGGAGTGAGCTGAAACCCGTTAACGCTTTAGATGAGGGTGAGGATGATGAGCTGAAACTGTTAACGCTTAAGATGAGGGTGAGGATGATGAGCTGAAACTGTTAACGGGTTATAGATGGGGTGAGGATGAAGAGCTGAAACTGTTAACGCTTTAAGATGAGGTAGGATGATGACTGAAACGTTTAAAGCTTATAGATGAGGGTGAGGTGATGAGCTGAAACTGTTACGCATATAGATGGGGGGAGGATATGAGCTGAAACTGTTAACGCTTATGATGAGGGTGAGGATGATGAGCTGAACTGTTAACGCTTATGATGAGGGTGAGGATGATGAGCTGAAACTGTTAAAAGCTTATAGATGAGGGTGAGGATGATGAGCTGAAACTGTTAACGCTTTAGATGAGGTGAGGATGATGAGCTGAAACTGTTAACGCTTATAGATGAAAGGGTGAGGATGATGAGCTGAAACTGTTAACGCTTATAGATGAGGGTGAGGATGATGAGCTGAAACTGTTAACGCTTAAGATGAGGGTGAGGATTGATGAGCTGAAACTGTTAACGCTTATAGATGAGGGTGAGGATGATGAGCTGAAACTGTTAAACGCTTATGATGGGGTGAGGATGTGAGCTGAAACTGTTAACGCTTATAGATGAGGGTGAGGATGATGAGCTGAACTGTTAACGCTTTATGATGAGGTTTAGGATGATGAGCTGAAACTGTTAACGCTTAGATGAGGGTGAGGATGATGAGCTGAAACTGTTAACGCTTATAGATAGGGTGGGATGATGAAACTGAAACTGTAACGCTTATGATGAGGGTGAGGATGATGACTGAAACTGTTAACGCTTATAGATGAGGGGAGGATGATGAGCTGAAACTGTTAACCCCTTATTTGATGGGGGGTGAGGAAAGATGGGTGAAACTGGTTAAGCTTATAGATGAGGGTGAGGATGATGAGCTGAAACTGTTAACGCTTATAGATGAGGGTGAGGATGATGAGCTGAAATGTTAACGCTTATAGATGAGGGTGAGGATGATGAGCTGAAACTGTTAACGCTATAGATGAGGGTGAGGTGTGAAACGAAACGTTAACGCTTATAGATGAGGGTGAGGATGATGAGCTGAAACTGTTAACGCTTATAGATGGGGTAGGATGATGAGCTGAAACTGTTACGCTTATAGATGAGGGTGAGGATGATGAGCTGAACTGTTAACGCTTATATGAGGGTGAGGATGATGATGAAACTGTTAACGCTTATAGATGAGGGTGAGGATATGAGCTTGAAATTTTTAACGCTTATAGATTTAGGGTGAGGATGATGAGCTGAAACCCGTTAACGCTTATAGATGAGGGTGAGGATGATGAGCTTTAAACTGTTAACGCTTATAGATGAGGGTGAGGAGATGAGCTGAAACTGTTACCCCTTATAGATGAGGGTGAGGATGATGAGCGAAACTGTTAACGCTATAGATGAGGGTGAGGATGATGAGCTGAAACTGTTAACGCTTATCGATGAGGGTGAGGATGATGAGCTGAAACTGTTAACGCTTATAGATGGGGTGAAAGGGTGATGACTGAAACTGTTAACGCTTATAGATGAGGGTGAGGATGATGAGCTGAAATGTTAACGCTTATAGATGAGGGGAGATGATGACTGAACTGTTAACGCTTATAGATGAGGGGGAGGATGATGAGCTGAAACTGTTAAGCTTATAGATGAGGGTGAGGATGATGAGCTGAAACTGTTAAAAGCTTATAGATGAGGGGGAGGATGATGAGCTGAAACTGTTAACGCTTAAGATGAGGGTGAGGATGATGAGCTGAAACTGTTAACGCTTATAGTGAGGGTGAGGATGATGAACTGATACTGTTAACGCTTATAGATGAGGGTGAGGAGATGAGCGAAACTGTTAACCCCTTATAGATGAGGGTGAGGATGATGAGCGAAACTGTTAACGCTTATAGATGAGGGTGAGGAAAATGAGCTGAAACTGTTAACGCTTATAGATGGGGTGAGGATGATGAGCTGAAACTGTTAAACGCTTTTAGATGAGGGTGAGGATGATGAGCTAATGTTAACGCTTATAGATGAGGGTGAGGATGATGAGCTGAAACTGTTAACGCTTATAGATGAGGTGGGTGATGAGCTGAAAACTGTTAACGCTTATCGATGAGGTGAGGATGATGAGCTGAAACTGTTAACGCTTATAGATGAGGGGTGAGGATGATGAGCTGAAACTGTTAACGCTTATAGATGAGGGTGAGGATGATGACTGAAACTGTTAACGCTTATCGATGAGGGTGGGATGAGGCTGAAACTGTTAACCCCTTTATAGATGAGGGTGAGGATGATGAGCTGAAACTGTTAACGCTTTAAAATGAGGGGAGGATGATGAGCTGAAACTGTTTAAAGCTTTTAGATGAGGTGGGGGATGTGAGTGAAAATGTTTAACGCTTATAATGAGGGTGAGGATGATGAGCTGAAAACTGTTAACGCTTTAGATGAGGGGAGGATGTGAGCTGATACTGGGTTAACGCTTATAGATGGGGGGTGAGGATGATGACTGAAACTGTTAACGCTTATGATGAGGGTGAGGGTGATGAGCTGAAACTGTTAACGCTTATGATGGAGGGTGAGGATGATGACTGAAACTGTTAACGCTTATGATGAGGGTGGGATGAGAGCTAAACTGTTAACGCTTATGATGAGGGTGAGGATGATGAGCTGAAACTGTTAACGCTTATGAGGGGTGAGGATGATGAGCTGAAACTGTAAACGCTTATAGATGAGGGTGAGGATGATGAGCTGAAACTGTTAACGCTTATAGATGAGGGTGAGGATGATGAGCGAAACGTTAACGCTTATCGATGAGGGGTGAGGATTAGCTAACTGTTAACGCTTATAGATGGGGGTGAGGATGATGAGCTGAAACTGTTAACGCTTATGTGAGGGTAGGAGATGAGCTGAAACTGTTAACGCTTTTAGATGAGGGTGAGGATGATGAGCTGAAACTGTTAAAAGCTTATGATGAGGGTGAGGATGATGAGCTGAAACTGTTAACGCTTATCGATGAGGGGTGAGGATGATGAGCTGAAAATGTTAACGCTTATGATGAGGGTGAGGATGATGAAGTGAATTACTGTTAACGCTTATCGATGAGGGTGAGGGTGATGAGCTGAAACTGTAAAAGCTTTTAGATGAGGGTGAGGATGATGAGCTGAAACTGTTAACGCTTATCGATGAGGGTGAGGATGATGAGCTGATACTGTTAACGCTTATCGATGAGGGTGAGGATGATGAGCTGAAACTGTTAACGCTTATAAATGAGGGTAAGGATGATGAGCTGAAACTGTTAACGCTTATCGATGAGGGTGAGGATGACGAAAAAGATGCACGGGTTTTTATTCTGGTCTCAGACTTGTTCCTTTCATAACACATCCTGAGGTCAACCAGACCCGAAAGATACAGACACCTGCGGTGTTTAGTCATGAAATTTGAGCAACACTCTCAGAGACGTATCCTTTCACTGGATGGCAAGCGACTGCAGGGTCTTAGTCTACCCAGTTCAGCCCATAGCAAACTCTCAGAGACGTATCCTTTCATCGGATGGCAAGCGACTGCATGGTCTTAGTCTCCCCAGTTCAGCCGACTGCATGGTCCTAGTCTCCCCATTTCAGCCGACTGCATGGTCTTAGTGTCCTCAGTTCAGCCCATAGCAAACTCAGCTCTGAGTATTTGTGGCAGAAAATTCCCACAAACAAGTCAGTCTCAAGGGAATCGAACCCACGACTCCCTAGCCTGGAGTCCGTGACGCAAGCCACTTCGCCACGACGTCAGGCGTGCAGGAAAACTTAGTCTCGTTCATGAAATGACCTGCTCGTAGGGAAAAAAGTTTTTGAGGGCGAGATCAATGTGTGTGCCATTTGAAGCAATAAACAGTGTTGCCTACATTCCCCCCACCCTTTTTTTTTTTCGTGTGGGACGGCGAAACCGTATATATTGCTACGTGACGCAAACGTATTGCTCCCGTTGAGAGGAGAAGGCCACAGAGGGAAG
>CM031605.1:99382948-99389360 GCA_018398815.1 Conus ventricosus | reverse complement strand
CTCTCCTCTCTCTCCCCTCTCTCTCTCTCTCTCTCTCTCTCTCTCTCTTCTTACAAAAGTAAACAGGTGCTTGATTCCTCAATAAGTATAATCATGTTTGTTGCTGCAGCTGTTTTGCTGTTGCTGCTTCTTTTGTTACTGTTGTTCTTTTCTCTGTCTGTCCGTCTGTCTGTCTGTCTGGCTCTCTCTCTCTCTCTCTCTCTCTCTCTCTCTCTCTCTCTCTCCTCTCTCTCTCTCTCTTTGCAGACAAAGTGCGTCTTTAGAATGCATTTTGAGAGGACAAAAGCAACAACAACAACAAAACAACAAACAGTCATGAAACATACGTAAGTAAAATATTCTTGAGAAGAAGGGTATTACACTATTACATCCTCCACGCCCCAACTGTCATGGAAATCCCTTGAGAAGAAGGGTATTACACTATTACATCCTCCACGCCCCAACTGTCATGGAAATCCCGATTCCCGCCTTCATCTTCTGCCTCCCCTTCCGAAGGAGAGCATTACAATTGTCATGTTGCAGGCTGCGCCTTCACACATAGCCACAAGTGGGAAACGCACGCCATTCTTTGTTGTAAACGGCGCAAACACTGATCTCCGTTTTCAACAACATTTCCAAAATAGCAGCTTACTTCCTGAACGTGGCTGAGTTTTGCTGTTTCCGCACGGCATTTTCCAAAAGCATAGATGTACACTTCAGAAGAGCGATTTCTACCACCCCCACACCCTTACTCCCTAACCCCTTTTCCCCGCTCCCTCCAGATTTCCACACACCCCTACGCACTGTTTTTTTGCAGTCATTGCAACACCAAACTGCTCTGTAAGCTGCTGGAATGGTGCTCGCTACTTATCCTTGGAATTTATCAGTTTGTTGTAATTCAGTCCCTTGCGGATTCATTCCAAGAACTGGCCCTCAACACTTGTGTCTTAAGAGGTTATCTTTTTATATTTTCTACTTTTCACAAGAAAATGTAGCTTGTTTTGCTCTTTCATGATTTCTTTTTGCTTCTTAGGTGGCACCTTTGGTTGTTTTTTTTTTTTAAAAACTCAACAAACATACTACGGTATTGCACACCAGCCTTTTCTGGGATAGCATTCTTCTTAAAACCGAAAAGGCAGAGGAGTCAAATTACCACTTTTCGCTGTCACTGAGGAGAAACAACCAGGTTTCGAAATATCGGTATCTGACCAGGAGTTAATGTTAGTGAGTTTCCCTCCCTATTGGAGATTGTCTTCCCCTTGGAGACTATAAGCTTGCTGAAGGCTCATTTTGAGAAGCAGTTATTTTATTTTTCCCCATTCACCCACTCAAGCACATGCTGTTAGTAGGCAGAATTATCTACCACTGCAGATATGAATGCGTATCTCCCCCTATTTCTTCAATCTAAGACGTAAGAGCAAGCTCTGTTTAATAATACAATATTTCTTGCAGTCATTGCAACACCAAGCTGCTCTGTAAGTTGCTGGAATGGTGCTCAGTACTTATCCTTGGAATTTATTAGTTTGTTATATATATTATATATATATATATATAACAACAAACAACAACAACAACAACAAACTAATAAATTCCAAGGATAAGTACCGCACCGTTCCAGCAACTTACAGAGCAGCTTGGTGTTGCAATGACTGCAAAAAATATTGAATTATAAACAAAGCTTGCTCTTATGTCTTAGATTGCTCTGTAAGTTGCTGGAACGGTGCGGTAACTTATCCTTGGAATTTATTAGTTTGTTGTATTTTAGTCCCTTGTGGATTCATTCCAAGAACTTGCCCTCAGCACTTGTGTCTTAGAGGATATCTTTTTATATTTTTACTTTCACAAGAAAAATGTAGCTTGTTTTGCTTTTTTATGATTTTCTTTTGCTTCTTAGGTGGCACCTTTGGTTGGTTTTTTTTAAAACTCAACAAACATACTACGGTATTGCACACCAACCTTTTCTGGGATTGCATTCTTCTTAAAACTGAAAAGGCAGAGGAGTCAAATTACCACTTTCCGCGGTCACTGAGGAGAAACCACCAAGTTTCGAAATATCGGTATATGACCAGGAGTTATGTTAGTGAGTTTCCCTCCTATTGGAGGATGTCTCCCCTTATATATATATATATATATATATATATATATATATATATATATATTGAATTACAACAAAGCTTGCTCTTATGCCTAGATTGGGAATAGGGAGATAAGCATTCATATCTGCAGTGGTAGAAAAATTCTGCCTAACTAACAGCATGTGCTTGAGTGGGTGAATGGGGAAAAAAAAAATAACTGTTTCTCAAAATGAGCCTTCAGCAAGCTTATAGTCCCAAGGGGGAAGACAATCTCCAGTAGGGAGGGAAACTCACAAACATATAACCCTGGTCAGATCCCGATATTTCAAAACCCTGATTGTTTCTCTTCAGTGACCGCGGAAAGTGGTAATTTGACTCCTCTGCCTTTTCGGTTTTAAGAAGAATGCTATCCCAGAAAAGGCTGGTGTGCAATACTGTAGTATGTTTGTTGAGTTTTCAAAAAAACAACCAAAGGTGCCATTAAGAAGCAAAAGAAAATCATGAAAGAGCAAAACAAGCTACATTTTCTTGAGAAAAGAAAAATATAAAAAGATAACCTCTTAAGACACAAGTGCGAGGGCCAGTTCTTGGAATGAATCCGCAAGGGACTAATTACAACAAAACTAATAAATTCCAAGGATAAGTACTGAGCACATTCCCAGCAACTTACAGAGCAGCTTGGTGTTGCCAATGACTGCAAGAAATATTGAATTTAAACAAAGCTTGCTCTTATGCCTTAGATTGAAGAAATAGGGGGGATAACCCATTCATATCTGCAGTGGAAGATAATTCTGCCTAACTAACAGATGTGCTTGAGTGGGTGATGGGAAAATAGAAAATGCTTCTCAAAATGAGCCTTCAGCAAGCTTATAGTCTCAAGGGGAAGACAATCTCCAATAGGGGGGGAAACTCACTAAAAATAAAAACCCCTGGTCAGATACCGATATTTCGAAACCTGGTTGTTTCTCCCCAGTGACCGCGAAAAAGTGGTAATTTGACTCCTCTGCCTTTTCGGTTTTAAGAAGAATGCTATCCCAGAAAAGGCTGGTGTGCCCAATACCGTAGTATGTTTGTTGAGTTTTCAAAAAAACCAAGCAAAGGTGCCACCTAAGTTTTATATTATATATGTGTGTGTGTGTGGTGTGTGTGTGTGTGTGTGGTGTGTTGTGTGTGTGTACATATACATGTATTAGATAGATACAAATTGAGATCTCGATTATTTTCATCAATTATATATATTTTATATATATATATATATATATATATATTTTATTATATATATATATATATATATGTATATCTGTGTGAGAAAATGGGAGGAGGGAGAAGGAGGGGAAGAGGAGAAGCAGAAGAAGAAAGGGAGATACCAAAGCCAATGAAAGATGTTTCAAAAAAGAAGCAGTTAACTGCTTTTCACCGGAGATTCAATCTCATACATGCCAGATCTAAATCAAATCCTTTCAGATTGTACAACCACCTTTCCTGAACAAGATGAAGTCCCAAACCAAAATCAGTTTAACGCATGAAGTAAGAGTTTTAGTGACTACCGGGTTTCACAGGTCACCCCAGCTAGGAATAGCACTTACTTGGAGCTTTCGACAGACCTCCGTCTGTCTTCTTTCAGCGGTGGTGTGGCTACTGGGTTTAACTCGTGTTCAGTGCACACGACCACGGGTCGAACCCTGGTCATGTGACTGAACGATGAGGGTGTTGTACACCGATGGCAAGGTGTGTCTGCCCCCGGGCCCGGTTGAATGTGGGGTTGTTGGCCCGGCAATATGTATGGCCTCCCTTCACCCACGCTGAAACCCTCTATTGTCACGGTCGAGAACGCTGATGTTTTCAAAAATCGAACTGATGTTGCTGGGTAGGTAATGGTTTGACACCAACAACAAATATGGAAAGAAAACAGAGCGTGAAAGAAAGATTAAGGACTGCGGCACCAACAACAAATATGGAAAGAAACAGAGCGTGAAAGAAAGATTAAGGACTGCGGTACCAACAACAAATATGGAAAGAAGCAGAGCGTGAAAGAAAAGGAAGATCAAGGACTGCGGCACCAACACCAAATATGGAAAGAAAACGAGCGTGAAAGAAAAGGAAGATTAAGGACTCCGGCACCAACAACAAATATGGAAAGAAAAGAGAGCGTGAAAGAAAAGGAAGATTAAAGGACTGCGGCACCACACAACAAATATGGAAAGAAAACAGCGTGAAAGAAAGGAAGATTAAGGACTGCGGCCCAACACCAAATATGGAAGAAAAGAGAGCGTGAAAGAAAAGGAAGATCAAGGACTGTGGGGTGGGGGAAAGAAAGAGAGCGTGAAAGAAAGGAGATCAAGGACTGCGGGGGGGGGGGAAAGAAAAGAGAGCGTGAAAGAAAAGGAAGATCAAGGACTGCGGGGTGGGGGAAGGAAACAGAGCGTGAAAGAAAAGGAAGATCAAGGACTGTGGGGTAGGGGTGGATGAAGTGGGGGAAAACAAAGACTGGTAAAATAAGGAACGAAACAAAGAGATAGTGAGAAGCAAAAGTAAGGTTGCGGCGGATATACTAATAGAAAGGAAGAAGGAGAATTGTTAACAATGAATTACTGGTGTCGAATACAGAAAAAGGTGAAGGAAAGAAAGAAAGAAAAAAGAAAGAAAGGAAGAAAGAAAGAAAGGAAGGAAGAAAAAAAATAAAGGAAAAAAAGAAAGAAAGAAAAAAAAAAGAGAAGAAAAGAAAGAAAGAAAGAAGAAAGAAAGAAAAAGAAAAGAAAAACGAAACAAAAAACAAGCTCAGACACAAAGAGGGTGTGTATTAGAGAGAGAGAGAGAGGAGAGAGAGAGAGAGATGAGAGAGAGAGAGAGAGAGAGAGAGAGAGAGAGAGAGAGAGAGAGAGAGTGAGAGTGGTAAGAAGGAAATAGATAAAGGCTCCGTGTCACCGATCTGTATCAGTGTGGAAATCGTACAGACGCGCGACGGCTCTGTAACGATTCGTGGCATCATTCCACGATGGGGGTGTAGGCTTACCGGGCCATATATTAGTTGTTGGTTCAGAGGGATGTGGGGGTGTGGATACCTGTATGTTCCATTCATTTACTGGTGTGCGTTTGTACCAGCACAGGCAGGAAGGATAAGGGTGGGGAGAGAGGGGGTTAGCCTTCCGTCTCTTGTTTTGTGTCGTGAGGGTCCCGTTGCACGTGCAGTGTTGTAGAGTTCAGAACTCAGCAAGGAGTGAGTGCTGAGTCATCAGGCTTTAAAGTTTGGTGGGGCCGGGTGGCTATCACTTCGGTCAAGTCCTTGGTGAAGAGCAGGTTGGGCTTTTGTCTTGGTGCCAGCGTTTGTGCTGTGGGTCCCGACTTCGGTCGACATGGTGAGCCGGCCCTCGTGAGCATGTTGCTCTTGGCTGTGCAAGTCATCTGTGTTTCTGTGTGCTGCGACCCTGAGGTTCAGGTGCTGGGGTGGCCAGCCGCAGTTGTTGTCATCGTTCTGTGTTGTGGCAGGTATGTGAGTTAGTTAAGGTGATCGTAGTGTAGTGTTAAGGATGCGTTGTCTTGTGCACATTTCTGTCGACTTGTACAAACGTGTAAATAATACGAGCTCATATTTTGAATCAATTTCCAGTGTTCTTAAGGAAAAGGAATAGGGAGAAAATGGGGGAAAATAAGTGACTAAAAACGAAGCAAGCTGAGAAAGTGTGATGGTGGTTTGTGACCAGTGGTTGTGTTGAGAGGTGCAAACAAGGAAAAGGGAAAAGGAAAGAAGGAAATTTGGTTGTGAAGTTTTGAATGGAAATGTAAATAGTTACCATTGGTTCGATCATGATGTTTGGATTGAGTTTTTTACTTATTCGTGACAGAGGGTTTGAACGGAAATGCTTTCGGAAGCATGGATAAGGTGTGTTGGCCATTGGGTGCTGTAGAGGTTATGATTGTGCCGTGTCATGGAAGTTAATTAGAAAGGATAAGTATTGGGTGTTGTGTGAAGAAGTACTGGTGTCAAGCCGCGCGGTTTTGTAGGGTGTGGGTACCCTAATTCAATAATATAGAGTTAAGATTTGTTCCTACATTGTTGATTTGTGGGAGTGTGCTAAGGCTTGGGTGATTGCCAAGGGGATATACCTGTCCTGTCCCATTGGTTTTCTTTGGAATCGAGACATGTATTTGTGGTTGTTACAATATGACTGAGAATGTGTGTTGGGAAGGTGTATTATGGAGTAGCTCTGTGTATACCGTAGTGTAGAGAAATATAATTTTGTGATATAAACAACGTGGATGGTATAGAGGTAACTCGATTGTAGAGCAATTAGGAATGGGGTGCGTAAAGGAAATCCTGGGAAGGGGCGAACTAAGGGGTTACCCTATGCATATCTACG
>CM031605.1:99370448-99377948 GCA_018398815.1 Conus ventricosus | reverse complement strand
ATTGCTCACTAATTATTAAACATGCTTCATCAACAAGATATACACGAGTGCCGTTGCATCGCTGTGAAGTGTGTATTATCCCTTTACAGATACACACACACATTGCTCACTAATTATTAACATGCTTCATCAGACAAGATATACACTGGGTGCCGTTTGCATTGCTGTAAGTGTGTATTATCCCTTTACAGATTACACACAATTGCCAGCTAATTATTTAACATGCTTCATCAGACAAGATATACACTGGTGCCGTTTGCATTGCTGTTAAGTTGGTATTATCCCTTACAGATACACACACATTGCTCAGCTAATTATTAAACATGCTTCATCAGACAAGATATACACTGAGTGCCGTTTGCATTGCTGTGAAGTGTGTATTATCCCTTTACAGATACACACACATTGCTCAGCTAATTATTTAACATGCTTCATCAAACAAGACATACACTGAGTGCCGTTTGCATTGCTGTGAAGTGTGTATTATCCCTTTACAGATACACACACATTACTCAGCTAATTATTTAACATGCTTCATCAGACAAGATATACATTGGGTGCCGTTTGCATCGCTGTGAAGTGTGTATTATCCCTTTACAGATACACACACATTGCTCAGCTAATTATTAAACATGCTTCATCAGACAAGATATACACTGGGCGCCGTTTGCATCGCTGTGAAGTGTGTATTATCCCTTTACAGATACACACACATTGCTCAGCTAATTATTTAACATGCTTCATCAGACAAGATATACACTGGGTGCCGTTTGCATCGCTGTGAAGTGTGTATTATCCCTTTACAGATACACACACATTGCTCAGCTAATTATTTAACATGCTTCATCAGACAAGATATACACTGGGTGCCGTTTGCATTGCTGTTAAGTGTGTATTATCCCTTTACAGATACACACACATTGCTCAGCTAATTATTTAACATGCTTCATCAGACAAGATATACACTGGGTGCCGTTTGCATTGCTGTTAAGTGTGTATTATCCCTTTACAGATACACACACATTACTCAGCTAATTATTTAACATGCTTCATTAGACATACACCGACGAGTAACTACATTGCTGCTAAGCGTGTACCAACCCTCAAATGAAGAGCGGCGACGGCTGCTGTGACTGCTGGTTAGTGCATATCATACCTCTGCAATCATACCGTGACTGTTGTTTGTTCTGCTGCTAAGTGTATGCCATGCCTTCCACGACACACGGTGATTGCTGTCTTTTATTGTTGCTAAGTCAATATCTTTACAAACATAATTAAGATGATCGTTATTTCTAATGTTGCTAAGTGTATGTCATCTGCCCAAAGATTCACAGAAATAGCTATCTTTGTTGCTGCGTGTGTATACCTTACTCCCACAACTACACAACAACAGCTGGGGGGGGGGGGGGGGGGGTGCTCTTCCGCTTGAGCTGTGGATTGGTTCTGAAGGCCCAGTAAATAAATAGACAGCAAATGTATTCTTTTATTTCATTCATTAAAAATACTAATTATGACACTAGCTGTCCTACAGCGCTAGCTTAGCAACAAGCTAAACAATCACAAATCCAATGAGCAAACATTAATACCTTGCTAGTTGCTGCATGGATGTCCGAACCATGAGCATGGTTACAACCATGTACATGAACAGCTACAATCATAGTAACGATATTACAGGTCAGCTATAAAGGCCAAATGTCCACTGAGGCCAGAGGGATCCAGGATCCCATCATACATCCTGTGCCGAAAGTTACGGATTGTGTACCTTGGATAGATTCCATCATCCGACCACGTTTTGTGACAATCAGTTAAATGGTCTTTGTGCAACCATGCTGACACACACCTTAACAAATGATGGTGAACACAGAGCCTTCCTGGTATATGTGAACACTAAAGAAAGAGTGAACTAAAGAATGCCAGAACGATAGGAGCAGAAAAAGAGCTGAACGTTAAAGAGAATAACCTAAAGATGGGAAATGGGCAGATTGTCTGAACAAGGAGACTCTATTATACGGAACATAAACGTTCGAATGACATAATCCTGGTTGAATCAAGAATGCGCTTCACTTTACTCGATTTTACTCGATAAGTATTCAAATTCTTCTGGTGATGTCTCAGTCTCAGAGCTTTTCAATGTTCTACCAAGAACTCCAAACAAAAGAGCAAGGAGAACAGAAGTCAGTTATGTACATCACTGAGCCTGTGCCAACAAAACCCTTGTCCCGTCCCCTTCCGCCTGTCCCCCTTCCCTTATCCTGTCCACTTCCCTGTCCTCCTCCCCTAACGCTACCTTCCACCCCCAGTCCTTCTTCTCTAAACCTCTCCCCCCCCCCCCCCCCCCTCAAACCCGCTTTCTCTTTGAAGCCGAATGAAGTCAGACTAATTTCTTTATCTCACTGATTTACCGCCACAGACTCCACACGACTGAGGAGGGAAGGAGGAACTAACTTATTGAGATAACTGGAGGGCATCACGTGACATGTGTACCATCCTCTTTAGACATAGACAGTGATGGGTCATGTGTGCCTTGACAGTAATAACATTCACAAAAACAGCGCACTTATTAAACCGTTCAGATGCTACGCAGTAACAGAGAGACAATTCTTGGACAATCTGATGTAAACTAGTGTTTTAATTAGCCAGTTATTAAAAGAATAGGTTCTTTGATATCTGATGGAAGTTTAGAGGAGGGGGGATACATGGAATGGAAGGAAAGAAGTAAGGTGAAACTCTGAAATAAACACAAAGGACAAAGGAATTTTAAAAAGCAGGGGAAAAGAAGAGAGAGAGGGAGAGAGGGTGCGGAAACAAAGACAGAGAGATGGAGAGAGAGAGAGAGAGAGAGAGAGAGAGAGAGAGAGAGAGAGAGAGAGAGAGAGAGAGAGAGAGAGAGAGCAGTCAAGAAAAAACCATAAGAGAGAAAGAAAGAAAGGAAGGAAAGGAGGAAGTCTGGAGGGAAGAAAACAAACAAACAGATCATTCAATAAAGATGTGACATAAGACATATAAAAAGGAGGGAAGGGAGAAGAAGGAAAGCTGGCATGGGATAAGATAAGAATCAAGAGAGAAAGACAAAAGAAGGGAGGGCGGAAGTTTAGGAGGTTCCCTGAAGGACCGGAGACTAATGTTTCTGTCCCTTGTTGTTGTATCTGCCTTGAGCCTCCAAACACGAGAAGACGATCCTCGGTTGTTCAGATCGGTCACAGCCAAAACGTCCAATCCAGTGGATCGGAATCTAGAATTATAACATGGGTCCCACTAACAAAGGAAAAACTGAAGCACCAGCACTGATAGTCAGAGAACGCCTGCCACTGTGGCAGGGTTACTTGCATAGATAACTGCTGTGGGTTCCAGGGCTTTTCCTGCGTTCTTGCTCTAAATCAGTGAAAATACGGATGAATAATAATAATTTAAAAAACAACACCAACATAAGAGCAAGTTGTTTCCTGGACATAAAACCAGGAAATGTATAAAGAAAATTAATTAGTGTAAGTAAACAGCTTTGGGCATTGCGCAAATGTTCCAATAAATGTATGGTAAGACAATATCAGTGCGTGAGAGAGAGAGAGAGAGAGAGAGAGAGAGAGAGAGAGAGAGAGAGAGAGAGAGAGAGAGAGAGAGAGACAGACAGACAGACAGACCAGCAGACCGGCAGACAGACAGACAGATTTCAGACAGAGGGGGAGGGATGGAGAGAGACAGACAGACAGACACAGACTTAGGCAGAGACAGAGATTCAGAGATAGAGAGAGAAAGACAGAGACAGATAGAGATAGACAGAGTTTCAGAGAGAGAGAGAGAGAGAGAGAGAGAGAGAGAGAGAGAGAGAGAGAGAGAGAGAGAGAGAGAGGACAGGGAGGAGTGGGGGGCAGGCAGACAGACAGACAGAGAGACGTAAAGAAATGGCCAGGACAAACCACAGATTTAATGGCTCCACCTCCTTTACTTTCTAATGCCAGACGTCAGAGCTCTAGACAGGGGGGAGAGAGGAAGAGAAGGGCGGAGAGATCAGTTATTCAAACCACTTTAATGAAAAGCACCAGGTCTGTTGGTGAGCTCCGTCCTCCTGAGATCTACACTGTGGGCTGTTTGTGCTGCTTTGAATGTGTTCCATCCCTCCTGTTTACGCAAATGATCGTGTCACTGCTAAGTACGTAACAGTCTCAGTAGACCTACACTGACAAGCGATCGTGATGCTGGTAAGGGTGAACCCACCATCCACTAGTGACAGCGACTCGCATGCCCGTTAAATGCATGGGGTGCCTCCACAAACGTATTTAGACAGCTATTTGTGTTGCTGTTAAGTGTATACCATGCCCCCGCAGATTTTCTTCCATAGGTGTTTGTATTGCTGCTCAGTGCTTTTTCTGCAGCCATTTGATGATCGTTATTTCTCATGTTCTGTATGTATGCCATTTCTTCACACACGCAGAGCTACAGCTGTCTGTATAGCTAAACACAGACCATATCCCCACAGACATACAGCAACAGCTGTCTGGATAGCTACTTGGTGTGTCCTAGACCTCCTCAGGGAGGCAACGTTGCTGTTTTTATCTGGCCGGGTTGTTTGCTGATGCACGCCCTACTGTGGGTTTCAGGCCCTCTTTACGTTCAGCTCTTCACGCAGAAAATACAGCTGAATAAAAAGAATAAAATGAATGGATGGATAAACAAATATACAGTTGAATAAATAAATACATAGATAAGAAATAAAAACATCACCTAGAAGTTGTTACAGGAACATAACATTTGAAATTACATACAGAGTAAATTCATCAACGCAAGAAAACAGCTATAGACACCAAGTAAATTTCAAACGAATGCATGGTAAAATAATGTAAGTGCGTGGACAAGAGAGAGAGAGAGAGAGAGAGAGAGAGAGAGGAGAGAGAGAGAGAGAGAGAGAGGCTGTGTGAACCGGGAGAGAGTGGAGAATGCTTTCTTGATTTAATACTTTTCTGCCAATAGGTTCCAGACAGAACAATTGATAAGGGAAATGCATGCAGTCAGTTACTGATAGTGAGAAAAGGCATGTGGACACATTTGGAATGGAAACTGTCCTCTTTCCATCGGTGACCTCAAACAGTTTTAAATTCTGAGAAAACCAGTAAAACTTGAACCCGTGAACATTTCTAGAACTAGAGGAAAACGAGTGCTCTGCCATGTGATATGAACTAACCTCAAAGATACACATGATCACATTGGTTTTAGGAAAGAGGGGGAGGAAGTTGTGGGGTTAAAATAAAGAAGAAAGGGCAATACAAGAAGAAAAATGAAACAAAAGAAGGAACAAATGTACAAATTGGTCGAGAGAGAGAGAGAGAGAGAGAGAGAGAGAGAGAGAGAGAGAGAGAGAGAGAGAGAGAGAGGGAATGAGGATGGTTCAAGGGAAGAGATAAAAAGAGAGAAAGAGGGGTAAAGGCGATGAATACACGATGGAGAGAGAGAGAGAGAGAGAGAGAGAGAGAGAGAGACAGACAGACAGACAGACAGACAGACAGACAGACAGACAGACAGACAGACAGACAGACAGACAGACAGACAAGCCGGCAGACAGACAGACAGACAGACAGACAGACAGACCGAGTATACTGGAAGGGGTGGAAGTGAAAACTGTCCTTACGTCTTTGCTTTGCTGGTCTCCAGACAGGAGGATATAGAAAAGGACACCGATCAATGACTGAAGTAACAAGGTGATGTCCGCAACCTTGCATCCTTCCTTTGATGTACACAGTGCTTAATGTACAGGAGAGAGAGAGAGAGAGAGAGAGAGAGAGAGAGAGAGAGAGAGAGAGAGAGAGAGAGAGAGAGAGAGAGAGAGAGAGAGAGAGAGAGAGAATGAACGAAACGAACGAACAAACGAAATTTTCTTTCACCAGGGTAATGAGATAAACAAATATGAATGCATTTCTTTCCACCCAGCTGTGGGGCAAAAGGAAACCAACCAACCAAATAAACAAACATATCACGGTGAATGCATATAAGAGTAACAGACAAGAAACTCTTGCACAATGCAACACAAATAACTGTAAACTCTACTGACTATGAACGCACGGGAAACATGTGAACGTAGGGTAAAAAGAGTGAGGCAAGGGGAGGAAATGGAGCCGGAGGGGTGGACTGGGGGTAAAGGAAGAAGGTAGAGCATATGTCACGAGAAAAATTCATCATGATAAATGCAGAGAGAGAGAGAGAGAGAAAGAGAGTGAGAGAGAGAGAGAGAGAGAGAGAGAGAGAGAGAGAGAGAGAGAGAGGAGAGAGAGAGGATGGGGAAGAAGGGAGACAGAGACAGAGACAAAGACAGAGAGAGGGAGGCTAGAAGTGAAGGGGGAGGGGTTATATTGCGACGTTAGGCTTATTTTGAACTCCATGTGTATTGTACATTTTAAAACGAAAACGAAATAGCAGAGAACGAAAAGAAGTGAGAGGAAGAGGAGGAGGAGGAGGAGGAGGAGGAGGAGGAGGAGGGCAAAGAGGAGAGAAGGAGGAGGAGGAGGAGGAGGAGGAGGAGGAGGAGGAGGGCAAAGAGGAGGAGGAGGAGGAGGAGGAGGAGGAGGGCAAAGAGGAGGAGGAGGAGGAGGAGGAGGAGGAGGAAGAGGAGGAGGAGGAGGAGGAGGAGGACAAAGAGGAGGGAAGGAGCGGCAAGGAGGGAGAAGGAAGAGGAGGGACAAAGAGAGGGGTGGGGGGGGGGGAAGAAACAGTAAGAGAAGGAGGAAGAAGATGGGGATAAGGATGAGAAGGACGAATAAAAGTAAGAGGAATAGAAGAACTTAGATGAAAGAAAGAAACTGGATGAGAGAGTTCATTCCTTCATTGACTGATACATCTCTCTATTTATGTATCTATTTGTATACGGCGGGCCTCTTTAATACAACCGAATTTCTCCCGTTAGGAATGCCAATAGCGTCATTACTATCTTTTAAATTGATGTAAGTATAAAGAAGAGAAATTATGTTGTGTTTGTTGCTGTTATTTTCCGAAGAGGTGAAGGATGGGAAAGCAGTAGTGGCGACAAGGGGGGGGGGGGGGGTGTAGGCTGGCGCAGGGCTGTTTGTTTTCTATTTGTGTCGACCAGAAAGAGGCCTTAGTCATGGCATGTGCTATGACATCTGACAGCAATCCTAAAGCCGTGTATTCAGTCCTCAAAGTTAAAGTCATGGGATGTGCTATGACATCTGACAGCAATCCTAAAGCCGTGTATTCAGTCCTCAAAGTTAAAGTCATGGCATGTGCTATGACATCTGACAGCAATCCTAAAGCCGTGTATTCAGTCCTCAAAGTTAAAGTCATGGCATGTGCTATGACATCTGACAGCAATCCTAAAGCCGTGTATTCAGTCCTCAAAGTTAAAGAAATATGACTCCTATATTTTATTCGCGTATTGACATCTGACAGCAATCCTAAAGCCGTGTATTCAGTCCTCAAAGTTAAAGAAATATGATCCTATATTTTATTCGAATCATTTTGAAACAGTAAAATGTTGACGAGTGGTGCATCTGCTTC
>CM031605.1:99339549-99367848 GCA_018398815.1 Conus ventricosus | reverse complement strand
AAGGAGGTACATCTGAAAGGTAAACAGGAAGAAAATAAAGGACAATAAAGAGAGAGAGAGAGAGAGAGAGAGAGAGAGAGAGAGAGAGAGAGAGAGAGAGACGGATACGGATACGGATACGGATAGTTTATTCAATAATAGGCCATTGCCCCTGTTGAAGGGGGTGCAACAAAAATCGTTCCAAAAGAAATATAATACAATATAAATGATCAAAACTGATACACTAAGAAACACACACAGAACGTATCTTAAACGCTTTATATAGATAAATGGACAGATTTTTAGTTGTTCTTTCGTTATTTGATGCTAGAAGTAATCCAAGACGAAAAAAGATTCGGATATTTATAGTACTTTAGATGAATATACCTTACTCTTAAATCCTTTAGAACGGGACAGCACAAAACAAAATGCACCTCATCTTCTGTCGCTTGTTTGCACAATGGACAAATTAATTCAACAGGCGTGTGTTGTTTGTAACGAAACTTAGGACAGCGATTTCTGAAAAGCCAAGTCTAAAATTAGTCGTCATGATTTTCAGGTGCCTGTCTAAGTTCAATTTCAAATATGTCTTATCAGCAGCTATTGTGCAAAAAGTATTGTAGAAACTAAATCTTCACTGTTCTTGATATGAAAGTCCCATTCTTGCCATCTACAAAGAACCAACCTTTCCTTAAAAGCAGTAAGGAACTGATTTATTCCCTCTGCACCTTGGTTTAGCCATACATACCCAAAACCAAGAGAATACAGTTTACAACGAATATCGGATACCCAGTTGGTTTTATCACAGAATCCAAATCGAACAACGTACAGTATGCTTTTCGTGGTAATCTTGACTCATCCATTCTTGTCAACTTTAGCCATACCGTACACACCTGACTGCAGAATTTATGTAAATGGGGTATCTATTTGTTTCTCCATATATCAAATCATTTGGTGTTTGCATTTGAACACCTAGGAACTTTTTAAGAGCAAACAGGTGTTACCTTTTCACAGAGTCGAGCTGCACTACTTAATCCCCACAATTCAGCCCCATATTGAACAATTGGTTGTACTTGTGTGTCAAATAATTTAAGATATACAACAAGGGAACTACAGTTTAAATTAAATAATTTTTGCAATATACTTAACAACGCATGTTTCGCTCTGCTGGCAAGATTTTGACACGACACAGTAAAACTCAATCTTGTTGAAAAATGAATACCTAAATACTTATAAACATTAACAACAGGTATAGGGATTCCATTGTAAGACCAATGTTCTCTCGCTGCTAGGTATCCACCTTTCCTAAAAACGACTATATTGCTTTTATTCATATTCAGCTTGAGATGGAGTCCTGATGCTGCTACTATATAGGCTGTTTAATTGTGTCTGTAACCCAACTATTGTTTCAGACAAAAGAGCCACATCATCTGCCAAGAGTAATATAAATAATTCAAAGTAATCACACGTAAATGTAGCACCATGTTTCCCATTTCTGATTACTTCCAACGCTAATTCATTTATAAATAAAGTGAACAATACTGGACTAGTAACATCGCCTTGTTTTACCCTCGGGTACAATTTATAAAGTCTGTCAGTTTTGAGCCGGAACGAATTCTAGTTCTGACTGTAACATACATGCTGTGGATACATCGGAAAAGTTTCCCTTTGATACCATTTTTTCAAAGAATAGGCCATAATAAGTTTCTTTCAATAGAGTCAAAAGCTTTTTCAAAATCAATAAAAGCAACGTAGAGTTTGCGGTTAAGACAAAACTGCTTTTTGTAAATTAAAGCTAACAATGTGTACATATGATCAGTAGTAGAGTAACCTCTTTTAAATCCGCTTGTTGTCCCCAGTAATATTGTGCAACTCAGTCCATTCCTGAATCCTGTTGTTTACAAAGAACTATAGAGTTTACTGCTTGTATCTGATAGCGATATTCCTCTGTAATTATTAGGATCGTCTTTGTCACCTTTTTTGAATAAAGGTAGTACAATACTTTCCGTCCACTTATCTGGGAAGATTCCCTTATCAAACAAAGTATTAAAAAGTTTAACAAAGAAGTCAATAACGCGATTCCCAGCGTGCTTTAGCATCTCCCCAATAATTCCGTCTGGACCAGCCGATTTACCATTCTTTAACTTCCTTATCGCTAATGACACTTCTTCTTTAGATATTGGGCGGTTCATGGAACCGTCATCGTCATTCTCGTCATTATTATCATTTGCGTCACTAGTATCACTAGCATCATCATCGCAGTTATCAATTAAACAAGAATCTTCTGTTTCTAAATTTGTTTTTCCAGTAATTTTTAAAGTGATTATACCAGTCAACCATTGTTATATTGTTATATGGTTGTTTTCTTTTAAAGGAAACTCTATGCACATTTTCCCAAAACTGTCTTTGATCATTAACTGATGCAATTAGCGATCCTAACAATGAATCATTATGTTGTTTTTCTTTTAATTTTAGAAGATTTTTATACTCTCTCCTGGCTATACAGTAGGCAACGCGATCAGTAGCATCCTTCGTCCGCAGAAATGTACTCAGCAATCCTTTAGCTTTGGATTTACTTATTTTACACTCATCATCGTACCAATCACTTTTTTCACTCATTTTGTTCAAACAAATTCGCTTTTTCAGACAACCAGCGTTAGTTTTAAGACATGCAACAAACATATTCAAGGCTTCATTACAATCACGATCAATCATATTTATAGCATCGTCGAGTAATGATAATACTTCACCGACTGCATTGTATGGACGTACGCTGGTTCAAAAGAAGGGTTCCACACAAACTTTTCAATTACCTCACAATCATTTTCAACACTTAAAGACACAGCGTTAAGTTTAGGTATTCCAAAATGAAATTCGATAGGTAAATGGTCAGATTCTAATCTCTCTGAAACAACTAAATTACAAGAAGGCAAAACAACTGAGAGTAGATTTCGAGAAATCAGAAAATAGTCGTTTACACTACACCCACTGTCTGAAATATACGTACAGTGCCCATCAAGATCACCATTACATACTCCATTTAGTATATACAATCCCAGCGAGGTACACATATTTAACAAACATTTTCCATAATTATTGAGTTCATTGTCTGAAGATTTCCTTTTCTAAATAATCAGAGCAACTATCAAATTCAAAATTGTAAGTATTATACATGTCAAAAATATCTTGAGAAACATTAGCCGTTCTGCTGTTCAGATCACCAGACAAGATTATATGTACATCATTCAAATGAAGCATACAATCAGTAAGACATTCTTCAAGAGAAAGAATGCCATTATCAACGTCAAAAAAGCATAATATGGTGAACCCTCAGGCGGCACATATGAACAAACATATAACACATCCTCTGTTAAACCAAACAAAGTCTTGTCAATCAAAACAAAAAGAGCATTAGAACAATTCATTTGGAGCTCTCTAACATAAGACACAAAATCATTTTTAATCAGACATAACAAGCCCCCTGAACGTCTGCCTTGATTTGAAAACTTGATAGCAGGCTTATGAAACACAGTATAGCCTGTAAACACGCTAAATTCAAGATTTTCCACAAACGTCTCAACGAGACAGATAAAGTCAAAGTGAAACAAATATGAGAGAAACTTTTTATTGTAAATTTTAGAAAGAATCCCATTTATATTCCAGTGCAAAAATTTAAAGGATTTTGAATATCCATTCTTTCCATGAATTTCATCAATATGCATTTCATCAACATGAATTTCATCAACATGCAGAGCAGGTGTACTTTCATTACAATTTTCATCACCACTTTCGTGTACATAGACTGACGGATTTCTCACATGTACATTAACGTTATCAAAAACACACTCAACTTCGTTACAATTGTTCTTTTGAGACAGCCCCCTATCTTTATCCTCGTCAGTGCCACGTGCTTCTGTTGATAACTGCCTCTGTTCTAATATAAAGTGTCCCTGTTTTCTGATCGAGGAGTGACATAATCAACACACAACGGTATACATGTTAATTGTTCACTATCATTAACACAAATCACGTCATGATCAAAAGAGAATATTATCTGGAAGTTGATTATTGCAATTATTCTCTTCTCTTGTAATACGAAAACATCCATCCCCCCGAGCCACCGCGGAACCAATGTTTACAATGTCACAACCAAAGAGATCGCTCACCGGGGTCGGGTCACTGTCAGTGTCGCACACAACTTGCTCCGCACGGGAAGTTTGCCTGCACCCGTGAAACGCAACCGGTGTCACTGAAGGGCGGCCCTCCCCTCTATATCATTTCCCTGAGGCTGGATCCGTCCCCACCGTCAAGACCATACTTCTTGCCGTCAATACGCAGGTGATCAAAGACCATGGTTGCACGCTTTCCTTCACTTCTGGCTTTTTTCAAATGAGGCGTTAATTTCCTCCTCACCTCTCTCACTCTGAAAGAAAAGTCCTCACCTAAAAAACACCTGTGACCCTTTCAGTTTGTATCTTGCTTTCAGAATCCTTTCTTTGTCCTTGAAGAACGTGCAACAACCTATCACTGGAGAGTCGGGTCTGCTTTCAGAATCCTTTCTTTGTCCTTGAAGAACGTGCAACAACCTATCACTGGAGAGTCGGGTCTCCTTGAAGAACGTGCAACAACCTATCACTGGAGAGTCGGGTCTCCTTGAACAACGTGCAACACCCTATCACTGGAGAGTCGGTCTCCTTGAACAACGTGCAACACCCTATCACTGGAGAGTCGGTCTCGAATTCTAGGCTGTGCACACGATCGAAGGGGAAATCACCAGCAAGCTCCAGAGTGTCTGTAATGAAGTCATGGACCACAGCTTCACACTCCTGCTGAGTTTCGTTGGTTTTCGAGCAGTCCGTGAAAAATCAAGTTGTTCCGTTTCGATCGGCCTTCTAAGTCGTCCGTCTTCCGTTCCAAAGAATCAATTCTTTTCTTCAGGGCGTCATTGCTGTTTCGGAGGTCTTCGTTTTCCCGTCGCAGCTCCGTCACCTCCCGTCCCAGGGATTTCAATTCCTCATGCAGTGCAGCGTATCCATCCCGCAAATCCCTCATGTCGCCTTTCATCTCGTCAAACTTCGTATTCAGAGTCTGAAGCACGGACATTAAATCAAGATTCGAGGGATGCTGGGTGGTTGACGTAGCTCCCGGTGTGCTGGACGAAGTACGGGCTTGTCCACGCTATCCCCCGCGATCACCACTCGACAGATTAGTCTGTCGCAGGGAACTTTTCGGTGGTCCCGGGTTCCGCTCCACGTCACCACACTGCAATAAAAAATTGCCCCAGAACAAGAGCGACAGGAGGGAACCAAAAATGACACCGTCCACAACAGTCTTGAGTCTCACTGTTTTTCCTCTCATGGCGGCTCGACTTCTGGCCCTTTTCATCATAAATGCCACAAACACCGGCACAAAGGAACCACAACGTGGCCGGAAATCGAGATGTCCAGAAGGCATGGCAATGCACAGACTTCTCTACAAAATCTGTAGTCAATACTCGGCCACAACAAGTATTAATTAAGCAATTTGTTGGAGCTTAACCAAAACACAGCCGTACCGAATGAATACAGTTTTAACGCCCCCCGAGAGAGAGAGAGAGAGAGAGAGAGAGGAGAGGAGAGAGAGAGAGAGAGAGAAGAGAGAGAGAGAGAGAGAGAGAGAGAGGAGGATGTAGACGAAGAGACAGACGTTTCTTTTTTGCAGAAGAATAGTATACACGTCGTGCGCCACGCAAGTCTAGAAAATTATGTGAATAATGGAGCACTCTCCTCCGTCTCTCCTCTTTCCTGTCTGGAAGTGATGTGAATAATGGAACACTCTCCTCCGTCTCTCCTCTGTCCTGTCTGGAAGTGATGTGAATAATGGAGCACTCTCTTCCGTCTCTCCTCTGTCCTGTCTGGAAGTGATGTGAATAATGGAGCACTCTCTTCCGTCTCTCCTACTGTCCTGTCTGGAAGCCCTATGTCCTGTCTGGAAGCCCTCTGTCATGTCTGGAAGCCCTTTGACATGTCTGGAAGCCCTCCGACATGTCTGGAAGCCATCTGACATGTCTGACATGTCTGGAAGCCCTCTGACATGTCTGTCCGTCTGGAAGCCCTCTGACATGTCTGACATGTTTGGAAGCCCTCTGTCCTGTCTGGAAGCCCTCTGTCATGTCTGGAAGCCCTTTGACATGTCTGGAAGCCCTCTGTCATGTCTGGAAGCACTCTGACATGTCTGGAAGCCCTCTGTCCTGTCTGGAAGCCCTCTGTCCTGTCTGGAAGCCCTCGTCATGTCTGGAAGACCTCTGTCATGTCTGGAAGCCCTCTGACATGTCTGGAAGTCCTCTGACATGTCTGAAATCCCTCTGTCATGTCTGGAAGCCCTCTGTCATGTCTGGAAGCCCTCTGACATGTCTGGAAGCCCTCTGACATGTCTGGAAGCCCTCTGTAATGTCTGGAAGCCCTCTGACATGTCTGGAAGCCCTCTGTCCTGTCTGGAAGCCCTCTGACATGTCTGGAAGCCCTCTGGCATGTCTGGAAGCCCTCTGTCCTGTCTGGAAGCCCTCTGTCCTGTCTGTAAGCCCTCTGACCTGTCTGGAAGCCCTCGGACTGTCTGGAAGCCCTCTGACATGTCTGAAGCCCTCTGTCCTGTCTGGAAGCCCTCTGACATGTCTGGAAGCCCTCTGTCCTGTCTGGAAGCCCTCCGTCCTGTCTGGAAGCCCTCTGACATGTCTGGAAGCCCCTGACATGTCTGGAAGCCCTCTGACATGTCTGGAAGCCCTCTGGTCCTGTCTGGAAGCCCTCTGACATGTCTGGAAGCCCTCTGACATGTCTGGAAGCCCTCTGACATGTCCGAGCAGGAATTGAAGACATCAGTCTCTGGTCCCTCTTTGGCCAGATGGTAGACACTCCGAGGACACAGAGGTCAGTGTGGTAGTGTAGACACCTCCGAGGTCACGGAGGTCAGTTGGTGGTGTAGACACTCCGAGGTCACAGAGGTCAGTGTGGTAGTGTTAGACACTCCGAGGTCACAGAGGTCAGTGTGGTAGTGTAGACACTCCGAGGTCACAGAGGTCAGTGTGGTAGTGTAGACACTCCGAGGTCACAGAGGTCATGTGGGTAGCGTCGTCACTCCGAGGTCACAGAGCTAGAGGTCAGTGTGGTAGTGTAGACACTCTGAGGTCACAGAGGTCAGTGTGGTAGTGTAGACACTCTGAGGTCACAGAGGTCAGTGTGGCAGTGTAGACACTCCGAGGTCACAGAGGTCAGTGTGGCAGTGTAGACACTCCGAAGGTCACAGAGGTCAGTATGGTAGTGTAGACACCCGAGGTCACAGAGGTCAGTGTGGTAGTGTAGACACTCCGAGGTCACACAGGTCAGTGTGGTAGCGTCGACACTCCGAGGTCACAGAGGTCAGTGTGGTAGTGTAGATACTCTGAGGTCACAGAGGTCAGTGTGGTGTGTAGACACTCCGAGGTCACAGAAGTCAGTGTGGTAGTGTAGACACTCCGAGGTCACAAATGTCAGTGTGGTAGTGTCGACACTCCGAGGTCACAGAGGTCAGTGTGGTAGTTGTCGACACTCCGAGGTCATAGAGGTCAGAGTGGTAAGTGTCGACACTCCGAGTCACAGAGGTCAGTGTGGTAGTGTAGACACTCCGAGGTCACAGACGTCAGTTGTGGTGGTGTAGACACTCCGAGGTCACAGAGGTCAGTGTGGTAGTGAAGACACTCCGAGGTCACAGACGTCAGTGTGGTGGTGTAGACACTCCGAGGTCACAGAGGTCAGTGTGGTAGAGGAAGACAACTCCGAGGTCACAGAGTCAGTGTGGCAGTGTAGACACTCCGAGGTCACAGAGGTCAGTGTGGTAGTGTAGACACTCCGAGGTCACAGAGGTCAGTGTGGTAGTGCCTTTTCTGTTCGTTTGTGCTTTCGAAGTTGTTTTTTCTGAGGTAGATTGGACAGCATCTCCTGTTTTGTGTTATTATTATGTTGGGCTCGATATTTTTCTTTTTGACACTCGCTCTCTGTCTCTGCCTCGTTCTCTCTCCTTCTCTCCCTGTGTCCCTGTCTTTGTCTCTGTCTGTCTGTCTGTCTGTCCATCTGTCTGTCTGTCTGTCTGACTGTCTGTCCGTCTGTCTGTCCATCTGTCTGACTGTCTGTCTGTCTGTCTGTCTGTCTGCCTCTCAACTCAGTCCAGAATCTCTAGAGGTTGAGCCCTCCCTCTTCCCTCAACATAACATTCTGTTATGTCTTAGTCACAAGCAGCAGAACAGATCTGACCTGCAATCTGTTATGTCTTAGTCACAAGCAGCAGAACAGATCTGACCTGGAATCTGTTATGTCTTAGTCACAAGCAGCAGAACAGATCTGACCTGGAATCTGTTATGTCTTAGTCACAAGCAGCAGAACAGATCTGACCTGGAATCTGTTTATGTCTTAGTCACAAGCAGCAGAACAGATCTGACCTGGAATCTGTTAATGTCTTAGTCACAAGCAGCAGAACAGATCTGACCTGGAATCTGTTATGTCTTAGTCACAAGCAGCAGAACAGATCTGACCTGGAATCTGTTATGTCTTAGTCACAAGCAGCAGAACAGAATCTGACCATGGAATCTGTTATGTCTTAGTCACAAGCAGCAGAACAGATCTGACCTGGAATCTGTTATGTCTTAGTCACAAGCAGCAGAACAGATCTGACCCTGGAATCTGTTATGTCTTAGTCACAAGCAGCAGAACAGATCTGACCTGGAATCTGTTATGTCTTAGTCACAAGCAGCAGAACAGATCTGACCTGGAATCTGTTATGTCTTAGTCACAAGCAGCAGAACAGATCTGACCTGGAATCTGTTATGTCTTAGTCACAAGCAGCAGAACAGATCTGACCTGGAATCTGTTATGTCTTAGTCACAAGCAGCAGAACAGATCTGACCTGGAATCTGTTATGTCTTAGCCACAAGCAGCAGAACAGATCTGACCTGGAATCTGTTATGTCTTAGTCACAAGCCAGAACAGATCTGACCTGGAATCTGTTATGTCTTAGTCACAAGCAGCAGAACAGATCTGACCTGGAATCTGTTATGTCTTAGTCACAAGCAGCAGAACAGATCGACCTGGAATCTGTTATGTCTTAGTCACAAGCAGCAGAACAGATCTGACCTGGAATCTGTTATGTCTTAGTCACAAGCAGCAGAACAGATCTGACCTGGAATCTGTTATGTCTTAGTCACAAGCAGCAGAACAGATCTGACCTGGAATCCTCAAGCAAGAGAAAGCAAGGACCAAGAAACACCTGGAGGTGGGACCTGGAGTCAGACTCCAGGCAGATAGACCACAGGCTGGGAGAAATAGGGAAGATTGCCCAGGACTGTAGTCGTTGGCGGGCATCTGATTGATAGCCTATGCTCTGGCAAGAGCAATGGGCCAAAACGAAAAGAGGTACTTGAACCCCCACAAATCTCTATCCCACAGCCCCTGTAGCTTACGCCTGCTCCGGAGAGGCTAGATACCAGCGCAAGGCGTTTATAAGGAATGGTCCTTTATACACGTGTCTCTAACACCAAGCAGCGCGAGGCTTTTATAGGAATGGTCTTTATACACGTGTCTCTAACACCAAGCAGCGCGAGGCTTTTATAGGAATGGTCTTTATACGCGTGTCTCTAACACCAAGCAGCGCGAGCTTTCATAGGACATGGTCTTTATACGCGTGTCTCTAACACCAAGCAGCGCGGAGGCTTTTATAGGAATGGTCTTTAAACACGTGTCTCTATACCAAGCAGCGCCAAGGCTTTTATAGGAATGGTCCTTAAACACGTGCTCTAACACCAAGCAGCGCAAGGCTTTTATAGGAAATGGTCTTTATACACGTGTCTCAAACACCAAGAAGCTTCACACAGTCTCATCTCGTTTTACATGCTTTAAAAATGATGTGAATAGTTCAAATGTTCTTCTCCCCCATCCTTTCTGCCCGGTGGTTGGAATTCCTTCTGAATGTACGGCAATGAGATGGCATCACGCTGTGATGAGCGTCTCTCCCCCCCTCCCCTCCTGTCTTCTCCCTTTCACACCTACCCCTCTGACTGACATGCTGAATTCTGGTCTCCTTGCCCGTTATCTTTTCTCTTCTTTTCCTTTTTTTCCCCCTTTTTAGTTTCTTTCGTCTGTTCTTCATGCTTACTACTGATGTCTTCTGAATTGGGGGTTTAATGAGATCAGTGTGATTTGAAAAATTGTGTGTGTGTGTGTGTGTGTGGTGTGTGTGTGTGTGTGTGTGTGTGTTGGTGTGTGTGTGTTATGTGTGTGTGTGTGTGTGTGTGTGTGTGTGTGTGTGTGTGTGTGTGTGTGTGTGTGCGCGCGCGTGCGTGTGTGTTGGAGAGAGAGAGAGAGAGAGAGAGAGAGAAGAGACAGAGACAGAGACAGAGACAGAGAGAGACCGAGAGAGACAGAGAGACAGGCAGACAGACAGACAGACAGACAGACAGACAGACAGACAGACAGAGAGCGAGTTCATGTTTCAGCAAGCAGAAAGGACCAAACGAGAGACGCTGGTCCATCTTCCAGCCAGTCAAAACGACTTCAGCAGCAGTTCTGCAGAAGACAGAAATACACAAGTTAGCAGAACTCTCAGACTAACGACGTCAGCAGCAGTCTTGCAGAAGACAGAAATACACAAGTTAGCAGAACTCTCAGACTAACGACGTCAGCAGCAGTTCTGCAGAAGACAGAAATACACAAGTTAGCAGAACTCTCAGACTAACGACGTCAGCAGCAGTCCTGTAGAAGACAGAAATACACAACTGAACAGAACTCTCAGACTAACGACGTCAGCAGCAGTTCTGCAGAAGACAGAAATACACAAGTTAGCAGAACTCTCAGACTAACGACGTCAGCAGCAGTCCTGCAGAAGACAGAAATACACAATTAGCAGAACTCTCAGAACTAACGACTTCAGCAGCAGTCCTGCAGAAGACAGAAATACACAACTTAGCAGAACTCGCAGACAGTGTACCTACCATCCCTCCCAGAAGGAACGACAGATTGATGTCTGCATCACCCTGCTTTACATGCCCTGAGGGAGAGGAGGGAGGGGGGGGGAGGTGTACCTACCATCCCTCCCAGAAGGAACAACAGACTGATGTCAGCATCACCCTGCTTTACATGCCCTGAGGGAGAGGAGGGAGGGGGGAGGTTTCCCAAACAACAGAGAACAGGGAAGGGGAAGAGTGTTCCATTATTCAAAAGTACTCCAAGACTTGCTCGGCACCAGACACTGAAGTGTGTTGACCATTCCTCTTCAGTCACTACACTGGCTGTGGGCGTTACGCCTGTCTACCAGCGTACTGATTCACAGTCTTTCTCACAGACTGATCAGGACAATGTCCGGGCCATTTGAGATCCTGCAAAAGAGATGGAGCAGAGAAAAGAAAAAAAACCCTAAGAAACAAACAAAGAAAACAAACGAAAAAAGGCAGATGTTTAAAGATTCATAGTGAGAAACAGGGGAAAAGGGAAGGAAAAGCGGATAAAAACAAAGGCAGAAGACATGGAGAGAAGAGAGAGAAAGAGAGAGAGAGAGAGAGAGAGAGAGAGAGAGAGAGAGAGACAGACAGACAGACAGACAGACAGACAGACAGACAGACAGGCAGGCAGACAGCCAGACGCAGATGCAGCCATTTATTTTTGCAGAAGAATAGTATACACATTTCTGCGTTGTGCGCCACGCAAAACATGGAGTGATGTGAATAATGGAGCACTCTCCTCCGTCTCTCCTCTGTCCTGTCTGGAAGCCCTCTGACATGTCTGGAAGCCCTCTGTCCAGTCTGGAAGCCCTCTGACATGTCTGGAAGCCCTCTGTCCTGTCTGGAAGCCCTCTGATATGTATGGAAGCCCTCTGACATGTCTGGAAGCCCTCTGATATGTCCAGGCAGGAAATGAAGTCATCAGTCTCTGATCCCTCTTTGGCCAGGCGGTAGACACTCCGAGGTCACAGAGGTCAGTGTGGTAGTGTAGACACTCCGAGGTCACAGAGGTCAGTGTGGTAGTGTTGACACTCCGAGGTCACAGAGGTCAGTGTGGTAGTGTAGACACTCCGAGGTCACAGAGGTCAGTGGGTAGTGTAGACACTCCGAGGTCACAGAGGTCAGTGTGGTAGTGTAGACACTCCGGGGTCACAGAGGTCAGTGTGGTAGTGTAGACACTCCGGGGTCACAGAGGTCAGTGTGGTAGTGTAGACACTCCGGGGTCACAGAGGTCAGTGTGGTAGTGTAGACACTCCGGGTCACAGAGGTCAGTGTGGTAGTGTAGACACTCCGGGGTCACAGAGGTCAGTGTGGTAGTGTAGACACCCGGGTCACAGAGGTCATGTGGTAGTGTAGACACTCCGGGTCACAGAGGTCAGTGTGGTAGTGTAGACACTCTGGGGTCACAGAGGTCATGTGGTAGTGTAGACACTCTGAGGTCATAGAGGTCAGTGTGGTAGTGTAGACACTCCGGGGTCACAGAGTCAGTGTGGTAGTGCTTTTCTGTTGGTTGTACTTCTGAAGTCGTTTCGACGTACGTCGGTCGGTCGGGTCGGTCGGTCGGTCGGGTTGGTCGGGTCGGTCGGTCCGGGTCAGTCCGGGTCGGTCCGGTCGGGTCGGGTCGGGTCGGGTCGGGTGGGGTCGGGTGGGTCGGTCTCTCTCTTTCTGTGCATAGCATACTCTCTTATAGTTGTAGAATTAACTGATATCTTAACAACAGTGTATTGCTTTCATGCTCACTATTAGTTGTAGTCATAGTCATCATCACCATTGTCATCAGAGTCATCATAATTCTCATCAGTGTCCTTATAGTTGACGTCCTCGTCGTCATCGTCATCTTCCATGGATAGTGATTTACGTTCAAACCTATGTAGTCACTTTCATCAATCGCAACAGCTGCAATTGATCCAAGAATCACACTTTATATTTTGTCTGACATCATAACAATTGCACCCCAATCCCAGAGATTTCACACTTCCCTCCCGCTCATCGACTGTTACGTTAGCACTGTCACCATGTTTTGTTTCTCTCTCTCTCTCTCTCCTCTCTCCTCTCTCTCTCTTACCTCTCTCACTCTCTCTCTCTCCTCTCTCTCTCTCCTCTCTCTCACACACACACACACACACACACACAACACAACACACACACACACACAAATACACACACCTCACTATTCAGGCTCGGAATTTGTATCATTGTTTCCACTATCACAACTTCGTGTTTCAACATATCAGGCGTTATCACTTTAAAAACTGCGTTTATGGATGCGTGGAATTCTGGAGGGAGAGGGGCAGTGGTTTAAAGGGGAGGTGAGAGTGGTAGAAGTGGTGTTTTCTGTAGCGTAAATCCCTGGAAAATGCTGAGCAGTAGGAACAAGACTCGGTCACGTTCAGGAAGTGAACTGTTCTTTAGGCGAAAGTAGCTGAAAGTGGGAGATCACCGTTCAGCCATTTACGACAAAACTTGATATGCTTTTTCCGCATCTTGTTTTCTCAGGGAGACGCAACTGTACACAGTGCTACATGACAGAATTGTACGGCTCTCGCGTGAAAAGGGGAGGGGGGGGGGGGGGAGGGGGGCGAGCGGAAGTCGAAGGCGGGGATCGGGTCGTGGTGGGGGCGGGAGCGTGGAGGGTGTAATAATCATGTTTTCAAAGACATTTACCTTACGGCGTTACTTACGACTTTTTGTTTTCTTTCTCGCGTTCAGTTTCAAAAGACGCGTTTTGAAATGTCTTCATCTCTCTGATGACTTCTATATAGCACGATTTGTTTCTTGTTCTTCAAATTGGGAGGGGGGAACTGGGTTTTCAAAACACCTGGCACACACATATTGCTGTCCTTTCAATTCCTGGTGTAGGCTGAAGTATATGAGAGAGTGATGGAACGTGAAGATGGGGGTTGGAGGGAGGAATACATATATACAACCATGTGTTTCTATAACTTTATATATTTTGTACATTCTTTGTATCTGAAATGCACGTGTTTCAAGGTTTCCTCTTTTAGATGATGAAACAGGGCCAAAGAGGGTTGGGTTGGGGATGGATCGGTGGTATGCGTTTGTGTGTAAAATGGAGGAAGGGGTTGGGTGTATGCAACACACACATTCTCCTTTCCTGCCCCCTTCCCCCTACCCACGTCTATAACCAGATGGATGACATACAGACAGACTGACTGACGATGGTGAAAAATATCCTGAGATAACGATGAGATATGTTTCCGCTGAACAACTGAACAGTGCAAGAATAGTTTCAAAATGGAGTGACTGATGGCGGCGAACGAAGAAGCATACAGAAGCCCTTGCCAGTACCTCCACCATTCTTGCCTAAGGGAACGGAGAAGAATCTCTTCCAACACTACCATTGATTTCATATGATCATCACCTATCAGTGACTGATTGATGATAATAATTTTTTTTTCTTCTTTCTTTTAAAGTGTGTGTGTGTGTGTGTGTGTGTGTGTGTGTGTGTGTGTGTGTGTGTGTGTGTATGTGTGTGTGTGTGTGTGGTGTGTGTGTGTGTGTGTGTGTGTGTGGTGTGTGTGGCAACACATGATACCCTGTTTTTCATTGATCACTGCTATCTGTCAGGCTCACTAACACCTGAACTAACTAGGGAGGGACAGACAGACTTACAGACCTACAATACCTAACGCCCCAACTCAAATAAGCAGTCCAGAAACAGATGAACAGTTCACACATGTATAATTTCATTCAAACCACGACACCGGGGTTCATAACACTGAATATTCTACTTACTACCCACACAATCACTTTCTCTCAAACTCAATCATCCAACCACTTAACCCAATTCGCACACAGATTTCTAGTCACACACACCCCCTGCACAACCAAACTAACACAAGGTCATGAAATTAATTAACGACTAACCTTAATTCGGGTCAAATCCCAATGTGCCCAGCCTGGTGCGATGCATCGCTACCATGCAATACAACCCACACGACCGATAACACCTTGGCTATTGGCCCAACAGGACACTGTGAATCCGAGACTTACTCAACAAATTCACTTACTGGCTCATACACAAGCCAGCAACCAGGGAATGAATCCCGACACAATGACAGACCAAACACCAATATAGAATGCCCAGAACTACAATTTTGTAACACAGTGACAGACCAACCACTGATATAGAATGCACAAAACTACAACAATGCTGCAATGTTCACACACTTTCAAGATTAATTAAACCGGTCACATTCCAACAACTGGGCACTTAAAGCACGCATGACCAATTAATAATCCAGTAACTGGGTTGCTATGAAATGCTCGCAGAGAATGGCCCACCCAAGTTGTCCAACTTGTAAAAATGTTGATATGGTTTTAGCCACCACACAAAAGAAAATTTGTCTTGAACACCTGTGCAGCCTGCGACACACACAAGTAATGACTAATTAGCCAACAACTAAACCAGCTATGCAATAATATTACTAAATAAATTTAAAGTCACTAAGGATTTTTGCTAGTGTCTTTCACACACTGGGTAGTCCACTCCACGACTGATGAACGACGGCTCACTTCCCTGATGCTGGAAATAATGTCCAATGCTGTTACCTCAAAACAGCCCCTGTTTGTCGTCAACATTCATAGTACCACTCGGCCTGTCACAGCAACAGGAAGAGTAGCCCACGCTCTGTCACTCCTCGCACAGGGATCCCGTCACCAGCTAAGGCAGGATTACAGGCACCAGCTAAGGCAGGATAACAGGGAGATATCTGTGGACACATACAGGCGCATCCCCACTAAGAATCTATCATGAATCTCATAGTGCCCTACACATACTAAATTCATATTCATCATGAGCACAACCTGTGGGAGTCGAAGTCACTACAGTGAATATTCTGTCTCTTAACTAACTAACCTACTCCAATCACAAGATGCATCCAATGGTAACCTTATCCAAATGAAAACCAGCATTAGCAATTAGCTTTAGTCTAATTATTATCCATTTGTATAAAAGGAAAGAGATTTCCAGACAGACTATACACAGCTTACTTTACAAAACATCAGTGCCACACAGTAGTACACAATCAAAGTCAAACTTCAGTCCAACTTAAACACATAGCCCGGTCCGACTCCATATCCACTATTAAGTACTTTCCTTAAATAGCAGAACAACCTTAAAAAAAAAAACATGCATGGCTTCCCACACAATTCCCAATGTTAGGAACATGGTCCAAACATATGTAACTTGGAAAACAAGAGATAAAAGAAAGATGCAGATACTTATTGCCCAAAATAAATCGGTCGGTCACTGTCACTGCTGTAAACATCACTGACAACTTACAGCCTATGTCCAAACCATGGGACAACCACACACACACCACATCACTACCCCCAAAACACTTCCGGACTGTCAATCTTTGTTAAAGTTGATCTCTAGCTGAAATATCCAGCTGGCTTACTCCAACTGACTGAGCAATGCACATAAGGTTGACAAACACATCATCATAAAGTTGACAACATATCATCATATACAACTTAAAACCAACAATTTCAAACAATGGGCTGTCTCCCCTGATTAACTTCCAGACAGGTGTCAACAGTACTAGCAACCACACAAATACATATATAATTCCTGGTCTGGTATTAAGGCCTGCTAATAAGACTAACAGATCATACCGACACCGACAGGTTCCAGTGGCTGAAATTACTGAAAGATCACACGAATGAATGTACTCACACATGCACAAAACACCCTACATTGATCTTACATGCCCAAAATCATATCATCCAATATAACTACTCAATGCAACCATTACACTGTTTAATTACAAAACCCATAGCCCTTCCGGCACTAACGCAGCCCCTTGCCTGGCACCTCAGACTGCTTCCGGCCTCCAGCTGCCCAAATCAACCAATAAAGAAAAGGATTTCCTCTGAGTTCCCCCGTATCCTGGCTCAATCCAACCACAACCAGGTTCAGATGATAGGATTACTAAAATGTCTACACTGAATTATACCAAACGTACCTTGAACCAACATGTCCGCCCAACTCCGAGATGGGTTGTCCAGCGCCACCAAGGCCATCCCCAGACCAGCACGTCTACAGCACCCAACCACAGCAACCAAGTCTTCACCCACCAAGGTTTCAGGAACACAGGTTACAGTTCAACAAGAACGCAGCAACCAAGTCTTCACCCCACCAGGGTCTCGGGAACACCGGTTACAGTTCAACACAAACGCAGCAACCACGTCTCTCAAATTACAATAACGACAGTCCTTCTACTGTACTTCCAACAGCGAGAAGAATACACTTACACAGAAACACAGAATCAGTCCTCTCCAGACTCAAGGCAGCTCCGCTAATCCTTAAGCCCGAACCCCGAACACAAGGTTCCTAAAAAGGGTTCACCAGACTTTCAACATAGAATCAACACACACGTCAGAGACTTCCACTCTGAAAAATAGCTGCAAAATAACACTGAGCGACAGTTCGCCTAACCCCCAGCCTGCTTCATAGTCCAACTTGGCTGTGATTGGATAATTCAACGTAAGGTTAACTATGATTGGGCAACTCACAGTGAGGATGATGCATGACCCAATTTCCCCACTTCACGGAAACACTAACAATTCAAGATACCTCCCTACCCTCTCCCAAGCTGTGCTGTCACACAGATATCCACTGACGCACACACACGCATGCGACGTGAGCGGAAATGTTCGCCGGCTCACCCTAGCACATATAGAAGAAATATTGACTCTGATGCGAACCACGCAAGATACGCTGACATGGAACATGATCAGTCCGCACATGCACAAGTTCAAACATGAGTCGCCTCCACTAGATCTATCTGTAACATACATGTACGGGCTCAAGTAGCAATGTCAGTGACCCTGACACTATCTTCTCTCAACAAACATCAGCATATTGATGCCAACGCATTATTTCACCTGTTGCAATGAACATCATCCCACAGCATTGTTCACTTTTTTAAACAACACCATTTATATGAACCTCCCACCCCCACCCCCCACCCCATAGTGGATGAAGAGATATGAGCTCTCCTTCTCTTGCCCCCCTTCCCTCCCCCCCCCCCCCCACAAACACATACCCTCCTCCCCCCCCCATCCCCCCCTTTTTTTCCCACCTCACTCCCCCACCCCCCACCCCCGATCATACCTTATCACCCATTTATCTTCCATCCCCTTCCCTCCCTAACATTACCCACACACCTTCACAACTACCCACGCATAACTACCACTACCTCTTTCATCACCCAACGAAATCATTTATTTTATTCACCTAAACCTTTTTTTTTCTTTTTTTTTCCCGCAGTCCCCCCCCCCCCCCCCCCCCTTTTCCCCTTACCATTATTATCAATCCACCATTACCACAACCGTCACAAAGATATCACACCATCCCAATAAACTAGACACACAACCCTATCATATCACACACACACACACACCTCCCCCTACGCAACCCCCCCCCCCCCCCCCCTCCTTTTCCTCTCCCATAATCCCCATGTCATTCCGCCTACCGGCTATTCTCCCCACCACATGACAACAACAGATGAATCATTTTCGTTCTTTTTATCGTTTTTCGTTCTTTGTTTGTACTGTCCCCAAATGTTAAATGTGATTTATTGTTTCGCCTGAAGAAGACCCAAGTGGTTGAAATGCATTGTGTCTTGTCATGTGCTTTGTTTGTCAATGTCATTGGCGGTAAGAAACAAACTCTATTCTAAAATAGTGCAAGAATAGGCCCACCCCCCTTATCCCCTCACCTCAGTTTCTTAGAAATTGTGATAGCCTCGTGGAAAACGAACGAAAACAAATATAGACAGCCCGTCCTTCTTTCTTGGAAATATAAATGAAATTTGGAGGGCTAGGGGTCGGAGATAGGGGGTGATAACACAGTGAACGAAACAAAACACACGCAGTCTACATAACCCAACCTTCAATTTGGCAAATTTTGAGTAAGTGCACAGGGTGGGGGTCGGGTAATAAACAGTGAGAAAAAAATCAAAAGTATGTAAAAAGTCAATTCTGAATATCCGGATAAGGTCTCGGAGGGCAGGGGTAATACAAGAGAAAGATAGAACGTGGATGTAGGTAAAGGTCTCGGAGGGCAGGGGTAATACAAGAGAAAGATAGAACGTGGATGTAGGTAAAGGTCTCGGAGGGCAGGGGTAATACAAGGAAAGATAGAACGTGGATGTGGGTAAAGGTCTCTGAGGCCAGGGGTAATACAAGAGAAAGATAGAACGTGGATGTGGGTAACCCATCCTTGTGGTTCAGATATCTTGATATAAAGGCCCAGAAGAAAAAGAAAAAAGCTGATAAAGGCAGCACACCCTTCAGGTTTTGAAATCACTCTGCGACAAAGCAATGACCATGATTAACACGGAACTCAGAAGGCGACATCTTGAAGCCTATGTCAGATGTGGACATGCACGTTCCAGCACCATGGAAGTGACCTGGAACAGTGCAGAGTCTCCTCTAGGGGTGACCTCCTGATGGCCTGTGATTCATTGCTCTTTGCAGAGTGCTGGTGCTGTGGCTGTGACAGAACCCACCTGGGTGTGGCTGTGCGTAAAGAAGCCTGAAAGAGCAGCGTGGGAGGAATGCTACGGGGCTGACACTTCAGATACACCGAAAACAATGTCAACAAACAGCCAGGAACAACTCACCAACCTGCACCTAAATAAAATATTAGCAAACTGACTTTCCTAAACTATTGAAACTGACCCCACCTATCGACAGATCAATAAACACACACATTCATACATCCTTCTGATTTTTCGTCAGTGACTGAGAAACAATCACTTACACAGAAAGCCGGACCCTTTAAAAAGACACCCCCCCCCCCCCCTCTCTCTCTCTCTCTCACCAACATTTATATCTGGTTTTCAGGAATGACTGTCATCGCAGATCTTGTGGTAAACTGGTTTGTGTTGAAAGTCTGTTTGCATGCCGCATATAAGTAGAGCGATCTCACACACTTTATTCTATCGAGAGAGAGAGAGAGAGAGGAGAGAGAGAGAGAGAGAGAGAGAGAGAGAGAGAGAGAGACAGACGACAGACAAGACAGACAGACAGACAGACAGACAGACAAAAGAGAGAGAGAGAAGAGAGAGAGAGAGAGAGGGGAAGAGAGAGAGAGAGAGAAAGAGAGAGAGAGAGGTGGATGGGGGAAGGGATAACGCACTGAATACTGACTTTTTTATGTAAGTAGCTTGGCAGCTCTGACGACACGAGGCTCCAGATCAAACAGCAATAACAAACGCAGTGAAAAACATGAAACCCAATGCCAAATGCTTTCCAATCACTCAATCTTTAGCAAGATTATCAGAAGAAATCGTAGACGTAAACAACTTCACCAACAACAGAAGCTTTCCCATGAGTCCCTTCGAATTTATATTTCTTTTGAGGAGAGAGAGAGAGGAGAGAGAGAGAGAGAGAGAGAGAGAGAGAGAGAGACAGACAGACAGACAGACAGACAGACAGAGAGACAGAGACAGAGAGAAAAGAGGGAGAGAGAGAGAGGGAGGGAGGGGGGGAGAGAGAGAGAGCGTGTTTAGAAAGGAAAGCACGTTTCCACCGTTTGCCTCCTCGGCCAAAGTTCAAAGGAATTAATAGCCTCCTGTAAGTGTCCTGAACACCAGTGTTAAACAGATGTATAAAAGAGGGCGCTGAACCATAGTCACGATGATCGATCAGCACATAAAATAGCTGGGATGGCTTTGACTAGGAGCAGAAATCGACTCTGGAAATCTGCAACGCGGACTTTGATTGTTTAGCACTGAACAAACAATCACGGTTCCTGCTGTTGAGGTGAAACAGAGCATCAAAGACACAACACACCACACACACACACACACACACACACACACACACCACACACAATGCAAGTACGAACACACACACGCATACCACCCCACACACACACACTCACGTGTGTGTACGCGCGCGCGTATGTATGTGTGTGTGTGTGTGGGGTGTGTGTGTGGTGTGTGTGTGTGTGTGTGTGTGTGTGTGGTGCGTGCGTGCGTGCGTGCGTGCGTGCGTGCGTGCGTGCGTGCGCGCGCTCGCGTGCGTGCGTGCATGCGTGCATGCATGTGTGCGTGCGTGTGTGTTTGTGCGTGTACGCGCGCGCGCGTGTGGTGTGTGTGTGTGTGTGTGTGTGTGTGTGTGTGTGTGTGTGTGTGTGTGTGTGTGTGTGTGGTGAGGTGGAATGCTGATGGGGTTGGGGGGGGGGGGGGGGGGGCTGCCTGTGCGTGTGTATGCACGTCTTTGCGTGTGTATTCATGCTATTGTTTGGGGTCTTGTTACCTCATTGCTAACTTGAGCTCAAATACAAGTGTGAAGTGTAAATATATCTCTGTGACACTGCTACCTACAAAAACGTTTGTTTTTTTCTATCTCTGTGTGATGTTTCAGAATCGAAGACATTGTCTCAGACGCCCAAACCCATTTCCGCCATCCTGGCGGCCTTGTGTGCTGACTGAGCGTTGTCAGCACAGTGTGGTGCACCCTTGAACACCTCCATTCAGATCGTCAAAAAACTGCCAATGGTTCTTTCGAACTTTAGCTAATGGCTTTCTTCTTTCTCTGTCAAGTCTCTTTTACTCTCTCTCTCTCTCTCTCTCTCTCTCTCTCCTCTCTCTCTCTCTCCTCTCTTCTCTCTCTCTCTCACACACACACACACACACACACACACACACACACACACACACACACACACACACACACACCCGCACGCATGCACAGAGAGATGAGAGATGCACATCTACGTTTAGACAGAGACAGACAGACAGAGAGACAGAGACAGAAACCGAGACACAGAGACAGAGACAGGGACAGGGAAAGAGATAGAAAATTACTTAAGTGTCTGCAACTACAGCAAATACAACAGCAGCAACAGCAGAAGCAGATGCACCACTCGTCAACATTTTACTGTTTCAAAATGATTCGAATAAAATATAGGAGTCATATTTCTTTAACTTTGAGACTGAATACACGGCTTTAGGATTGCTGTCAGATGTCATACGCGAATAAAATATAGGAGTCATATTTCTTTAACTTTGAGGACTGAATACACGGCTTTAGGATTGCTGTCAGATGTCATAGCACATGCCATGACTTTAACTTTGAGGACTGAATACACGGCTTTAGGATTGCTGTCAGATGTCATAGCACATGCCATGACTTTAACTTTGAGGACTGAATACACGGCTTTAGGATTGCTGTCAGATGTCATAGCACATCCCATGATCTTAACTTTGAGGACTGAATACACGGCTTTAGGATTGCTGTCAGATGTCATAGCACATGCCATGACTAAGGCCTCTTTCTGGTCGACACAAATAGAAAACAAACAGCCCTGCGCCAGCCTACACCCCCCCCCCCCCCCCCCCCCCCCCCCCCCCCCCTTGTCGCCACTACTGCTTTCCCATCCTTCACCTCTTCGGAAAATAACAGCAACAAACACAACATAATTTCTCTTCTTTATACTTACATCAATTTAAAAGATAGTAATGACGCTATTGGCATTCCTAACGGGAGAAATTCGGTTGTATTAAAGAGGCCCGCCGTATACAAATAGATACATAAATAGAGAGATGTATCAGTCAATGAAGGAATGAACTCTCTCATCCAGTTTCTTTCTTTCATCTAAGTTCTCTATTCCTCTTACTTTTATTCGTCCTTCTCATCCTTATCCCCATCTTCTTCCTCCTTCTCTTACTGTTTCTTCCCCCCCCCCCCACCCCTCTCTTTGTCCCTCCTCTTCCTTCTCCCTCCTTGCCGCTCCTTCCCTCCTCTTTGTCCTCCTCCTCCTCCTCCTCCTCCTCTTCCTCCTCCTCCTCCTCCTCCTCCCTCCTCCTCTTTGCCCTCCTCCTCCTCCTCCTCCTCCTCCTCCTCTTTGCCCTCCTCCTCCTCCTCCTCCTCCTCCTCCTCCTCCTTCCTCTCCTCTTTGCCCTCCTCCTCCTCCTCCTCCTCCTCCTCCTCCTCCTCTTCCTCTCACTTCTTTTCGTTCTCTGCTATTTCGTTTTCGTTTTAAAATGTACAATACACATGGAGTTCAAAAATAAGCCTAACGTCGCAATATAACCCCTCCCCCTTCACTTCTAGCCTCCCTCTCTCTGTCTTTGTCTCTGTCTCTGTCTCCCTTTCTCCCCCATCTCTCTCTCTCTCTCTCTCTCTCTCTCTCTCTCTCTCTCTCTCTCTCTCTCTCACACTCTCTTTCTCTCTCTCTCTCTCTCTGCATTTATCATGATGAATTTTCTCGTGACATATGCTCTACCTTCTTCTTTCCCCCCAGTCCACCCCTCCGGCTCCATTTCCTCCCTTGCCTCACTCTTTTTACCCTACGTTCACATGTTTCCCGTGCGTTCATAGTCAGTAGAGTTTACAGTTATTTGTGTTGCATTGTGCAAGAGTTTCTTGTCTGTTACTCTTATATGCATTCACCGTGATATGTTTGTTTATTTGGTTGGTTGGTTTCCTTTTGCCCCACAGCTGGGTGGAAAGAAATGCATTCATATTTGTTTATCTCATTACCCTGGTGAAAGAAAATTTCGTTTGTTCGTTCGTTCGTTCATTCTCTCTCTCTCTCTCTCTCTCTCTCTCTCTCTCTCTCTCTCTCTCTCTCTCTCTCTCTCTCTCTTCTCTCTCTCTCTCTCTCTCTCCTGTACATTAAGCACTGTGTACATCAAAGGAAGGATGCAAGGTTGCGGACATCACCTTGTTACTTCAGTCATTGATCGGTGTCCTTTTCTATATCCTCCTGTCTGGAGACCAGCAAAGCAAAGACGTAAGGACAGTTTTCACTTCCACCCCTTCCAGTATACTCGGTCTGTCTGTCTGTCTGTCTGTCTGTCTGTCTGCCGGCTTGTCTGTCTGTCTGTCTGTCTGTCTGTCTGTCTGTCTGTCTGTCTGTCTGTCTGTCTGTCTGTCTGTCTGTCTCTCTCTCTCTCTCTCTCTCTCTCTCTCTCTCTCTCCATCGTGTATTCATCGCCTTTACCCCTCTTTCTCTCTTTTATCTCTTCCCTTGAACCATCCTCATTCCCTCTCTCTCTCTCTCTCTCTCTCTCTCTCTCTCTCTCTCTCTCTCTCTCTCTCCTCTCTCTCTTCGACCAATTTGTACATTTGTTCCTTCTTTTGTTTCATTTTTCTTCTTGTATTGCCCTTTCTTCTTTATTTTAACCCCACAACTTCCTCCCCCTCTTTCCTAAAACCAATGTGATCATGTGTATCTTTGAGGTTAGTTCATATCACATGGCAGAGCACTCGTTTTCCTCTAGTTCTAGAAATGTTCACGGGTTCAAGTTTTACTGGTTTTCTCAGAATTTAAAACTGTTTGAGGTCACCGATGGAAAGAGGACAGTTTCCATTCCAAATGTGTCCACATGCCTTTTCTCACTATCAGTAACTGACTGCATGCATTTCCCTTATCAATTGTTCTGTCTGGAACCTATTGGCAGAAAAGTATTAAATCAAGAAAGCATTCTCCACTCTCTCCCGGTTCACACAGCCTCTCTCTCTCTCCTCTCTCCTCTCTCTCTCTCTCCTCTCTCTCTCTCTCTCTCTCTCTTGTCCACGCACTTACATTATTTTACCATGCATTCGTTTGAAATTTACTTGGTGTCTATAGCTGTTTTCTTGCGTTGATGAATTTACTCTGTATGTAATTTCAAATGTTATGTTCCTGTAACAACTTCTAGGTGATGTTTTTATTTCTTATCTATGTATTTATTTTATTCAACTGTATATTTGTTTATCCATCCATTCATTTTATTCTTTTTATTCAGCTGTATTTTCTGCGTGAAGAGCTGAACGTAAAGAGGGCCTGAAACCCACAGTAGGGCGTGCATCAGCAAACAACCCGGCCAGATAAAAACAGCAACGTTGCCTCCCTGAGGAGGTCTAGGACACACCAAGTAGCTATCCAGACAGCTGTTGCTGTTATGTCTGTGGGGATATGGTCTGTGTTTAGCTATACAGACAGCTGTAGCTCTGCGTGTGTGAAGAAATGGCATACATACAGAACATGAGAAATAACGATCATCAAATGGCTGCAGAAAAAGCACTGAGCAGCAATACAAACACCTATGGAAGAAAATCTGCGGGGCATGGTATACACTTAACAGCAACACAAATAGCTGTCTAAATACGTTTGTGGAGGCACCCCATGCATTTAACGGGCATGCGAGTCGCTGTCACTAGTGGATGGTGGGTTCACCCTTACCAGCATCACGATCGCTTGTCAGTGTAGGTCTACTGAGACTGTTACGTACTTAGCAGTGACACGATCATTTGCGTAAACAGGAGGGATGGAACACATTCAAAGCAGCACAAACAGCCCACAGTGTAGATCTCAGGAGGACGGAGCTCACCAACAGACCTGGTGCTTTTCATTAAAGTGGGTTTGAATAACTGATCTCTCCGCCCTTCTCTTCCTCTCTCCCCCCTGTCTAGAGCTCTGACGTCTGGCATTAGAAAGTAAAGGAGGTGGAGCCATTAAATCTGTGGTTTGTCCTGGCCATTTCTTTACGTCTCTCTGTCTGTCTGTCTGCCTGCCCCCCACTCCTCCCTGTCCTCTCTCTCTCTCTCTCTCTCTCTCTCTCTCTCTCTCTCTCTCTCTCTCTCTCTCTCTCTCTCTGAAACTCTGTCTATCTCTATCTGTCTCTGTCTTTCTCTCTCTATCTCTGAATCTCTGTCTCTGCCTAAGTCTGTGTCTGTCTGTCTGTCTCTCTCCATCCCTCCCCCTCTGTCTGAAATCTGTCTGTCTGTCTGCCGGTCTGCTGGTCTGTCTGTCTGTCTGTCTCTCTCTCTCTCTCTCTCTCATCTCTCTCTCTCTCTCTCTCTCTCTCTCTCTCTCCTCTCTCTCTCACGCACTGATATTGTCTTACCATACATTTATTGGAACATTTGCGCAATGCCAAAGCTGTTTACTTACACTAATTAATTTTCTTTATACATTTCCTGGTTTTATGTCCAGGAAACAACTTGCTCTTATGTTGGTGTTGTTTTTTAAATTATTATTATTCATCCGTATTTTCACTGATTTAGAGCAAGAACGCAGGAAAAGCCCTGGAACCCACAGCAGTTATCTATGCAAGTAACCCTGCCACAGGGGCAGGCGTTCTCTGACTATCAGTGCTGGTGCTTCAGTTTTTCCTTTGTTAGTGGGAACCCATGTTATAATTCTAGATTCCGATCCACTGGATTGGACGTTTTGGCTGTGACCGATCTGAACAACCGAGGATCGTCTTCTCGTGTTTGGAGGCTCAAGGCAGATACAACAACAAGGGACAGAAACATTAGTCTCCGGTCCTTCAGGGAACCTCCTAAACTTCCGCCCTCCCTTCTTTTGTCTTTCTCTCTTGATTCTTATCTTATCCCATGCCAGCTTTCCTTCTTCTCCCTTCCCTCCTTTTTATATGTCTTATGTCACATCTTTATTGAATGATCTGTTTGTTTGTTTTCTTCCCTCCAGACTTCCTCCTTTCCTTCCTTTCTTTCTTTCTCTCTTATGGTTTTTTCTTGACTGCTCTCTCTCTCTCTTCTCTCTCTCTCTCTCTCTCTCTCTCCTCTCTCTCTCTCTCTCTCTCTCTCTCTCCATCTCTCTGTCTTTGTTTCCGCACCCTCTCTCCTCTCTCTCTTCTTTTCCCTGCTTTTTAAAATTCCTTTGTCCTTTGTGTTTATTTCAGAGTTTCACCTTACTTCTTTCCTTCCATTCCATGTATCCCCCCTCCTCTAAACTTCCATCAGATATCAAAGAACTATTCTTTTAATAACTGGCTAATTAAAACACTAGTTTACATCAGATTGTCCAAGAATTGTCTCTCTGTTACTGCGTAGCATCTGAACGGTTTAATAAGTGCGCTGTTTTTGTGAATGTTATTACTGTCAAGGCACACATGACCCATCACTGTCTATGTCTAAAGAGGATGGTACACATGTCACGTGATGCCCTCCAGTTATCTCAATAAGTTAGTTCCTCCTTCCCTCCTCAGTCGTGTGGAGTCTGTGGCGGTAAATCAGTGAGATAAAGAAATTAGTCTGACTTCATTCGGCTTCAAAGAGAAAGCGGGTTTGAGGGGGGGGGGGGGGGGGGAGAGGTTTAGAGAAGAAGGACTGGGGGTGGAAGGTAGCGTTAGGGGAGGAGGACAGGGAAGTGGACAGGATAAGGGAAGGGGGACAGGCGGAAGGGGACGGGACAAGGGTTTTGTTGGCACAGGCTCAGTGATGTACATAACTGACTTCTGTTCTCCTTGCTCTTTTGTTTGGAGTTCTTGGTAGAACATTGAAAAGCTCTGAGACTGAGACATCACCAGAAGAATTTGAATACTTATCGAGTAAAATCGAGTAAAGTGAAGCGCATTCTTGATTCAACCAGGATTATGTCATTCGAACGTTTATGTTCCGTATAATAGAGTCTCCTTGTTCAGACAATCTGCCCATTTCCCATCTTTAGGTTATTCTCTTTAACGTTCAGCTCTTTTTCTGCCTCCTATCGTTCTGGCATTCTTTAGTTCACTCTTTCTTTAGTGTTCACATATACCAGGAAGGCTCTGTGTTCACCATCATTTGTTAAGGTGTGTGTCAGCATGGTTGCACAAAGACCATTTAACTGATTGTCACAAAACGTGGTCGGATGATGGAATCTATCCAAGGTACACAATCCGTAACTTTCGGCACAGGATGTATGATGGGATCCTGGATCCCTCTGGCCTCAGTGGACATTTGGCCTTTATAGCTGACCTGTAATATCGTTACTATGATTGTAGCTGTTCATGTACATGGTTGTAACCATGCTCATGGTTCGGACATCCATGCAGCAACTAGCAAGGTATTAATGTTTGCTCATTGGATTTGTGATTGTTTAGCTTGTTGCTAAGCTAGCGCTGTAGGACAGCTAGTGTCATAATTAGTATTTTTAATGAATGAAATAAAAGAATACATTTGCTGTCTATTTATTTACTGGGCCTTCAGAACCAATCCACAGCTCAAGCGGAAGAGCACCCCCCCCCCCCCCCCCAGCTGTTGTTGTGTAGTTGTGGGAGTAAGGTATACACACAGCAGCAACAAAGATAGCTATTTCTGTGAATCTTTGGCAGATGACATACACTTAGCAACATTAGAAATAACGATCATCTTAATTATGTTTGTAAAGATATTGACTTAGCAACAATAAAAGACAGCAATCACCGTGTGTCGTGGAAGGCATGGCATACACTTAGCAGCAGAACAAACAACAGTCACGGTATGATTGCAGAGGTATGATATGCACTAACCAGCAGTCACAGCAGCCGTCGCCGCTCTTCATTTGAGGGTTGGTACACGCTTAGCAGCAA
>CM031605.1:99329549-99334549 GCA_018398815.1 Conus ventricosus | reverse complement strand
AACGGCCAGGCTGTAAAGGCCCGGTCGGATGGGAGGAAAAAGTAAAGGGTTGTAGCACCGGACGGGGTAATGGCTGGGACAACCGTCCGGCACACGCAGGGTGGGGAGTGGCAGGAAGGATACTTGCAGGCACCTGCGACGACCACCGGACGGTCAAGGACAGGAATGCCCGCAATTGGCCGTCCACAGCACCCCGACTAAGCTGCCCTGATCCGCCTGGTGTACCGGGCCACAGGCTGGTGGGAATGCGCCCTCACCTGCACTTGACATAGCTGTTACCCTCTAATCGTAGATATGCATAGGGTAACCCCTTAGTTCGCCCCTTCCCAGGATTTCCTTTACGCACCCCATTCCTAATTGCTCTACAATCGAGTTACCTCTATAACCATCCCACGTTGTTTATATCACAAAATTATATTTCTCGTACACTACGGTATACACAGAGCTACTCCATAATACACCTTCCCACACACACATTCTCAGTCATATTGTAACAACCACAAATATCATGTCTCGATTCCAAAGAAAACCAATGGGACAGGACAGGTATATCCCTTGGCAATCACCCAAGGCCTTAGCACACTCCCACAAATCAACAATGTAGGAACAAATCTTAACTCTATATTATTGAATTAGGGTACCCACACCCTACAAAACCGGCGGGCTTGACACCAGTACTTCTTCACACAACTACCCAATACTTATCCTTTCTAATTAACTTCCATGACACGGCACAATCATAACCTCTACAGCACCCAATGGCCAACACACCTTATCCATGCTTCCCGAAAGCATTTCCGTTCAAACCCTCTGTCACGAATAAGTAAAAAACTCAATCCAAACATCATGATCGAACCAATGGTAACTATTTACATTTCCATTCAAAACTTCACAACCAAATTTCCTTCTTTCCTTTTCCCTTTTCCTTGTTTGCACCTCTCAACACAACCCACTGGTCACAAACCACCATCACACTTTCTCAGCTTGCTTCGTTTTAGTCACTTATTTTCCCCCATTTTCTCCCTATTCCTTTTCCTTAAGAACACTGGAAATTGATTCAAAATATGAGCTCGTATTATTTACACGTTTGTACAAGTCGACAGAAATGTGCACAAGACAACGCCATCCTTAACACTACACTACGATCACCTTAACTAACTCCACATACCTGCCACAACACAGAACGATGACAACAACTGCGGCTGGCCACCCCAGCACCTGAACCTCAGGGTCGCAGCACACAGAAACACAGATGACTTGCACAGCCAAGAGCAACATGCTCACGAGGGCCGGCTCACCATGTCGACCGAAGTCGGGACCCACAGCACAAACGCTGGCACCAAGACAAAAGCCCAACTGCTCTTCACCAAGGACTTGACCGAAGTGATAGCCACCCGGCCCACCAAACTTTAAAGCTGATGACTCAGCACTCACTCCTTGCTGAGTTCTGAACTCTACAACACTGCACGTGCAACGGGACTCCACACGACACAAAACAAGAGACGGAAGGCTAACCCCCTCTCTCCCCACCCTTATCCTTTCCCTGCCTGTGCCTGGTAGCAAACGCACACCCAGTATATGAATGGAACATACAGGTATCCAACACCCCCACCATCCCTCCTGAACCCAACAACTACCATATATGGCCCGGTAAGCCTACACCCCCATCGTGGAATGATGCCACGAATCGTTACAGAGCCGTCGGCGCGTCTGTACGATTTCCACACTGATACAGATCGGTGACACGGAGCCTTTATCTATTTCCTTCTTACTCACTCTCACTTCTCTCTCTCTCTCTCTCTCTCTCTCTCTCTCTCTCTCTCTCTCTCTCTCTCTCCTCTCTCTCTCTCTCTTCTCTTCCTAATACACACCCCTCTTTGTGTCTGAGCTTGTTTTTGTTTCGTTTTTCTTTCTTTCTTTCTTTCTTTCTTTCTTTCTTTCTTTCTTTCTTTCTTTTTTTCTTTCTTTCTTTCTTTCTCCTTTAATTTTTTTTCTTCCTTCCTTTCTCTTTCTTTCTTCCTTTCTTTCTTTTTTCTTTCTTTCTTTCTTCACCTTTTTCTGTATTTCGACACCAGTAATTCATTGTTAACAATTCTCCTTCTTCCTTTCTATTAGTATATCCGCCGCAACCTTACTTTTGCTTCTCACTATCTCTTTGTTTCGTTCCTTATTTTACCAGTCTTTGTTTTCCCAGCTTCATCCACCCCTACCCCACAGTCCTTGATCTTCCTTTTCTTTCACGCTCTGTTTCCTTTCCCCCACCCCGCAGTCCTTGATCTTCCTTTTCTTTCACGCTCTCTTTTCTTTCCCCACCCGCAGTCCTTGATCTTCCTTTTCTTTCACGCTCTCTTTTCTTTCCCCCACCCCACAGTCCTTGATCTTCCTTTTCTTTCACGCTCTCTTTTCTTTCCATATTTGGTGTTGGTGCCGCAGTCCTTAATCTTCCTTTTCTTTCACGCTGTTTTCTTTCCATATTTGTTGTTGGTGCCGCAGTCCTTAATCTTCCTTTTCTTTCACGCTCTCTTTTCTTTCCATATTTGTTGTTGGTGCCGGAGTCCTTAATCTTCCTTTCTTTCACGCTCTGTTTTCTTTCCATATTTGGTGTTGGTGCCGCAGTCCTTGATCTTCCTTTTCTTTCACGCTCTGCTTTCTTTCCATATTTGTTGTTGGTACCGCAGTCCTTAATCTTTCTTTCACGCTCTGTTTTCTTTCCATATTTGTTGTTGGTGCCGCAGTCCTTAATCTTTCTTTCACGCTCTGTTTTCTTTCCATATTTGTTGTTGGTGTCAAACCATTACCTACCCAGCAACATCAGTTCGATTATGAAAACATCAGCGTTCTCGACCGTGACAATAGATGGTTTCAGCGTGGGGTGAAGGAGGCCATACATATTGCCGCCAACAACCCCACATTCAACCGGGACCGGGGCAGACACACCTTGCCATCGGTGTACAACACCCTCATCGTTCAGTCACATGACCAGGGTTCGACCCGTGGTCGTGTGCACTGAACACGAGTTCATCCAGTAGCCACACCACCGCTGAAGAAGACAGACGGAGGTCTGTCGAAAGCTCCAAGTAAGTGCTATTCCTAGCTGAGTGACCTGTGTAAATCCGGTAGTCACTAAAACTCTTACTTCATGCGTTAAACTGATTTTGGTTTGAGGACTTCATCTTGTTACAGAGAAAGGTGGTTGTACAATCTGAAAGGATTGATTTAGATCTGGCATGTATGAGATTGAATCTCCGGTGAAAAGCAGTTAACTGCTTCTGTTTGAAACATCTTTCATTGGCTTTGGTATCTCCCTTTCTTCTTCTGCTTCTCCTCTTCCCCTCCTTCTCCTCCTCCATTTTCTTCACACAGATATACATATATATATATATAAATATATATATATATATATATATATATATATATATATATATATATATAATTGATGAAAAATAATCTGAGATCTCAATTGTATCTATCTATATACATGTATATGTACACACACACACACACACACACACACACACACACACACACACACACATATATATATATATCTTAGGTGGCACCTTTGCTTGGTTTTTTGAAAACTCAACAAACATACTACGGTATTGCACACCAGCCTTTTCTGGGATAGCATTCTTCTTAAAACCGAAAAGGCAGAGGAGTCAAATTACCACTTTTCGCGGTCACTGAGGAGAAACAACCAGGTTTCGAAATATCGGTATCTGACCAGGAGTTATATGTTAGTGAGTTTCCCTCCCTATTGGAGATTGTCTTCCCCTTGGAGACTTATAAGCTTGCTGAAGGCTCATTTTGAGAAGCAGTTATTCTATTTTTCCCATTCACCCACTCAAGCACATGCTGTTAGTTAGGCAGAATTATCTTCCACTGCAGATATGAATGCTTATCTCCCCTATTTCTTCAATCTAAGGCATAAGAGCAAGCTTTGTTTATAATTCAATATTTCTTGCAGTCATTGCAACACCAAGCTGCTCTGTAAGTTGCTGGAATGGTGCTCAGTACTTATCCTTGGAATTTATTAGTTTGTTGTAATTTAGTCCCTTGCGGATTCATTCCAAGAAACTGGCCCTCGGCACTTGTGTCTTAAGAGGTTATCTTTTTATATTTTCTACTTTTCTCAAGAAAATGTAGCTTGTTTTGCTCTTTCATGATTTTCTTTTGCTTCTTAGATGGCACCTTTGGTTGTTTTTTTGAAAACTCAACAAACATACTACAGTATTGCACACCAGCCTTTTCTGGGATAGCATTCTTCTTAAAACCGAAAAGGCAGAGGAGTCAAATTACCACTTTCCGCGGTCACTGAAGAGAAACAATCAGGTTTCGAAATATCGGTATCTGACCAGGAGTTATATGTTTGTGAGTTTCCCTCCCTACTGGAGATTGTCTTCCCCTTGGAGACTATAAGCTTGCTGAAGGCTCATTTTGAGAAGCAGTTATTTTATTTTTCCCCATTCACCCACTCAAGCACATGCTGTTAGTTAGGCAGAATTATCTACCACATGCAGATATGAATGCTTATCTCCCCCTATTTCCTCAATCTAAGGCATAAGAGCAAGCTTTGTTTGTAATTCAATATAAAATATATTTATATATATATATATATATATATATATATATATAAGGGGGAGACATCCTCCAATAGGGAGGGAAACTCACTAACATAACTCCTGGTCATATACCGATATTTCGAAACTTGGTGGTTTCTCCTCAGTGACCGCGGAAAGTGGTAATTTGACTCCTCTGCCTTTTCAGTTTTAAGAAGAATGCAATCCCAGAAAAGGTTGGTGTGCAATACCGTAGTATGTTTGTTGAGTTTTCAAAAAACCAACCAAAGGTTTGCCACCTAAGAAGCAAAGAAAAATCATAAAAAAGCAAAACAAGCTACATTTTCTTGTGAAAAGTAAAAAATATAAAAAGATATCCTCTAAGACACAAGTGCTGAGGGCAAGTTCTTGGAATGAATCCACAAGGGACTAAAATACAAC
>CM031605.1:99309549-99324549 GCA_018398815.1 Conus ventricosus | reverse complement strand
AGGGTGATACACACTTTAGAGCAGCACAGACAGCCAGAGTGTAGGATGATTCACTCTCACTGGCAGTACAAACATCCATCGGCGTATGTCTGAAGGGGATAATACCCATGTACCAGCAACACACTAGCCATTGATGTGTGTTTGAAGAGGGATATTAAACGCTTAGCAGCAATACATACAGCAATAATTGTATGGCTGTTGACAAATGGTATACACATAGTCGCTGTTCAAACAGCTACTGCTGTATATCAAAGGGGGTATGATATACTTTTAGCAGCAATACAAACACCTACAGCTGTAAGTCTGGGGAAGAAATGGCACACACGTAGCAGCAATAGAAAAAGGCATCATAGTATGTCTGTGGAGATATGCACTTTGCAGCAACACAACTAGCTATCACCGTGTGTCTGTGTGGGCATGATGCACACTTAGCAGCAACACAAACATTCTTTGCCCATAGTGGGGGAGGGGGGGCATGATATACACTCAACAGCAATACACATAGCTGTCAGTGAATGTTTTGATGGTATGGTGTACACTTAGCAGCTACACAAACAGCTATCACCGTTTGTCTGTGAAAGCAGTGTATACATTTAGCAGCAATATAAATGACAGTCGAGGTGTGTTTGTGGAGGTAGGGCACACGCTTCCATGCAATGAAACTAGCCGTCTGTCTGTCTGTGAAAGGCTGGTACACGCCAAGAAGCAATACAACACTTGCCAGTGTATGTCTGCCGAGACCTGTTACATCCTTAGCATCGGTATATTCATTTCTGTATGTCTGAAGGAGGATGGGCATTTAACAGCAGTACAGAGAGCCACCCTCAGAGGTTAGAGCTTGCCGACCGTCCTGGAGGTTCTCAACAAAGTGATTTGAATAATTGATCTCTCTGTCCTTCTCTCTGTTTCCCTCCTGTCTAAAGCGCCGGCCTCTGACATTATAAAGTAAGTGGATGGAGTCGTTAGATCAATAGTTTGTCTTGGCCAGCCAATTCTGTTATCGTTTCTGTCTGTCTCTCTGCCTGTTTGTCTCCCAGTACTTCACTCATCCCCACCCACCCTCTCTCTCTCTCTCTCTCTCTCTCTCTCTCTCTCTCTCAATCTCCCTCTCTCTCTCTCTCTCTCTCTCTACCTCTGTCTCTCAATCTCTGTCTCTCAGTCTCTCTCTCTCTCTCTCTCTCTCTCTGTCTCTCTCTCTCCTCTCTCTCTCTCTCTCTCTCTCTCTCTCTCCCTCTCTCCTTCCCTTTCCTGTGATTTCTTCATTTCTTTGTTCTTTATGTTTCTATCACAATTTCCCCGTCCTTGCCTCCTTCCACTCAATGTATCCTTTTCCACCAAACTGCCATCAATGATGAAAGGTTTTGCTTTTGTTTTTTAACCTGGTTAAAATGCTTCTTTGCGTCACGTTGTCCAGGATTTGTCTTTCTGTTACTCCAGAATATCTGAACGGTTTAATACACACTATTTTCTTGGAAACTATTACTGCCAATGCACAAGATATCCATATTAAACACTGCTGTCTATGTTTAGAGAGGATGGTACACGTTCCAAGTGATGCGTGCCAGTTATCTGAATAAGTAAGTTCCTCCTTCTTTCGTTTCTGTCCTGTCTAGAGCCTGTGGCAGTAAATCAATGAGATAAAGAAATCAGTTAATCAATGAGATAAAGAAATCAGTTAATCAATGAGATAAAGAAATCAGTTAATCAATGAGATAAAGAAATCAGTAAATCAATGAGAAAGAAATATATAAGAAAAATCATATCAATGAGAAAAAATCAGTAATCAATGAGATAAAGAAATCAGTCAATCAATGAGATAAAGAGAATCAGTCAATCATGAGATAAAGAAATCAGTCAATCAATGAGATAAAGAAATCAGTAATCATGAGTTAAAGATCATCAATGTCAGTAAATCAATGAGATAAAGAAATCAGTAATCAATAGATAAAGAGAATCAGTCAATCGGTCAGTAAATCAATGAGATAAAGAAATCAGTAAATCAATGAGATAAAGAATCAGTCAATCGGTCGTAAATCAATGAGATAAAGAAATCAGTAAATCAATGAGATAAAGAAATCAGTAATCAATGAGATAAAGAAATCAGTCAATCAATGAGATAAAGAAATCAGTTAATCAATAGATAAAGAATCAGTCAATCGGTCTGTAAATCAATGAGATAAAGAAATCAGTTCAATCGGTCAGTAAATCAATGAGATAAAGAAATCAGTAAATCAATGAGATAAAGAAATCAGTCAATCAATGAGATATAGAAATCAGTCAATCAATGAGATAAAGAAATCAGTTAATCAATTAGATAAAGCAATCAGTCAATCAATGAGATAAAGGAATCAGTAAATCAATGAGAAAAAGAAATCAGTCAATCAATGAGATAAAGAAATCTGTCAATCAATAAGATAAAGAAATCAGTCGATCAATGAGATAAACAAATCAGTCAATCAGTGAGATAAACAAATCAGTCAATCAGTGAGATAAACAAATCAGTCAATCAGTGAGATAAAGAAATATGTCAATCAATAAGATAAAGAAATCAGTCGATCAATGAGATCAAGAAATCAGTCAATCAATGAGATAAAGAAATCAGTCAATCAATGAGATAAACAAATCAGTCGTGCTTCCCCCTGGCTCAGTGGGAAGGGGGTGGGGATGGGGAAGCAGGGGGGGGGGGGGGGGTGACGTCAGTGAAGGAGGAGGGCAGAAGGAGGCGGGTTGAGGGAGTTGTTTGCACATGGCATGCGGTGATTTATAAAATGGACATCTGTTCTTTTCTCACTTGTGTTTGGAACTCTTGAGGGACAGCTTTAAAGCGCTGGGATTGAGAAACCACCACAAGCATTCGAGGACTCGTCCAGTAAATTGAATCTTATTCTAGACTTAACTGGGATTATGGCATTCAAACCTTTGTCTCAGGTCATGAGTCAATGAAATAGGGTCTCCTGGTTCCAACAGTCTCCCCGCTTCCCATCTTGTGTTTCTCTCTTCAAACAGTCACACTCCTCACTGCCTTCTGTCTGTCCGTCTTTCTTTCAGTCACTCTTTCTTTGGTGATTTCCTATGCCAGGGATATGTGTTCCCTAAAATTGCCCATTTGTTTCTCAGGGGGTTAATTAACACTGAAAGCCACAAACTGATTTCTACAGAACTTCATGGGGAGATGGAACGTGGCTGAAAGATGGAACTATTCCATTCTGGTGAAGAATCCCTGAAAGATGGAACTATTGAATTTCCATTCTGGTGAAGAATCCCTGAAAGATGGAACTATTCCATTCTGGTGAAGAATCCCTGAAAGATGGAACTATTACATTCTGGTGAAGAATCCCTGAAAGATGGAACTATTCCATTCTGGTGAAGAATCCCTGAAAGATGGAACTATTACATTCTGGTGAAGAATCCCTGAAAGATGGAACTATTCCATTCTGGTGAAGAATCCCTGAAAGATGGAACTATTACATTCTGGTGAAGAATCCCTGAAAGATGGAACTATTCCATTCTGGTGAAGAATCCCTGAAAGATGGAACTATTACATTCTGGTGAAGAATCCTGAAAGATGGAACTATTCCATTCTGGTGAAGAATCTGGTGGGGATTCCAATCAAAGGCAGAATCAGGATCCATTCGACCTTGGATGAATTCTGAGTGTCACAACTGCACTTCTAATGGTGTTAGCATGATTGTGTTTGTTCAGACCTACGGTTCCATTGATGGAACATCAATGCAGTAACCAGTAAAATACTCATGCCCACTTGTTTGGTCTGTGATGATCATCTTGTAGCTACGTTATATGCAACGGAAAAGCTTGTTTCAGTTAGGTAATTCACTCTTTTAATAAATGAAGCAAAGACTGTTCACTTGTAGCCTTATTCTCTGTGTTTACTGAGCCAGTATGAAGTAAAGGCTGTTCACTTGTAGCCTTTTTCACTGTGTTTACAGAGCCAGTATGAAGCAAAGACTGTTCACGTATAGCCTTATTCTCTGTGTTTACAGAGCCAGTATGAAGCAAAGGGTGTTCACTTGTAGCCTTATTCTCTGTGTTTACAGAGCCAGTATGAAACAAAGACTGTTCACGTGTAGCCTTATTCTCTGTGTTTACAGAGCCAGAATGAAGCAAAGACTGTTCACGTGTAGCCTTATTCTCTGTGTTTACAGAGCCAGTATGAAGCAAAGGCTGTTCACGTGTAGCCTTATTCTCTGTGTTTACAGAGCCAGTATGAAACAAAGATTGTTGACGTGTAGCCTTACTCTCTGTGTTTACAGAGCCAGTATTAAGCAAAGACTGTTCACGTGTAGCCTTATTCTCTGTGTTTACAGAGCCAGTATGAAGCAAAGGCTGTTCACGTGAAGCCTTATTCTCTGTGTTTACAGAGCCAGTATGAAGCAAAGGCTGTTCACGTGTAGCCTTATTATCTGTGTTTACAGAGCCAGTATGAAGCAAAGGCTGTTCACGTGTAGCCTTACTCTCTGTGTTTACAGAGCCAGTCCACAGTCCGAGTGAAGCGAAGACCCCGGTCTGAACTTTAAAAGAAATTGTATTCTGAAATGAACAAACCCATACACACAACAGCAAAATGATCACCGCGACTGCCTGCAGTGTGTGTCTGAGGAGTGGTACGGACCTAGCAGCAGATCAAACAGCCATCTTGTATGACGATTCTCTCTCATTGGCTATACAAACAGCCATCTTGTACGTTTGAAAAAGGATAATTCACACTAACGAGCAGTACAAACTGCCATTGATGTATGTCAGAGGAGGGATGTTACACACTTAGCGGCAACGCAAACAGCAATCATTGTATGTCTGTGGATATAGAGTACACACTTGATAGCTCTTCAAATTCAAACAGCTATAATTGTATGTCTATGGATATAGAGTACACACTTGATAGCTCTTCAAATTCAAACAGCTATAATAGTATGTCTATGGACATAGAGTACACACTTGATAGCTCTTCAATTCAAACAGCTATGATTGTATGTCTATGGGGGTATGGTGTTACTTAGCAGCAATACAGACAGTTATTGGTGCAAGTCTCTGAAAAATGGCATACACTTAGCTGTAATAGAATAACGTTACCATTACATGTCTATGAACACATACACTTTGTGGCAATACAAACAGCGATCACCAGATGTTAATGGGGGCATGGTATACACTTAGCAGCAATACAAACAGCTATCATGGCGTGTCTCTGGGGACAAAAACTTCACTTAGCAGCAATACACATAACCTCAGGCATGTCTGTGAAGGTATGCTAAACACGTAGCAGCAATACCAGCAGCTATCACGGTACGTTTGTGGAGGCATGGTACGCACTTAGCAGCAATACCAGCAGCTTTCAACTTGTGTCTGTGGAGGCACAGTATATCTTACCAGTAATACAAACAGTTGTCACTGTAAGTCTGTGCTGTGCTGGCACATACTTAGCTACAATACAATCACTCATCAGTGTATGTCTGCAGAGACTGTTACATACTTCTCAGTAGCACTGTCATGTGTGTATACCTGAGGAGGTACAATACACATTTAACAGCGGTACAAATAGCCATCAGTATATATCTGACGAGGTACCGTATACATTTAACAGTGGTACAAACAGCCATCAGTGTATATCTGACGAGGTACAATACACATTTAACACCAGTACAAATAGCCATCAGTATATATCTGACGAGGTACCGTACACATTTAACAGCGGCACAAACAGCCATCAGTGTATACCTGAGGAGGTACAGTACACATGTAACAGCGGTACAAACAGCCATCAGTGTATACCTGAGGAGGTACAGTACACATTTAACAGCGGTACAAATAGCCATCAGTATATGTCCGACGAGGTACCGTACACATTTAACAGCGGTACAAATAGCCATCAGTGTATACCTGAGGAGGTACAGTACACATGTAACAGCGATACAAACAGCCATCAGTGTATACCTGAAGAGGTACAGTACACATGTAACAGCGGTACAAACATCCATCAGTGTATACCTGAAGAGGTACACTACACATGTAACAGCGGTACAAACAGCCATCAGTGTGTACTTGAGGGGTACAGTACACATGTAACAGCGATACAAACAGCCATCAGTGTATACCTGAGGAGGCACAGTACACATGTAACAGCGGTACAAACAGCCATCAGTGTATACCTGAGGAGGTACAGTACATATTTAACAGCGATACAAACAGCCATCAATGTATACCTGAGAGGCACCGTACACATTTAACAGCGGTACAAACAGCCATCAGTGTATACCTGGGAGGTACAGTACACATGCAACAGCGGTACAAACAGCCACCAGCGTAAAACCTGGGAGGTTACAGTACACATGTAACAGCGGTACAAACAGCCATCAGTGTATACCTGGGGAGGTACAGTACACATGTAACAGCGGTACAAACAGCCATCATGTACACTTGAGGAGGTACAGTACACATTTAAACAGCGGTACAGACAGCCATCAATGTATACCTGTGGAGGATGGAGCTGAGCGAACAGCACTGGAGGTGTTCATCACAGTGATCTGCACGATGATCTCTCCGTCCTCCTCTCAGACTTCCTCCTGCCCACAGCTCCAGCCTTCTACATTAGAAAGTAGGGAGATGAGCCAGTCCTCCTCTCAGACTCCCTCCTCCCACAGCTCCAGCCTTCTACATTAGAAAGGTAGGGAGATGGAGCCATTCCTCCTCTCAGAGTCACTCCTGCCCACAGCTCCAGCCTTCTACATTAGAAAGTAGGGAGATGGAGCCAGTCCTCCTCTCAGACTCCCTCCTGCCCACAGCTCCAGCCTTCTACATTAGAAAGTAGAAAAGATGGAGCAAGTCCTCCTCTCCAGACTCCCTCCTGCCCACAGCTCCAGCCTTCTACATTAGAAAGTAGGGAGATGGAGCCAGTCCTCCTCTCAGAGTCCCTCCTGCCCCAGCTCCAGCCTTCTACATTAGAAAGTAGGAGATGGAGCCAGTCCTCCTCTCAGAGTCCCTCCTGCCCACAGCTCCAGCCTCTACATTAGAAAGTTGAGAGATGGAGCCAGTCCTCCCTCAGAGTCCCTCCTGCCCACAGCTCCAAACCTTCTACATTAGAAGTAGGGAGATGGAGCCAGTCCTCCTCTCAGAGTCCCTCCTGCCCACAACTCCACCATTCTACATTAGAAAGTAGGGAGATGGACCACTCCTCCTCTCAGAGTCCCTCCTGCCCACAGCTCCAGTCTTCTACATTAGAACGTAGGGAGATGGAGCCAGTCCTCCTCTCAGAGTCCCTCCTGCCCACAGCTCCACCTTTTACATTAGAAAGTAAGGGGATGGAGCCAGTCCTCCTTTCAGACTCCCTCCTGCCCACAGCTCCAGCCTTCTACATTAGAAAGTAGAAAGATGAGCCAGTCTTCCTCTCAGAGTCCCTCCTGCCCACAGCTCAAGGCTTCTACATTAGAAAGTAGGGAGATGGAGCCAGTCCTCCTCTCAGACTCCCTCCTCCCACAGATCCAGCCTTCTACATTAGAAAGTAGGGAATGGAGCCAGTCCTCCTCTCAGACTCCCTCCTGCCCACAGCTCCAGCCTTCTACATTAGAAAGTAGGGAGATGGAGCCAGTCCTCCTCCTCAGAGTCCCTCCTGCCCACAGCTCCAGCCTTCTACATTAGAAAGTAGGAGATGGAGCCAGTCCTCCTCTCAGACTCCCCCTGCCCACAACTCCAGCCTTTACATTAGAAAGTAGGGGGATGGAGCCAGTCCTCCTCTCAGACTCCCTCCTGCCCACAGCTCCAGCCTTCTACATTAGAAAGTAGGGAGATGGAGCCAGTCCTCCTCTCAGACTCCCTCCTGCCCACAGCTCCAGCCTTCTACATTAGAAATAGGGAGATGGAGCCATTCCTCCTCTCAGACTCCCTCCTGCCCACAGCTCCAGCCTTCTACATTAGAAAGTAGGGAGATAAGCCAGTCCTCCTCTCGGAGTCCCTCCTGCTCACAGCCTCCAGCCTTCTACATTAGAAAGTAGGGAGATGGAGCCAGTCCTCCTCTCAGAGTCCCTCCTGCCCACAGCTCCAGCCTTCTACATTAGAAAGTAGGGAGATGGAGCCAGTCCTCCTCTCAGACTCCCTCCTGCCCACAGCTCCAGCCTTCTACATTAGAAAGTAGGGGGATGGAGCCAGTCCTCCCTCTGAGACCCCTCCTGGCCACAGCTCCAGCCTTCTACATTAGAAAGTAGGGAGATGGAGCCAGTCCTCCTCTCAGACTCCCTCCTGCCCACAGCTCCAGCCTTCTACATTAGAAAGTAGGAGATGGAGCCAGTCCTCCTCTCAGAGTCCCTCCTGCCCACAGCTCCAGCCTTCTACATTAGAAAGTCGGGAGATGGAGCCAGTCCTCCTCTCAGACTCCCTCCTGCCCACAACTCCAGCCTTCTACATTAGAAAGTATGGAGATGGAGCCAGTCTTTCCTCTCAGAGTCCCTCCTGCCCACAGCTCCAGCCTTCTACATTAGAAAGTAGGGAGATGGAACCAGTCCTCCTCTCAGACTCCCTCCTGCCCACAACTCCACCTTCTACATCGAAAGTAGGGAGATGAGCCAGTCCTCCTCTCAGAGGCCCTCCTGCCCACAGCTCCAGCCTTCTACATTAGAAAGTAGGGAGATGGAGCCAGTCCTCCTCTTAGAGTCCCTCCTGCCCACAGCTCCAGCCTTCTACATTAGAAAGTAGGGAGATGGAGCCAGTCCTCCTCTCAGAGTCCCTCCTGCCCACAGCTCCAGCCTTCTACATTAGAAAGTAGGGGGATGGAGCCAGTCCTCCTCTCAGAGTCCCTCCTGCCCACAGCTCCAGCCTTCTACATTAGAAAGTAGGAGATGGAGCCAGTCCTCCTCTCAGACTCCCTCCTGCCCAGAGCCCCAGCCTTCTACATTAGAAAGTAGGGAGATGGAACCAGTCCTCCTCTCATACTCCCTCCTGCCCACAGCTCCAGCCTTCTACATTAGAAAGTAGGAGATGGAGCCAGTCCTCCTCTCAGACTCCCTCCTGCCCACAGCTCCAGCCTTCTACATTAGAAAGTAGGAGATAGAGCCAGTCCTCCTCTCAGACTCCCTCCTGCCCACAGCTCCATCCTTTTACATTAGAAAGTAGAGAGAGGAGCCAGTCCTCCTCTCAAGTCCCTCCTGCCCATAGCTCCAGCCTTCTACATTAGAAAGTAGGAGAAGGAGCCAGTCCTCCTCTCAGAGTCCCTCCTGCCCACAGCTCCAGCCTTCTACATTAGAAGTAGGGAGATGGAGCCAGTCCTCCTCTCAGACCCCTCCTGCCCACAGCTCCAGCCTTCTACATTAGAAAGTAGGGAGATAGAGCCAGTCCTCCTCTCAGACTCCCTCCTGCCCACAGCTCCAGCTTTCTACATTAGAAAGTAGGGAGATGGAGCCAGTCCTCCTCTCAGACTCCCTCCTGGCCACAGCTCCAGCCTTCTACATTAGAAAGTAGGGAGATGGAGACAGTCCTCCTCTCAACTCCCTCCTGCCCAAAGCTCCAGCCTTCTACATTAGAAAGTAGGGAGATGGAGCCAGTCCTCCTCTCAGAGTCCCTCCTGCCCACAGCTCCAGCCTTCTACATTAGAAAGTAGGGAGATGGAGCCAGTCCTCCTCTCAGACTCCCTCCTGCCCACAACTCCAGCCTTCTACATTAGAAAGTAGGGAGATGGAGCCAGTCTACCTCTCAAGTCCCTCCTGCCCACAGCTCCAGCCTTCTACATTAGAAAGTAGGAGATGGAGCCAGTCCTCCTCTCAGACTCCCTCCTGCCCACAACCCAGCCTTCTACATTAGAAAGTAGGGAGATGGAGCCAGTCCTCCTCTCAGAGTCCCTCCTGCCCACAGCTCCAGCCCTCTACATTAGAAAGTAGGGAGATGGATCCAGTCCTCCTCTCAGACTCCCTCCTGCCCACAGCTCCAGCCTTCTACATTAGAAAGTAGGGAGATGGAGCCGGTCCTCCTCTCAGAGTCCCTCCTGCCCACAGCTCCAGCCTTCTACATTAAAAGTAGGAGATGGAGCCAGTCCTCCTCTCAGAGTCCCTCCTGCCCACAGCTCCAGCCTTCTACATTAGAAAGTAGGGAGATGGAGCCAGTCCTCCCTCTCAGACTCCCTCCTGCCCACAGCTCCAGCCTTCTACATATAGAAAGTAGGGAGATGGAGCCAGTCCTCCTCTCATACTCCCTCCTGCCCACAGCTCCAGCCTTCTACATTAGAAAGTAGGGAGATGGAGCCAGTCCTCCTCTCAGACTCCCTCCTGCCCACAGCTCCAACCTTCTACATTAGAAAGTAGGGAGATAGAGCCAGTCCTCCTCCAGACTCCCTCCTGCCCACAGCTCCAGCCTTCTACATTAGAATGTAGGGAGATGGAGCCAGTCCTCCTCTCAGAGTCCCTCCTGCCCACAGCTCCAGCCTTCTACATTAGAAAGTAGGGGGATGGAGCCAGTCCTCCTCTCAGACTCCCTCCTGCCCACAACTCCAGCCTTCTACATTAGAAAATAGGGAGATGGAGCCAGTCCCCTCTCAGAGTCCCTCCTCCCACAGCTCCAGCCTTCTACATTAGAAAGTAGGGAGATGGAGCCAGTCCTCCTCTCAGACTCCCTCCTGCCCACAACTCCAGCCCTCTACATTAGAAAGTAGGGAGATGGAGCCAGTCCTCCTCTCAGACTCCCTCCTGCCCACAGCTCCACCTTCTACATTAGAAAGTAGGAGATGGAGCCAGTCCTCCTCTCAGAGTTCCTCCTGCCCACAGCTCCAGCTTCTACATTAGAAAGTAGGGAATGGAGCCAGTCCTCCTCTCAGACTCCCTCCTGCCCACAGCTCCAGCCTTCTACATTAGAAAGTAGGAGATGGAGCCAGTCCTCCTCTCAGACTCCTCCTGCCCACAGCTCCAGCCTTCTACATTAGAAAGTAGGAGATGGAGCCAGTCCTCCTCGCAGACTCCCTCCTGCCCACAGCTCCACCTTCTACATTAGAAAGTAGGGAGATGGAGCCAGTCCTCCTCTCAGACTCCCTCCTGCCCACAACTCCAGCCTTCTTACATTAGAAAGTAGGGAGATGGAGCCAGTCCTTCTCTCAGAGTCCCTCCTGCCCACACTCTCCAGCCTTCTACATTAGAAAGTAGGGAGATGGAGCCATCCTCCTCTCAGAGTCCCTCCTGCCCACAGCTCCAGCCTTCTACATTAGAAAGTAGGGAGATGGAGCCAGTCCTCCTCTCAGACTCCCTCCTGCCCACAGCTCCAGCCTTCTACATTAGAAAGTAAAGGGGGATGGAGTCAGACCTCCTCTCAGACTCCCTCCGGCCCACAGCTCCAGCCTTCTACATTAGAAAGTAGGGAGATGGAGCCAGTCCTCCTCTCAGAGTCCCTCCTGCCCACAGCTCCAGCCTTCTACATTAGAAAGTAGGGAGATGGAGCCAGTCCTCCTCTCAGACTCCCTCCTGCCCACAGCTCCAGCCTTTTACATTAGAAAGTAGGGAATGGAGCCAGTCCTCCTCTCAAGTCCCCTCCTGCCCACAGCTCCAGCCTTCTACATTAGAAAGTAGGGAGATGGAGCCTGTCCTCCTCTCAGAGTCCCTCCTGCCCACAGCTCCAGCCTTCTACATTAGAAAGTAGGGGGATGGAGCCAGTCCTCCTCTCAGAGTCCCTCCTGCCCACAGCTCCAGCCTTCTACATTAGAAAGTAGGGAGATGGAGCCAGTCCTCCTCTCAGAGTCCCTCCTGCCCACAACTCCAGCCTTCTACATTAGAAAGTAGGGAGATTGAGCCAGTCCTCCTCTCAGAGTCCCTCCTGCCCACAGCTCCAGCCTTCTACATTAGAAAGTAGGGAGATGGAGCCAGTCCTCCTCTCAGAGTCCCTCCTGCCCACAGCTCCAGCCTTCTACATTAGAAAGTAGGGAGATGGAGCCAGTCCTCCTCTCAGACTCCCTCCTGCCCACAGCTCCAGCCTTCTACACTATAAAGTAGAGAGATGGAGCCCTTCAATCTGCTGTTTGTCTTGACCAGTCAGCGCTACTGCCACCTCTGTCTGTCTCTTTGTCTCTCTGCCTGCCTGTCTGTCTGCCTGCCAGCCCCACTACCCACCCCCCCTCCCGAAGTCCTGCCCAACGTCCTCTCTCTTTCTCTCTCTCTCTCTCTCTCTCTCTCTCTCTCTCTCTCTCTCTCTCTCCTCTCTCTCTCTCTCTCTCTCTCTCTCTCTCTGGTGTATATTTTCTTACCATGCATCTATTTAAAATCTGCTTGTTGTCTGCAACTATTTACTTAAATTGAAGAATTTCCAGTCTTCTGTCCATGTAAAAACTGGTGGTGTTCTTTGTTTTCGTTTTGTTTTCCTTTTCTTTCATTTTTTCCTCAATGTATCCATATCTTCCTATGCTGAAAACTGGATGTGAAATTTTTACCTGAAATTCACAGTAGGGGTACTTAAGCAAGCAGCACAGACGCACTGGCAAATTTACTCTGAATATTGTGCTCTAACGTTTCAGTCCTTTGTGAGTGGGATCACAGTCACGTTTTGATGATATATTCCAAAATATTAAAGTAGTCTCCAGTCCCCCTGGAAGCGTACTAGTTTTCCTCCCTTCATTCTTTTTCTTTCCCTCTTTCTTCTGATCATCTTTCCTGCCAGTTTCTTCTTATATCCCTTTTTCTACATTTCCTCTATCATATCTTTTCCATTGATTTTTGTTTCATTTTTTCATGATTGCTCCCTCTGTCTGTCTGTCTGTCTGTCTGTCTGTCTGTCTCTCTGTCTCTCTGTCTCTCTGTCTGTCTCTCTGTCTGTCTGTCTGTCTGTCTGTCTGTCTGTCTCTCTCTCTCTCTCTCTCTCTCTCTCTCTCTCTCTCTCCTCCTCTCTCTCTCTCTCTCTCTCTCTCTCTCTTTGAATCCTGTGTGAAATTCGGGCATGCTCCAAGACAGAGAGGGAGAGACAGACAGACAGACAGACAGAGAGACAGACAGAGAGACAGACACAGAGAGAGAGAGAGAGAGAGACAGACAGACAGACAGACAACAGAAGAGAGAGAGAGAGAGAGAGAGAGAGAGAGAGAGAGAGAGAGAGAGAGAGAGAGAGAGAGCGTTGCATGAGATCACGCATACCTCAAGATCGCTGTACAAAACAACTCTCGATTTGGGAGGAAGAAGAACCTCACAGCCCTGGGGGTAAGGGCAGAGTCAGCTGGGATGATTTGGGGGAAGAAGAACCTCACAGCCCTTGGGTAAGGGCAGAGTCAGCTGGGATGATTTGGGGGAAGAAGAACCTCACAGCCCTGGGGGTAAGGGCAGAGTCAGCTGGGATGATTTGGGGGAAGAAGAGCCTCACAGCCCTGGGGGTAAGGGCAGAGTCAGTTGGGATGATTTGGGGGGAAGAAGAGCCTCACAGCCCTGGGGTAAGGGCAGAGTCAGCTGGGATGTGGCTGGAACTGGTCATAGAAGAACACCAGTGAATTCCACCAGGTTCAAATCCCTCAACTGACAACACGATCGAAGAGTAAGTGGTCAAGATATCCCTCACAAAGCTGCTTGGCCCTGAGGTGTCCAAATATTCCACAGGCAGGGTTCGAATCTCCTGCGCATGGTCGTCACAGTTCAGCCATTGGAGCCCATGCAGCTAATTCAGCAACATTCAGTGGTTGATGCTGTCTGCGACTAAACAATACCACGCGTGAAATAAAAGCCAGTGAAGAAACTCCAACCCGCAAAGTTCAAACCCATACAACTCTTGCATCACAGGGGCCACTTACCAGTGCAAAGCTGTTCAACCTTCAGTCTCTGGACACGTGTGTCTGCCACAAGCACGTTGTAAACAGCTCAGTCGTGCTTGTACGCTATTGGAGTGCTGTGAATAATTGAAAAGCTTTCCTCCTCTTTCCTCTACAGCTCTTCCGGAGTGTACAAATGGGAGATAAGCCATTTGCGTGCCTCTTCTTCTCCTCCTCTCCCATCTTCTCCTCTTCCCATTCCTCCCTTAGTGACATGATCGGTGCCCGGAGGTCTTCTGGAATGGTTTCTGTTCGTTTTTCCCTCTTTCTTTTTTCCGTTCTTTCCTTCCTTCCTTCTTTCTTTCCTTCTCTCTTTCTTTCTTTCCTTCCTTCTTTCTTTCCTTCTCTCTTTCTTTCTTTCCTTCTCTCTTTCTTTCCCTGCCCCCCCCTCTCTCTCTCTCTCTCTCTCTCTCTCTCTCTCTCTCTCTCTCAGACAGACAGACAGACAGCAACATAAATACCAAGAGAGAGAGAGAGAGAGATACAGACAGACAGACAGACAGACAGACAGACAGACAGACAGACACATAAACAGATCAACTGACAGAACGACAAACAGACTGGCAGGCACACAGACAGACAGAGACATAAACAAACACATGAATACTAGATTTAAGAAAGAGAGGGAGAGACAGAAACAAAGCTCTGAAATAGAGAGAATGAAAAAGAAAAAAAAAAGAAAGGTCAGAGGGGGCAAAAAGACAGAAAAAGAGACAGAGATAGAGACAGAGAATAAGTGCAACTTAACAAGAAAGGTCAGAGGGGGCAAAGAGACAGAAAAAGAGACAGAGACAGAGAATAAGTCCAACTTAACAGGGGAAAGTACAAAGACTTACCCCCCCCCCCCCCCCCCTCTCCCTCTCCTCTCCTGCCCCTCCCCTCAAAAAAAAAGAAGAACAGAGAAAAAAAAAAGAAAAGAAAGACAGACAAATATTCCGTCTGCCATTCTATTGCAGAAAGCCTGAAACGACTTTAGCGACAGAAAGGCTGAAAACAGGGGTGAAAAGAAAAAAAAAGAGAGAGAAAAACTATTACCAAGAACATCTCTCAGTCTAGCGTGTATTTACTGTCAGCTCAAGAGACAGCGGAGACAAATATCTACATATCCTCGCTTTACATACTAAAGGGCTTCCACACAGAGGAGAGAGGCAGAAAAAAGAGGGAACGTGTTCAATTATTCAAATCACTTTTAGACTCGCTTGACACGTGACACGGTAAAAAGTGTTTATACCATTGCT
>CM031605.1:99297049-99299549 GCA_018398815.1 Conus ventricosus | reverse complement strand
ACAGAACAAACAAGGACGTTCCCTGAGAACATCTAACGATCGTTAACCTTTGACAACATGTATGACATCCTCCCTTCACTACTGTCTTATCTGAGAACACCTAACGATCGTTAACCTTTGACAACATGTATGACATCCTCCCTTCACTACTGTCTTATCTGAGAACACCTAACGATCGTTAACCTTTGACAACATGTATGACATCCTCCCTTCACTACTGTCTTATCTGAGAACACCTAACGATCGTTAACCTTTGACAACATGTATGACATCCTCCCTTCACTACTGTCTTATCTGAGAACACCTAACGATCGTTAACCTTTGACAACATGTATGACATCCTCCCTTCACTACTGTCTTATCTGAGAACACCTAACGATCGTTAACCTTTGACAACATGTATGACATCCTCCCTTCACTACTGTCTTATCTGAGAACACCTAACGATCGTTAACCTTTGACAACATGTATGACATCCTCCCTTCACTACTGTCTTATCTGAGAACACCTAACGATCGTTAACCTTTGACAACATGTATGACATCCTCCCTTCACTACTGTCTTATCTGAGAACACCTAACGATCGTTAACCTTTGACAACATGTATGACATCCGCCCTTCACTACTGTCTTATCTGAGAACACCTAACGATCGTTAACCTTTGACAACATGTATGACATCCTCCCTTCACTACTGTCTTATCTGAGAACACCTAACGATCGTTAACCTTTGACAACATGTATGACATCCTCCCTTCACTACTGTCTTATCTGAGAACACCTAACGATCGTTAACCTTTGACAACATGTATGACATCCTCCCTTCACTACTGTCTTATCTGAGAACACCTAACGATCGTTAACCTTTGACAACATGTATGACATCCTCCCTTCACTACTGTCTTATCTGAGAACACCTAACGATCGTTAACCTTTGACAACATGTATGACATCCTCCCTTCACTACTGTCTTATCTGAGAACACCTAACGATCGTTAACCTTTGACAACATGTATGACATCCTCCCTTCACTACTGTCTTATCTGAGAACACCTAACGATCGTTAACCTTTGACAACATGTATGACATCCTCCATTCACTACTGTCTTATCTGAGAACACCTAACGATCGTTAACCTTTGACAACATGTATGACATCCTCCCTTCACTACTGTCTTATCTGAGAACATCTAACGATCGTTAACCTTTGACAACATGTATGACATCCTCCCTTCACTACTGTCTTATCTGAGAACACCTAACGATCGTTAACCTTTGACAACATGTATGACATCCGCCCTTCACTACTGTCTTATCTGAGAACACCTAACGATCGTTAACCTTTGACAACATGTATGACATCCTCCCTTCACTACTGTCTTATCTGAGAACACCTAACGATCGTTAACCTTTGACAACATGTATGACATCCTCCCTTCACTACTGTCTTATCTGAGAACACCTAACGATCGTTAACCTTTGACAACATGTATGACATCCTCCCTTCACTACTGTCTTATCTGAGAACATCTAACGATCGTTAACCTTTGACAACATGTATGACATCCTCCCTTCACTACTGTCTTATCTTTTTCCACTGCTAATACAAGGTTTACTAAAGTGTAGCTGGCTTCCAATGAGCCCTAACGCTTCCAATATGAAGTTAAGATGACCATAAACGACTTTGTTCCTTCTCGGTGCATTCCCTCGTGGGAAATGTGCTGATGCAGCTTGTCACTGATAGCGTAAGTCAGTTTCTGGAACCATATGAATCAATTACTTCAACGGATTTGAAGAATTTTTCATATACATCTTCCTCTCTCAGTCTCTCTCGCCGTTTGTTTCTCAGTCTGTGTCTCTCTGTCTCTGTCTGTCTGTCTGTCCGTCTGTCTGTCTGTCTCTCTCTCTCTCTGTCTCTCTCTCTCTCTCTCTCTCTCTCTCTCTCTCTCTCTGCCCCTATCTCTCTCCCTCCCCTCCCTCCATCCCCCTCTCTCCATTTATCTCTTTCCTTTCCCACCCTCTCTCTCTCTCTCTCTCTCTCTCTCTCTCTCTCTCTCTCTCTCTCTTCTCTCTTGCTTGCTTGAGATCAATGCTTCCATCTTGAAATGAGAGGAAACCTTTGACATGAGAGGAGAACTGAAAGAGCATAACAAGAAGTAAAGAAAAAAGGCAAGAAAACAAGATGATGAAATGGAGAGAGAGCGAGAGAGAGAGAGAGAGAGAGAGAGAGAGAGAGAGAGAGAGACAGAGGGACAGACAGACAGCCAGACAGTCAAACATATAGACATACAGAGAGACTGACAGAGAGCATAGGGAGAGTTGGGTGGGTGGGGATTTAAAGAGAGACAAACCGAGAAAGAGCACATCCTCAGTATACCCCCTAACTAGGCTGCCATGCAGGGAAACCTTTGAAACGCTGCTGCCAGCCCACAGCATGTGGCCCTTCAGAGGCAAGGGATGAAGACAGAGGCCCACAGCGTACAGCCTGGAGGTCAGTGCCCT
>CM031605.1:99278495-99284449 GCA_018398815.1 Conus ventricosus | reverse complement strand
GATCTATTACATACTGTCCATGGAGTCCTGTATGTAGATCTATTACATACTGTCCATGGAGTCCTGTATGTAGATCTATTACACACTGTCCAGGCGTCCTGTATGTAGATCTATTACATACTGTCCATGGAGTCCTGTATGTAGATCTATTACACACTGTCCAGGGCGTCCTGTATGTAGATCTAATTACATACTGTCCATGGAGTCCTGTATGTAGATCTATGACACACTGTCCAGGGCGTCCTGTATGTAGATCTATTACATACTGTCCATGGAGTCCTGTATGTAGATCTATGACACACTGTCCATGGAGTCCTGTATGTAGATCTATTACATACTGTCCATGGAGTCCTGTATGTAGATCTATGACACACTGTCCAGGAGTCCTGTATGTAGATCTATTACACACTGTCCATGGAGTCCTGTATGTAGATCTATTACATACTGTCCATGGAGTCCTGTATGTAGATCTATTACACACTGTCCATGGAGTCCTGTATGTAGATCTATGACACACTGTCCCTGCTGCAGACTGTCGTAGCTTGTGGGTCTGTGACCTAATAACAACGTTTTTGTAGCTGGGGGACTGTCTGACTGGGGCTCTGGTTGGTGTGCACGAAGCATGAATTGTTAAACGGGTCGTCAGGTACAAATTGGAGATAACGTTTTTGAACACCTTTTGATTTTGCCTGTCTTTGCCGCTTTGTCTTTTATCTTTCACAACACACACACACACACACAACCACACCACACACACACACACACACACACACACACACAAAGATAGACAGACGACAGACAGCCAGACAGAGGATGCAGACAGACAAACGGACGGACAGACACCTTGTCGTCATCATCAACACCCATCATCATCATACATCATCATCATCATCATCATCATCATCATCGTCGTCCGTCGTCGCCCGCCCGTTGACATCGTCGTCGTCGTGTCATCAATCATCATCATCATCACTCATCATCATCATCATCATCATCATCGTCGTCGTCGTCGTCGTCGTCGTCGTTGACATCGTCGTCATCATCATCATCATCATCATCATCATCATCATCATCATCTCTCTCTCTCTCTCTCTCACTCTCTCTCCTCCTCTCTCTCTCTCTCTCTCTCCTCTCTCTCTTGATCGCTTTTCATGGGTAGTTTTCAGTTTTTTGTTGTTTGTTTTGCTTTAGTTATTTTTCTGCTTTCGAGGTTTTTGGAGGGATAGGATGGTGGCGGTGTGGAGATAGGGATAGGAGGGTGCGGTGTGGAGATAGGGATAGGATGGTGGCGGTGTGGAGATAGGGATAGGAGGGTGGGGGTTTGGAGTTTAGGATAGGATGGTGGCGGTGTGGAGATAGGGATAGGATGGTGGCGGGTGGAGATAGGGATAGATGGTGGCGGTGTGGAGATAGGGATAGGATGGTGGCGGTTTGGAGATGGAGAGAGGGTTGGGGAGGTGTGGATTGGGGGGGGGGGGGGTTAGGATGGGGGGGTGCTGTTACTACTTATCTTTGAAGGAGTGTGAAGGAAGTTTCTGTTACTTCCGCCCCCCCCCCCCCCCCCCCCCCCCCACCTCTTCTTCTTCTTCTTCTTCTTCTTTTTCTTCTTCTCTTCTTCTTCTCTTCTTCGCTTTTTCTTCGCATTATTCTTCTTTTTCGCATTCTTCTTCGCATTCTTCTAATCACTCTAAATTAAACAGTCGTATTTGGAAAGGCGCTTTCTTCTCGTGCTTTGAGTATTGGTTTGTTTGTTTTCCAGGTTTTAAAGGGAAACGATTTTTTAAAAAAACTTTCATCTCTTTAAAATCTGGGTGAAAGCATATTCTTTTTTCTTTTGGTTTTCAGTCAAATCGTTTTGGTTGTTTTTATTATTGTTGTTGTTTTCATCAGCAACGACGTTTTTTCTTTTTGTCTCTAAGATAGACTTAAGATACGTTTCGTTCCATGCCAGAACATTAAGTCCACAATCCCCTGTTGAGAGATGGAATCCCAGCAATCGCTTGACGTAAAAATAGACGGGGTTTGCTGTTCCTTTGCCGTGTTAGCGTTCTGATCATATCAGTGGGATAGATGTCCCTCTTACTCCTCCCAACCACACCTGCCCACTCCCCCTTCCCACCTTTTAAACCCCTTCACCCCCATCACTCGCCCCTTCCCCCTCACCCCCACCCTCTTTCCCCAACCTCATAAACTCAGTCCACCCACATAGTTTTTTCTCTCTATCGTATCACCTTCAGTGGATAGTGGACATTGAAACCGAAAAATAGCGACCAAACCAACAATATCATGAAGTTGGCGATTGACTCGTGCACAACATGTGCGATGTGACTTAATTTGATTTGATTTTTTTGTTGTTTCTTCTTTTTTTCTGTCTCTTTTTCCCTTCTCTGTTCCCTCTTTCTTTTCTTTGTTTTTCCCCTTCTTTCTTTTTTTCTGTCCTCCTCTTCCCCTCCTCCTCCTCCTCCCTCTCTTTTCCTCCTCCTATATCTTTCAAATTCTTTTTGTTTAGGTATGCAAGGGAGGAATTTTTTCACAGATTAGAAAGCCCGGGCTTAATCAAGACAGGTATTTCCTCTCATGCTTCCCCCCCCCCCCCTTTTTTTTTTTTGCAAACCTCCGAAAAGGGAAAGTTAATCACACCCGTGGCTGTCGCAATGTTCGTTTGTTTGTTTGTCGGTTTGTCTGTCACAGGCTAATGCTAGAACTACTGTACCGATTTCAAAAAACCTGATGGAAGAAAACTAGCAATTTCGGAGCGGATCCATGATGGGGATCCGGATCATAGGACAGATCCGAGATCCGTTGAGCGACATGAACACAAATATTCCCCTGAACGAGGACACTGGACGTTCTTTTTTGACGACCCGGATAACTGTCCATGACGTCATATTGTTCAAGGAATGTCAACACTTTTTCGTGACAAAAATTTTCAAACATTTTATTTTAGTATCCCCTGTCCTATACATGAAATTTTCAGTGTAGAGTTAAAGTTAGTCTGGTCTGTAAGCCGCTAGAAAAGATTTGCAATAAAACGAAAGCTTGCGCAAAGATAAAGTGTTGTCTCTTGTTCTTTCTCTACAATATGATTACTATTATCATATTATCATTATTACTATCATTATCATTACTATCATGTTATTATTATCATCACATCAATATTATTATCTCATCATTATTGTTACTATTATCATCGTCGTCGTCGTCATCAAATCATCATCATCATCATCATCATCATCATCATCATCATCATCCCCATCATCATCATCATCATCATCATCTTCATCTCATTATTACATCATTTTTTATCATCCTTATCATTGTCCTTACTTCTACTAAATTGGATGTTTTTGTTCTTATTGTTACTGTTGTTGCTGTTTTTTCTGTTGTTGTTGTTAGTAGTAGTAGTAGTAGTAGTAGTAGTAGTAGAAAGTAGTAGTAGTAGTAGTAGTAGTAGTAGTAGTCGCAGCAGCAGCAGCAAAACAGAAGGGGCAACCAGCAGCAGCAGCAGCAGCAGTAGCAGTAGTAGAAAGTAGTAGTATTTAAGTAGTAGTAGTAGCAGCAGCAGCAGCAGAAGCAGCAGCAGCAGCAGCAGAAGCAGCAGTAGTGGTAGTATTAGGAGGAGGAGGAGGAGGAGAGGAGGATTTAGCTTTTTGTTTTGCGTTGTTGATGTCGTTGTTGTTGCTGTTGCTGTTGCTGCTCCCGCTGCCTGCTGCTGTAGCTGCTGTCAGAATGGAAGGAGCAGGCAAAGCGATGCCAGGCCCGGGAGGTGGCGGAGGAGAGAGGCGACAGGCGAGGAGTGGGATGGGCCAGAAATAAAAGGGCCGGGCTCTCAGCCGCTGTTTGTTTTCCTTTCTGGCACCGGCAGACAACGTGGAACTGCAAGGGGCTGCCGGGCTGTGCACCATCTCCGTGAACTTTCTCTGCAAGTTTCCACATTCCTGCGCCTCTGCACTCCATAGATGCCAGACTGGCTCGGGAAATAGGAGACAAAAGAGGAAGGGGGAAGGAAAAAAGGGAAGGAAGGAAAAACGATGGTCGGTTTAGTTGGGGATCGGATGGTTGGAGGGAAATTCATTCATAGATTGTAATCTACCTTTGACCACTGGATGCTGTAATCGTTTTAAATATAAATGTATGGTCCTGATTATGAATAGAACAAACTATGACAACAAGAAAAGCAACAGCAACAGAGAGAGAGAGAGAGAGAGAGAGAGAGAGAGAGAGAGAGAGAGAGAGAGAGAGAGAGAGGAGAGAAGAGAGAGAGAGAGAAGGGGAAAACTCGTCTGTTGAGAATTGGTAAGCAGCGCGGTGTTATGTTGTCTGTAGTTCTCTTAAGTCGTTCGTGTGCAATCCAGGCATTACCAAATTAATATCAAGATCACACCGGCAACGCACCAAACCCCTCTCTCTCTCTCTCTCTCTTCTCTCCTTCCTCTCTCTCTCTCTCTCTCTCTCTCTCTTACACACAGACAGACAGACAGACACACAGAAATAGATAGATAGATAGATAGATAGATAGATAGATAGATAAAAGATAGATAGATAGATAAAGATAAAGGTTAATAAACAGACAGGGAGACAATACCGACTACACTGATTAAATCCTGTGATTCTCTAATCAGGTCTAAAGAAAAGATATGCAAAGGGAGTATTTTTTTGATGGCACCGACAAAAGCCGAGAATGCAAGGCATCAACCTAGCATGAGGTTTCCAGCTCACGCGTCATCAGTCCCTCCATGTAGGGGGGCTCCAATCAGAAAATGCGGAGGAACACTGAAATATGGCGGCAATAGGAAACGCTTCACTAGAGTCCAATGTGCCAGCAGACTTAGAACGTAGGGCTGATACTGAGTTTGCGAAAAGACACAATCTATTTTCTTTTAATTTCCGCTTCGGCAAAATTTATTCCTGAAAAAGATGAAAGGGCCCGGATTATTTTTTCTCGGGGCATGTTACAAACCCTTTTTGTCTCTAAGGGGGCCGGCCACATCCAGATCTGGATTCATGATCTGGATTGGCCCAGCCCCCTTAGAGCGTAAGGAGTTCAGGGCCCTTAGAGCGTAAGGAGTTCAGGGCCCCTTAGAGTGTAAGGCGTTCAGGCCGAAACACTTTTTCTGAGGGGTTTCTTCTCTGAAGACCTTCTGCTGCAAGCTCTCCCTAGAGTGTAAGGAGATCAGAGTCCCTTGAGTGTAAGGGGTTCAGGGCCCCTTAGAGTGTAAGGAGTTCAGGGCCCCTTAGAGTGTGAGGAGTTCAGGGCCCCTTAGAGTGTAAGGAGTTCAGGGCCCTTAGAGGTAAAAGGGGTTCAGGCCCTTAGAGTGTAAGGGGTTCAGGCCCCCCTTTGAGTGTAAGGTCCAGGGCCCCTTAGAGTGTAAGGAGTTTCAGGGGCCCCCTTTGAGTGTGAGGAGTTCAGGGCCCCTAGAGTGGGAAGGAGTTCAGGGCCCCTTAGAGTGGGAAGGAGATCAGGGCCCCTTAAGTGTGAGGAGTTCAGGGCCCCTTAGAGTGTAAGGAGTTCAGGGGCCCCCTTTGAGTGTAAGGAGTTCAGGCCCCTTAGAGTGTAAGGAGTTCAGGGCCCCTTAGAGTGTAAGGAGTTTTAGGCCCTTAAGTGTAGGAGTTCAGGGCCCCCGAGTGTAAGGAGTTCAGGGCCGAAACGATTGTCTGAGGGGGGAAGGGGATTCTTCCTAAAACCCTTCTGCTGTCAAGCTTTCCCTAGAGGTCTTCCTATTCTTCAGAAGGAAATTTTTTAGACTTGCCTTCTCCCACAAAATCGGCATTCTTTAAATTAACTCGTACCTGGAAAGCAGGTTGGCCAAAAGCTCCCTAACAAGAATCCAGTGAATTTTGTACCTCAAAAGTCATCTTCTTTTAAAGAAAACGCAACTTCTTGGTATAGAAATGGAAAATTGACGCGTTTAGACCAAGTACACAGAGATCATTTGTGTGTGTTTTGTGGACGA
>CM031605.1:99213495-99265995 GCA_018398815.1 Conus ventricosus | reverse complement strand
ACATTTTTCCTGATAAACATATTGACAGCTGCACGGATGCATGGGTACACACCACACACAGAGAGAGAGAGAGAGAGAGAGAGAGAGAGAGAAATACATACACAAAAAAATCCTGATATCACACACACACACACACACACTTTTACTTACACCCGTACACTTACACACACACACACACACACACATACACACAAGCGCGCGCGCGGGTTCACACGCTCGAGAGCGCTCTCGCGTTCAGCTGGACAAAGAAACAGACGTCAAGACAGAGTCGGTGAACTGGTCGTGTGCGGACTGTGAATTGGTGATTGTGAACTGGTCGTGTGCGGACTGTGAATTGGTGATTGTGAACTGGTCGTGTGCGGACTGTGAATTGGTGATTGTGAGCTGGTCGTGTTCGGGCCTGACATGCACGTGAAACAAGCGGTCGTGGGCATTTGTTGCAACGCGCGATTTTCCGTCGTCCAATCAGCGTTGAGTTTTCTGCTTTTTGAAATAAATCCTCGTGATTCTACGTCACCGGGCAGCGCCATTTGCTATGGACAGAGGCCAGGACTTGGACGGTGAGTGGAGTGTTTTGTCATACTGGGCGAGTTAGTGCAGAAACCTACCGTTCATTTTGTTTTTATCTCAAACATAAAATTCACCTTACCTACCCCCTATTCGAGCCACTTTTAGATAACAATCTTGTAAAAGAGAACGACTTTCCGTGAAATTAGAAGGTCGGAGTAATTGACATGTGCCAACTTGGCATTCCAGGGTGTTTCCAGTCAAGGGTATATTATGTTGTACAGCCCTTTTCCTCCTATACAAGAGCTTCTTTACGACAAGTATTGAAGGCAAATAATTTTTTTTAAAAATTTAAAAAAAAATTTAAAAAAAACCCACCAAAGCCAGTGAATGGGCTTTTGTCATTGTAACGTGTTCTCAATTTTCTGGCGTACTTGCTGTTCATGATGTGGGATTGAAAGCAGCATTGGTGCAGAAGGCTAAGAGGGTGGGGATGGTGGTGAGGGGGCGCGAAAGGAAATCTACCCCTGATCAGTTTTACTCCTATCTTTGATGAAAAGGAAACGTAACGGTAAGAAATATTTGAAGGCGTGTGTGTGTAGGAAGCAAGGGGAGATCCCCGCACCGAACCGATAGATCCCCGCACCGATAGATCCCCGCATCGGTAGATCCCCGCAAAGGGTTAGGGTTAGGGATCTATTGGTGTCGGGAGCTATCGAGGTGCACCCACTTTTTCAACGTTTGCCGGAGGGAGGTAAGTGGGGATGCAACGACAAACTCGGGTTTGCAGGATTTCCTTCTCTCCCCTCAATGAATAAAATAAAACAGCGTTGTTTTTGATAGTGATTAAATTTTGCAGGATTTCCATTCTCTCCCCTCATTGAACAAAAGGAAACGGCGTTGTTTTTGATAGTGATTAAATTTCAGACCAAAGGAGAAATAAACAAACGCCTCCCAAAATGCTATGCTTTCAGAGGTCCTCGTCCCCAGACACTGACCGTTATCCGGTTCCGCTCTTGTTAGTTACTGTCTCTCACGCGTGCACGCACACACACACACCCATGCAGGCACGCGTACACACAAGCACTTGCATATATGCACGCGCACACTCGCACGAACGCAGAGCGAGAGGGGAGGGAGGGGGGGGGGGGAAGAGATCTCCCTTCGTCTGATCCCCAATTGCTTGGGGGCCCTTGGGGCCCTGCCGACCACTTTAAAACAGTTACTTCCGTCAAATGTTGGGGTCCGATTGATGTGTACAATTGAATATACTGTCGGTTTTTCTCTTGGGGAAGGATAGCTTATAGTTTATATACCCGTCTATTAATTTGTGGAATATGTGGAGTTTAACGCGCGAGTTTGCGGCTTGTAATTTGTTTTGTCCATACTAACCGGGCGGGTTGCTTTCAATTCCCTGAAGATTGGTTATCAGTTCCGCGCCTGCAGTCATCCTCACTTTGAAACGATCTCGAATCGGTATCCCCACGTGGGACCGCGTTTAAGAATAGCCTACTGCCAGCTGTTAAGACCGAAGGGCCATTCCAAGTGTAGGGCCAATTCGGATCTCGCTAGCTTTTCTTTGGGATGTCATTGTTTCAGTGATTTGGGGAGATTTTCCTCCCCCCCCCCCCCCTCTTTGGGGCCTCGTTGTCGTTCATAACTGCGTGTCCGTCAGAGGTCAAGGCACCAGTTTGGCTGTAGAAAGATAATTGAGAATCTAGTCACATACAAGAAGAGGGTAGTGTTTCTTAGTATAAATGTTAAAACCGGCTTTGACGGGAAAAATGCCAAAGAGAACATACGGTTATCTGATTGAATAAATCGCATTTAAAGAGGTGCTAGTGACGCACGAGTGTAAGCGTGCATATGAACTCGGTTCACCACCGAACCGGAAGGAGCGCCTCGCACTGAGCAGTGCTCACACACGAGCCGACGACAGGGCGGGGAGGCGTTGGCTAAGAAACATTCGACTCGCTAACCCCGTCGAGTACGATCCCCACAACGCCCAGCTCCTGACTACTACATGCGCCAGCAGACAGCTTCAACCAACCGTTCCGACGCCCGTCTCTCTAATTTTGAAGCCCAAGAGAGCGACGTGATGGCGTCTGGAGACACCACCAACAGTGACCAACACCCAATTGAGACAACAACCACCATACCTGAACCTGCGGAACCAGAGCTGTGGCCGGCGACCTTTCTGGTTACGCCGTTCAGCTCTTGACCCTCTGAAAGCTGCAAGCCCGCCACGACAACGCGTTCAAGACAGACACACCCACTCGCCATTCCAGTACTGCAGGGTGAGTTGCACTGTGTGCGTGTGTATGTGTTTGTGAGCATAAGTAAAACCCCAAAAACTAGGAATAGCTAACGCACAAAGTTAACATGTCGCACTAAGCCACCCCTCAAAATTGTAGGTTAAACACTTTTAATGAGTGTCCAGAAGTGGTATAACCCGTAGCTTAGTTGAGCCGCAGTCAGTGATTTTTTTTAGTCCTAGTTATTGAATTGTGTTCTGCTCAGCACCAAGCACAATTTACACAGATACTCGATACAGTTATATATGTCAACCCATGCAGTTAGCATAGGAAGGGAGTAGTGTTATAAAACCCTATATTAGAGTAACCCAGACAATACAGTCACGCCCCCTAAGTGGCTCCTAATACAATTTAGCAACTGCATCGCAGCTTAGTCAGTGCTTCCAGGGATAGGCCTAAGAGGGCAGCCAGTTGGTCAAATAGAGAGAGGGCGGGAGGATTGACCCTATCAAACTTGACGACCGTGCTGCACGAGAAGATAAGCCTACCTCTTTTCTTTGATTAACTTTGGGGACCAGGGGGTACTACGAAGGGTCGGTGGGTCGACTGTGTAGTTACAGAAAGAGAGAAGCCAGAAGACCAGTCACCCCAAGCAGCGTCAATCAAAAATACCCCGTAAGGTTTCCACACCTGTGTCCCCGACCGCCGTCTAACTTATAGAAATATTGAATCCGAGCTTTTCCGCTCGTGAGTCAGACGAGCTGCGAACGAAAATTGGTGGAGAGACACACTCCTGTTTTATGGACCGAGGATGGAGGGTAAAGTACTGGCCAACGGTCCACCTCTGGTATATTCGTCTGATTCCCGTAGCCACGGAGACAAGGGACCATACAGCTGCCTCGCCCACGTCCAACCCACACTATAGGTTCCGAGCAATTGTACCTCGAAAAGGCATTGCCGGATACCGATCTCGTGATGCCGTGGGAGTTGATCGGGTCTCTGAATCCCAACGGTCCATCTATTTCCGGTTAGGAACTAGGTACACCGGCAGAGAGAGGTGTAAAGAGGCCGGAGATTTGACCCGTACGACCAGGCTGGTGGGATCACGAGCAGAGGTGGCAAGGGGCAGGAAGCAGCGTGGCGACGAGGGGTAACCAGTAAGACATCCACTCCACCGAGTCAAAACTAATGGGCCTGCCGTCGCGTGCAGGCGACAGTCAGCACTATCGTCCCTATCGCCAAGGTGAAGCTCAGTTGGGGCTTATACGCCACGCTCACCTGTACCGTATGGAGAGGTACTGCGTTGGCCCCACTCACTGAACCAAGAGAACCCCAGGAGCTGCCAAGAACCTCCGTAAGATTGGATGGACTAATTGGCAGTCCTTCCTGCAAAAGTTCGACAGCTAAAACCGTGTAGTCCCTTCACTGGTCGGAACTGCAAGCAGTAGGACTACTTAGGTTGGTGCTTTAGAAGGTAAGGCCCCTGGATTTCTTCACAACGCTCACCCATTTGGGCGGTGAGGTTTCTACCATCTGTTGAAGGGCGAAGCTTGCGGGCTCGATTGGATGCCAAGGAGTATGATGGGGACGTCCAGGTAAGCGTTTCCGAACAGGCCACCAGAACGCGGGTGAATCTTTTTGGACGAAAGGGCTGATATGGGTGCTTACGCTGGCAACGTTTAGCCGACCATAACCCTGTCCGTGAGAAGCATGTCCCGAGATGATGCCCATTAACAAGTTCTGCCTAGGGAAGTTTGGATTAGTAGGCAAGGAAAACATGTCAGACTGGAGGAACCCGAATCCATGAGGTGGCTGTGAATAAAATCAAACATGTTCCAGCACATCTCCCGAGCAGTGGGTGACAGGAGGACAAGCCCCTGGATATCCTAGGGTAGGACAGGATTAAAGGGGACAGTTTTCACCGTCACCAGAGTAGAGTTCGAGAGTTCTGCAGAAGGGCCATAGAGAGGCATACATCTTCAGCTCTCGAAAATGGAAACTAAGGAAACCACTTCTCCCTGAACCAAAAGCTACCGCCCACCCAGACTCCCGGGTAAAATGCTTCTTCTGTCAGCAGAAGGGGCCACCTGAAAAAGGACTGCCAGCGTTATCGGAGCTGCTCCAAAGAGGGCAACAATGCAATTCCAAGAAAGGCTTTAAACGCCTAAGGCTTGGAATGGTGGCCGATCCTCTGAGCCGGCAATACACAAGGTGCCAAATTTTTCGAAGTTGGAGTCCCAAGAAAGTGTTGGCCGAGGACACCACTACCAAGGGCGTGTTCCATACCTTGCCCGCCGAAACGACGGACTTCCAAGAATCAGCTGCCAAAGAGACCTAAGCAGGCCACAAGATAGCACCTGGCATTTCCGTGGTCCGCAAGGTTTTCTCTACAGACATACTGCCCCTGGTCCAAATACCCCTAAGGCAAGTCAGAGAGAGGGTTCATCGGAAGCAATCGGCCGACAGCCCAAATCATACAGATCAATCGGTTTGTCCAGGCTCTTCCGGGTACATATCATGGTGGTACAATTCTTAGCCTTTAAGGCCAGAGTGGATCTGGAGGGCAGAAAACACCATAGTAGCCACTTCTGGGTAAGATAGACTTTCCAAGAACCAAGAAAGCTGAAGGAGGAGGTGATGGCAAATGGCTGACCATGTTTCCACTCTGAAGGGTTTTGTCACCACACCTGTACCTCTGAAGATTGGCCATCAACCTTCAGAGAGGGGCTGTTAGTGGCTCCATTGCTGACGAATGCTGTTAGTGGCATGATCTTCTGCACCATTGTGGGGCGATTTCTGACATGAGAGCTTGAAACTTTCCTGTTATGATAGGGGACGCAAATATCCCTTTAAGACATGATTTGGCAGGACCGCCAACCAATAAGCCAGGGTTACAGCTGCAATGAAAGGTTGTGGTAACCAACCCAACACGTCCGTGAGGGTAACCGGCGATTGGATACAGTCCTCAGACAATTACACTAAGTCTTATTCGTTGGGCTCAGAGCTCTTAATCCCGAGGACAGTGCGGAGGTCCGGGACGGTCCAATCCTCTGCAGGTAAACCCAGTGACAGCTACCCATACCAATCCTAAAGGGGGACTGTTGGCCACGGCATAATTAAGTGCAGGAGGTTATGGACCCGTACAAGAGAACTCTTCTTGAAGTAAAATGGTAAGGGGTGAAGCCAGCTGCAGAAATGGTACAGTGGGGTTGTAGCCACCCCCGAAGGACCAAGTACCGGAGCACATCTGCAGAAATTGGCTAGTGACTCCAGCACACACCTGAACAAAGAATCAGAAGGTGGAGTTGACGAAAAACTCCTAAGTGATTATCAGATGTGTTTGCTGCAAATGAGTTTGATTTTAGGGAACTGTCACTTGGTATCGCGAGCACAGCTCCATTGACACTGGTGATGCCAAGCCCGTAGAGCAAAGAATGCGCGAACGGCCAGCAGTATTCGCAGTGAGAGGAGTCACATTTACAGAAAATGCTGAAGGCTGGAGTCCCATTCAGGAGTCAATATCTAGTGGGCGCCGCGCCAGTACTTAACCGAAGAAAGACGGATCAGTGCCGCTGTGCATCAGATAACCGAGCCCTAAATGATGTCACAGTCAAGATACTTTCCCCTTGCCATTGGTTGAAGAACTGGTCCTGGATACCTTGACGGGAGCCGCATTGTTTTCGACGCTGGACTCCAATAATGCGTACTGGCAAGTGAGAGTCAGGGATTCTGACAGAAAGAAAACTGCCTTCTTGACTCAAGTACGGTCCCCTGTTCGAGCATTTCGGATGGGATTTGGGCTCACCAAGTTGCGCCAGCCCACATTCTCACGCGTGGTGACCTTTTCCCTGAGAGGTCTGACATGGAACACGTGTGTGTCTCGCTTTCTGGAACGGACATTTTGGTAACTGGGGGACAGCTTTTGAGGATCATTTGCAGAATTTGAGGGGGGGGCGTTTGCAAAGGTTTCGACAGCATGGTCTAAGCTCCAGCCAAAGAAGTGCCTTTTCTTCAGTCCAAAGTTGAGTTTCCCCTAAAGGGAGGATGTAGCAAAAACCAAATTTGCTATGTCTGAAGGATATCCAAACGTGAGGACTGGCCCTGTTCCGAAATACTTCAAAAAGATGTGGGAGCGGGTCTTGGCTTCGCTAATTAACCATCGCATGTTCGTTTCCAGACTTTGCAGCGGTTGGCGCAGCCTTTGTAATAACCTCACCGAAAAAAACAAGTCTTCTGGGATGAGAAAAGCCAAAATCTTCGATACCCTCTGTAATATGACTGAATCCCCCTCTGTCCTGCATAGCCAAACAGCACGGATCCATTTGTGTTGGATACGTAATGCAAAGATTTGGCAATCGGGGCGGTTCTGAGTCAGATTCAAGGAGGTTGTGGATTGGAGATTGCGTACGGCAGTTTCGCGCCTGACTCCTGAACAAGAAGGAACTGCCACAACCCGGAAAGAACTGTTTGAGTACGTGAGATACAGAGGCATTATAAGTACTCTCTACCAATTAGGTAGGAACTTTTTTACGTCCGGAACCGGACCACTACACTCAAGTCTACATGCCCTGCGGTTTTTAAACACCCACAGGACAGTTGCCTGATGGATGGAGGAACTTCAACAGTTTCCATATGGTTAACAAACATCGGGCCGGGGCAAAGCAACAGAACGCAGATGCGTAGTCCAGAAATTCCTGACGCTTTGGACCCCTTGTCCCTCTTTCGTGCTGGCATACGCCTGACAGCCCCCCTGCCTGTGGGGGTTGCAAATACAGCAAGAGAGCCGACGAACAGTGGGGGGAGTTCATTCAGGCTGTGGACGAAGCCCGGGGCCTTGACGGAATGAAGCCTGACAGTTTGGCTCCCCGAGAGCCCCAGCCGGAAGGACCCTACATTAGCTTTCTTCTGTGGGGGGGTCTCTCTCGCGAGGTCACGGAAGAGGTGCCATGGGGTTTACCATCCATCATGGCACGTGTACTTTCCCTCCCCGCAGGGAGGGGTACCATGGGGTTTGCTTTGCCCAGTCATATGGCCTGTGCCTACTTTCCAGCCCCAGCCGGATGACCACAGTAATTCCGGTGGGGGGGGGGGGGTCTCTCTCGAGAGGTCACGGATAGATGTGCCATGGGGTTTGCCATCATCATTGCCGTGTATCTTTCTCCCGCAGGGAGGGGTACTCATGGGTTATTGCCAGTCCATGAAGGCCGTGTGCCATTCCGTGCCCCAGCCGGATGGACTCACAGTGGAATCTGTAGGGGGTCTCTCTCGAGGAGTCGCGGAAGAGGTGCCAGGGGTTTTGCCAGTCATCCTGGCCGTGTACTTCTCCGCATGGGGGTACCATGGGTTTGCCAGTCATTATGCCGTGTGCCCTTCTCTCCCCAGGGAGGGAACATGGGGTTTTCCAGCATCATGCCGTTTTTGTTACTTTCTCCTGCTGGTAGGGGTAACCATGGGGATTAGCCAGTCATGATGACCGTGTGCCTACAATCTGAAGTGATGGAATGTGCATACAGTGGCAAAAAATTCATTTCACATTCCGAAAGTCTTGCTTGCCCATGCGCCAAACAAGCATGACAGTTGCCGAAAAGTGACAATCTCGTGCGTGTCCCCAACCGGGAGCGCATGCCAGATGTCCGGGTGCAGACGGGGGGTGCACCTGAAGGCTTTCGGGCTCGTGTCCTGCAGTTTTTCCCTGGATGTCCCCGGACATCCCTGCCAGTTTTCTGGTGCAGAGTGTGCCTTCCAGTTCTCTGGTCACCGCAGGTGAACATGACAGTTTTCTGCCCGAAAGGGGCCTGAGAGTTTTTTTCTGGCACACTTGACGTGAAGGTTGCATCCTGTGACCAGTTTTCTGACACATTCTGAGCGCCGAGTCTTCGTCTGAGCCGGCCCAATCGTTGGTTTCACCTTGGTTGTAATGCCCAGGTGACTCAAGGTTACGACGAGCGTGACCACACGAGTACATTAAGTTTTTGAGTCCTCGGCAGTCACAGTGCCCTCACTTCCGAAAAGTCATGGAGGAAAAGTCCTTGCCTCTGGAAGACTTTGAGACTGTGGCAGCAGCTTGATGGCGTAAGCTTGAGATGACACTTGAGGACAGGTGCAGTTAAAGGACCTGTAATGTGCGACTTGCACAAGAAGGCTACGCTCACAAATCCCCTCGAGCTGGGGGATTTACAGCTCAAGATACTCCGTACAGCACAGGGAAAATTAAGGATCTACACCTGCTCTCCAGTACCGATCAGACGGGACTGAACCCGATGAAGGGAACTCTCTTAGCATCGCCATGCAAAACACTATTGGCTGAACAAGAGTAAGTTTTCCTGCTTAAGGAAGAGCTTGCTATTCAAGCGCAAGCTAGACTCCAAAGACTTGGCACTGGTAGTCCCCGTTTCTCCCTTCATGAACCTGCAACTACAGAGGCACCAAGACCTTCCATCAGCACACAACCCAAAGGCGTGGCAGGACTAAAGCCAGACAGAAGGAGAAATTCTTTTGGTTTGCTTTAGCTCCGATGTTCGAGGCCTATGTGTTTTGTCCGTGACGTTGTACAATAACAAAAACAAACGTTATGAAAAGATCCCATTGACTGAATACCACGCAGGGGTGCCGATGGAACGTTTCCCATATTGATTTCATTGGCCCTCTGCCCAGGACAACACATGGAAATGAGCACTGCCGAGTCATGATGGCGGACCAATCACAAATGGGTGAGTGGCTTACCTCATCCAATCTCAGAAGGCCCGAACAACACAAAAGCTGCGGTGTGATGGATTTTCTTTTTCCAACGTTCGGTTGCCTCGCTCCAGCTTTTTCAAGACCAGGACGCAATTTTGAAAGCAAGTGTTTCGAGGCGTTGTGCCACGCTTCAAAATTCCACAATGGCCTTCGAACAACACCATATCGTCCTGCTCGAATGCAAGAGTGTGAGCGGTACAACCGACGTTGATGGATTCCGTAAGGTCTTCCTGGGAAAGCGGCAGAAACAAGGGGAGCGAACACGAACAGCAGATAGCTGGAGCTATCCGTCCTCTGTAAACCGAACGCACTGGCTTTACCCTAACATGTTGATGTTGGGGAGGAGGTAGAACATACCAGCTCAGCTGATGTTCCCGGTTTCCAGGCCAAGTTCGAGTGTGAGATGAGTACAGTGTCCCACTGGTCCCAGTCCTTGCAGATGCCCATCATCAGCTGCAAGAGAGAAACTGAAACATCCTTCGACGTATGAAAAAAGTTATGATCTCAAGATTCATGTTGAACCATAGCCGAGGGTGAAGTCGTAAATCCGTTGGATACAGCAGTTGCGAAGGGTACAATAGCAGGAAACTCCTGTTCACGCCTGGAAAAGGTCCGGTGGGTCATCTGGAGAAGCAGTCTGCCTACCTGTATCAGGTCAAACTCTTAAACTCGGGTCTTCGTTGACAACCATGACGACTGATGCCGTGCAGGACGAAACTGACTGCAATGGATCCACGTTTCAAGTCACCTCCAAAGAAGAAGAAGAAGTCCCGGAGGATGAAGATCAGGGTTTACACTGCTCTGCAGGAAGCAGTGGGGTGGGCAGTTTCAGATCCAATGCGACTACTGCCAGGAGTGTACCATGGATCGACTGTTAACGTCACACCGTCCCCGCCACAGACGACACTGATATTGGACAAGTACCAGTGCATGCATAGCAGGCAGTGAGCTTATAGACAGAGTTCTGTTACAGGAATGGCCCCCGACAATTAGAACGCCCTGGAGCGCGCTGAAGTGGTTGTCAGCGTCAGGTCGCTGTTCCCTGGCACACAGATCATTGGTTCAGGACCTCTGGCCATACCAAGAGGCGTCCAGGACGACGTGAAGCCCTCTCTGCTCCAATGGTCGCTGTCCCAAGCAGCGGGATGACCCTTTCTCAAGGGGATGGCTGAAGAAGGTGTGCCAGGGGGCGATTCAGACTTATCATTGCCGGAATTGATCGGTGATCACAGAAAATGTGGCACCTTTCCACTATTCGCGTCTGGACCCCGGGCAAGTCCCAACCAGCCCCGAGCAATTTTGGGTGGGGGTCCCGGCCTTGCATACTCTTGCGACTCGACCCCCAATATTGGAATGCCAACGAGCGGTATACCCTCCGCGAGGGATGAGCCTGCCCTGAGTTGTAGGGGTAAAGAGCCTTCCACGATCCTCAGCGTATGTTACTGGGAAGATTTTCAGTGGGTTTGCTCCTCCCCATGAAAGAGTCCGCCGTGGGGAGTCGTTTCCCCGTGAAAACGCGCCAAAAACCCCGCTGCAGGGTGCTCATTCCTCTCATCTTTGGGATGGCGCCTGGGCGCGTACGGACTGACACGGAGTTATAGGGCCACAAGTACAGCCTCCTCCCAGATAGGTGGTTTACCGGACCTGGGAGCCTCCGAATTCCTAGAAGCGTCGCGCAAGCGGCAGCCATCGCACGTCGAGAGCTCACATAGGTAAGGTTCCAGAGCTGGCCCAGCAGAAAGTGGGACCTTCATTCACCTCGCCGGACTATTTGGAGACTGCGAGTGGAGGAGGCAAGGGGCAGGAAAACACTAGTCGGCTTCGCCATGATAGGATGAAGAAAAAAACAAGCTAAGCTGCCTAAGGCGATCCCACGCTATCCCTTTCACCCCCACCCTTCGGTTGGGCCGAGGGAGGCCGTCCCTGTAGCCAGTACCACACTCTGCATCGAGTTCCGCGGGAGAAGAGTGTATGGTACCGGCGTGCGAGGAGCTAGTGAGGGGAACCTGAAGGTGCATGGCCTCACAACATCACCTTCTCCCGGGTTTTCCGACGAAAGGCTGCCCCCAACATCAGAAACGTGTTGAAAGTGCGCGAAGGAAGCATTGTAACAGGGCCGATGGACAAAAAAAAACTGGTTGATCATGTCGTCCTGGTCGCGTATAGGGAGGGACTTGGTTCGGAGTTCTCAACATGCAGCGTCTCCTGTCCACCCTGAAGGAAGCTCTCAACCTGGATGGGCAGAGGGAGGCTATGACAGCTTTCTGTCCAATACATTGGGAGCCGGTGCCGACTACCATCCAGCTGTACCCGCGGCGTCACCAGCCGTGTTGGTCCACTGAGGGTGGAGCTGCTACTGGTGGCGGCGGATGACCACCAGGAGAGTGAGTACTGAGGGATCATTATCCGTCGCCGGAGGCTTTAAGAGCCTGCCCAGGCACCATGATACCCGAAACTCGCTTCCGCGGGCATTTGATGCACACTTTCCCCTGGATAGGACTATCAAAGCAATGCATCTCCCGCGGACTCCAGTCTGAGGGCTTGCTGATGTGGACCTTCGTGAGGATGGAGAAAACGGGACCCATTGGTGGGAACTTGTGCGCTCCCTATTGCGATCCCGTCTCCTACGCCCTCCTCCGAGGATCTTGTTCGGTGCCCCAATGATAATGGTGGTGGGCGTTGGGCTGGCATCCCAAGCGTTGTGCGACATGGCTGGTCGGGATATGGAGAGAGTCCTTGTTTTAGGCTGCGAACTTGTCTCAACGCTCACGGGTGGCCGCTGTGGCGAGATTAGACACCGACCACAGCATGCCAATTGAGACCTGGTCCCGGCAGCTTTGAATCTCCAGAGGATACACTGCCCTTTGTCCCACCCCACCATGTTGTGGTGCTATCACTGCCGAGGGATGCCTGGGATGATGGGGCAGAGCCTATAACGTGCAAATGCTGAGCCGGGTCGGATGGGTCCTACCTCCGAGGCAGGCGTAAATTAAGATTCACTTTTTTCGCGTAGGGATGATAACGGCCGCGACCGGTGGGTTAGGGGCCTTCCCCCAATGTCCACTTCGGGTTTACCCGGTTAGTCCAGGTCCTTGCCCCGGAGCAGAAAAGGCACTAGGGAGGGATGTACCGGGACCGGGCATCCTTCTGAGACAGACGCTCATATTTCCGTCTTCCCCAAAGAGCCAGTGGCTCAACCCAACAACTCATCCGGTGGCCGATTGGGTGTGGCACCAATTGCTGGTCGATGCCTGTGGAGGAGCTTTTGGACCCTTCTGCCAGCAATGCTCTTGGCGCCTCTTCAGCTGTTTAGGGCCAAGCGGAATGTCTAGCCGTACCTGGCTCTTGCGAGGGAAACTACACTCATGGAAGCTTGTTTATAAAGTCGGGGGGAGTGTAGTGACGCACGAGTGTAGCGTGCATATTCAACTCGGTTTCACCACCGGAACCGAAGGTGCGCCTCGCAATGAGCAGTGCTCACTCACGAGCAGAACGACAGGGCGGAGGAGTTGGCTACATCGACTCGCAACCACCCGTCGAGTACTGGATCCCCTCAACGCCAGCTCCGACTACTAACAAAAGCCAGCCAGACAGCTTACAACCACCGTTGCCGACGCCCGTCCTCTATCTGAAGCCAAGAGAGCGACGTGTTGCGTCTGAGACAACACCAACTGTGACCAACACCAATTGTGCTAACATACCACCATACCTGACCAGCGGAACCAGACGTGGCCGTCGCCTTCCTGGTTACGCCGTCAGCTGCTTGACCCTCTGAAAGCTGCAAGCCCCGCCACGACAGAGCGCGTTCACAGACAGACACCCACACGGCCCACCTGTCGCCATTCCAGTACTGCAGGGTGATTTCCTGTGTGCGTGTGTATGTGTTTGTGTCATAAGTAGAAACCCCAATAACTAGGAATAGCTAACGCACTAAGTAGACATGATCGCCACTAAGCCACCTCTTCTAAAGTGTAGGGTAAACACTTTAGAGATAGGCGGAAGGGAACTTTTGTGGGAAGACAAACGCGTTAGGTATTTTAAATACAATTTCATAAATATTATATATATTGTTGTGATGGGTGTGTGTGTGTGCGTGTGGTATGTATGCCTTGCTTCAATAACGTCCCACGTAAAACACTAAAAGGAAAAGAAAATAGCTAACGTAAATTAACGGTATGAAAAATTTATTGTTCTTTTTTATCAGAGATGATTAATATTACCGATTATATTCCTTCTCGCCCGCCCCCCCCCCCCCGCCCCCCCCCCCCCCCCCCCCCCATTGCCCAAAACATGCTGGCATGCACTGTCTCTTTTCATGTTTTATAATACAATACTTTTTTTTTTCATGCTACCTTCTCTCTCTCCTCTCTCTCTCTCTCTCTCCTCATCTCTCTCTCTCCTCTCGTCGACTCTCTCTCACTCTCTCTCTCTTCTCTCTCACCTGTCTTTCTTTCGCTCTTTCTCTCTCTCGCACCCTCTCGCACTTCCTCTCTCCCCCTCCTCTGCCTCCCTCTCTCCTCTCCTCAACTCCCTTCCTCTCTCTCCCTCCCACACTTCCTCTCTCCCTTCCCCCTCTCTCCCCTCTCTCCTCTCCTCTCGTCGCCTCTCCTCTCGCTCGCTCCCACCCTCCCCCTCCTCTCCTCCTTTCCCCTCCACTCTCTCTCGCTCCCTCCCTCTCTCTCCCCCTCCCTCCAACTCCCACCCTCCCTTCTCGACTCTCTCTCTCTCTCCACCTCTCTCTCTCTCTCTCTCTCGCGCGCGCGCGCGCATCGCGGACGCACGCGCTCTCGAGTTTTCCTTTGCAATAGATTGAAGGTATTTTTATCTTTACAGACAATTTCTCTCATTAGCAATACTGTGAAAAAAGACAAAAGACGTTTCACTGACAATGTGTGTGGCTTGGCGTCCAAAGCAGCATTGTAACTGACGATTTATATTATAGAAGCCCAACTGGTCATGTGGTCGCATCATTAAACTTGCGTATGAGAAGCAAAGAAATGAGAGAATGCATGGTCGGGTCTGTTTTCACTATGACCTACATTAGCAGTCGATGGCATTTCAGTCTTTATTGACGCGTAGACCCCCGACTGCCATTGCAATGTGTCCAGATAACTTGACCTGATTCTGCTTTGATTTTTTAACTACCGCATTCCTTTATGACTGATGTTTTTGAATCCCCTTTCATGATTTTTAATCATTATCGAATATCATTCCGTGATAACCGCCCTTAGTTGATTAAGCCGGGCACCCGTAGACTACTCTTTTTTGATCTCTTTCCGTCTTGTATCATGTCTGTCTGCTGTGTCTTTGTGTCATGTTGTGTTGTCATGTACCTTGCTTCTCCGTACAGTGGCGTTCCACGTAGCCACCCTCCAGCCATTCTGATACGACTCCTGGCTCTTCCTCTGGCAGCGACGGCAACTGGCACTGATTCACGAACCTCGTGTCTGCGGGGGTTCAGCAGGAATGGACGATGACGCCGCCGCCCGCTTTCAGACCTGGACAAAGCTGCCATCTGCTCCACTTGGACAGGTGTTCATGGTCTGACCAGAGCGGCGACGCTGCCATGCCAGCTCCCCACTTGGACAGGTGAAACTGCCATTATCCGTTGACGATCCAAGGATCGCGCGCGCGTGTGGTGTCTATGTGTGTGGTATCATGCGTGGTGGCGCTGCGCGCGTAGTGAGTGGGAAATGAGGGGGGGAGGGGGAGAAACCACGAGGGAGAATCGACGCCACTATTCTGTTGATTCTTTCCATCCAACGCGAGCATACCACCAGGCCACACTCTCCACCACTGAAGTGCTTGGTCAGACCGAGCTGGAGTGACCTGTGCCTACAGTGGAGGGAGAATGACCAGCACAGCTGGTTTCATTGTAGGACAGGTGTAATAGGAGGGCAAATCCGAAACGGATATCGCCGTCAAAACAACACCGGTGTGTCAGAGACAAATAACTCGAGACGTTGACATGTGGATAACACGATTATCCATGATTTGGTTAAAAGAGAACCACAACGCACAAAAGTCCTTTTCACCAGTGAGCAAGCGAATTGTTCACTACTAAGCAGTTTTAAGACACGTCGCATGAACGAATTAGTTTCTTTGCTGAGTTTTTTTACATTCCTTATAGGGTTCATCAAGCGGCTTTTTTTTTTATCAGAAGATGTGTTTTAACATTCTGACGAAATGATAAGATAAATATGTACAGACATCCGAAATGACAAATTGATTGCTGTATTGAATTGTGGGAATCATCGACTAACAAAAGATTCCATCTGAAAGCAGCGCCATTGCCCACATTCTGGTGACTCGAGCAGCTACTGCGATGTTTTCACAGAGGGCATTTCTTCCAAATAGGTCGTCAGACAGCTGTACAAATAGTCATATTTCAGTGATTGGTATTTCAACACAAGTTAAAACTAAAGTTGCTTAAGAACCTGCGGCAATGCGCTGTTTTCCGTTTTTTTGTTGACTGCACTGTTATAAACTCTGAACAGCTCTTGTGTGTTTGGACAGCAGACCTGTCGGATTAAGCGTTCGCTGGCTTTCGTTTGGTGCACTAGAAAGGCTGAGGTATGGGGGGGGGGTTGGGCTGTTTCTAGAGGGACTTTCCCGACAAGACTGATGTGCGCTAACGTTGAGGTTATGAGTTGGGCCGTTTCTAATGGCTTGTCCGACAGTGACTGATGTGGCGCAAACGTTGAGGTATGGTGGGTGGGCCGTTTCTAGAGGGCTTACCGACAGTGATGTGATGTGGCGCTAAAGCTTGAGTGTGTGGGTGGGCTGTATTCTAGAGGGGCTTTTCCGACAGTGCCCCTGTTTCTCGGACATTGGAGGAGCTTGGTTTTCAGTCAGTCGTAAGCACGATTTTTGCCGAGATATCTGCAATTCTTCTGTCTCTGCCAGTGGAATGGTGAGGGATCCTCTCCGGCAGGTAATGGAGGCTGTGCAGGATCACCCTTTCATTGCATCTGTCTATGGGACACAGCAAAGGATCCTCGAGACTTTGTATACCAGATTGCTTGGACCTCTTGGGTGGTGGAGTTTTGGGGAACTGTTCGTCAAGAGTGTTTGTGGTGCTGGTCAATTTCATTTCCTTGTGGTCAGATGTTCCCGTCGAATACAGTCGTGCAGTTACCTGCAAGACTGGATATATGCAGACGCTGTGGTGTGAGACTTCTCTGAGGATGTGGTACTGCTGATTTAGGTGGTGTCGGAGCCACGTGAAGATAGATGTGATCTCTGTCGCATTGTCTTTCGCACAACAGGTGAGTGGATGGATCTGGTTTTACCAATTGCGCCCTGTAGTGAGGTCGCGACATCTTGACAAGCAGTCTGATTGAGGATGGTTGCATTGTCACCACCAACGGGTGTCAGATCCGTGTGTAAGGAGTAACAAGGCCACGTGGCCTTATCCGCCCACAAATGTCGTTTTCTGAGGAACAAGGTACAGAACAGTGTACCGAGAGAGCTCCTTCAGGTAAAGGTTTTTTTGTTCTAAGCGTTTCAGGCGATAGCCTGGTATTCCCTGAGTATCCCTTGATTTTCTACCGAAAAGGCGACGCGGCGACAGATCATGTATGGCAGAGAACGACGTCCTTGTAGTATTGCCTTCTATGGTGGTGTGAGTTCATTGCCTTATCTTAGTGGTGTGATTTCATTGCCCTTCTAAAGTGGTGGTGATTTTGCGCCACAAATCCCGGTTACCTCATCCACACAGATCGTCAACACCACCCCTGTGTGTCCCGGTCTGTCGGTGAACTGGATGTTGTATTGGAATAGTCCTGAGGGGAACTAGGGACAGGTCTGACAAGAGAAGTTGCAGTGACGATGTCATTGTATTGGTGAGCCTGAGACGAATCTTCAGTCCTTATTCCTGACAAGGTGAGGCTTTTAGGTAATCTGGAATTGTTAGTCGTCTGTAGACTGTGTTCGGTTGATGGGTGCATGACGGCTGGACAGCTGTGCATTCCTGGGACCAGATACCTGCGGGACTACGTCATTCCATAACAAGACATGACTGAAGCAGGATAATTCCCAGACATCGCTCCATACGGCTTGCTATAACCAGACTCGTGCCCCGTGTATGCATGGTTCACAGGTAACACGAAATGGTGCCGGTAATTGCTGGTGTTCTTGCCTAACAATTTCATGGGGAAACTTCTCTTAAGCCGAGAGTCCTTCATGCTTACGATGCGTGTGAAGTGATTCCCGTAAGGTCGGCATTCTGAATGCGTTGTCCTGGTGTCGATCCATAAGGATTTGGTAAAGATATTGTTTGGAAGATTAATCTGCAAAATACTAAGGTCGTGACCTTGGCTTACGTTTGAAATAAGACGTCCAACTGGAATTTTTTGTCCCAAAGATTTTTACCTCTGGCTGGTCCTGCCATTGTGAAAGAAAAATAGCCATGCGTGAACAACGGGAAGAGTAACGGCAAGCAGAAGTCCCATGGCGACGAGCCTCCCGATAAGTCAATGGGAGAGCTGAGTGGCCAATGTTGTAAGGTAGGCAAGGAAGGTGAAACGGTCGAGTCTCCTGAAATAATGAACATAGGCCGGCCACATTTTATGGTTTTACATATTGGTGCTGAACAGAAGAAACACACGAAACTATAGAGAGAAAAAAATTCCGGGTATTAACTTTGTTAAAACTACTATGTGCATAAACAGTTCAAATCTTGCCATCAAAAAAGTAAAACGATCTGTCCACTCAGTATTGTGCTGAATACAATAAACATTTAAGAAAACTCTTTTTCTGAGCTGTATATAAAACCATTTATAAAGAATAACCGGCCCAGCATTTCTGAATGTTTCGATCATGGATAGACAATAGCCGATGGTTTTTCATGACATGATAGGAACATTGACTGAAAGGAAATTGACAGAAGGTCATGTAGGAAACCAAAGTAGTGGAACTTACATTCATTTTCCTGGGCAATAAGTGTCACGTTTGACCAATCTCTTTGCATTCAAGAGTACAACCCATACACCCAGTATACTAATTGTACTTGGTTGTCCGAGTTGATTTTTGTCAACACCGTGGACATGACATGTTAAGAGCATTTGACAGGAAACTGAGGTCCCAGGTTTTGGAGACGGTCCTCACAGAAAAGGAGACAACCATGCCGGAAGGACAAGCGGAAAGCGGGAGCGCCAGGAACAGACGACTGACAAGAGAGAATCTCAAGATGGACAGCAGAAGAGAGTGCCACGACATGAAGCAGTTAGGGGCATGTACACACAGCCATGAAAGGAAACAACTTGATCTATGCTTCAGCACTTATCAAGATGGAGCTGTGGTATCTGGTTTTTTTTTCGCGAACATGGTCTCGTACACGAATAGCAGACCTGGCACATAACGAAAAAAGATAGACAAAAGACGGACAGATGGTTAGAACTCACGGGAACGAAAGTTAAACACAAATGATCGCGTGGACAGGTCGAGCGCACACCCATAGCGCCCGAACAAAAACCACCACCACACGTGCATACTATAAGCCCCTATATTGTGCAGGAACAAGTAATCTCATCTATTGGCCTCACGGAAAGTCGAACATGCCTGGCGAAAGTGTTTTGCTTTCCCCGCGCAAAGTAAGTTAGAAGTTACAAAGTGACACCTACATACAGTTTAAAAAGAGATTGAAAGAGGGGGGGGGGGAGGAGAGAACGCGACGATCACAAAAAACCGCATTCAACTTGTGTAAAGACTGAAAGGACTTATTCACATAGCCTGACACCTGTCCTCCCTATCACATGCCTGTTTTTATTTCTCCCTACTTGTGAACACCACAGATGACAGGGACAAGGAAAAGAACACTGAAGGTGGACAGGAAAAATAATGAAAAAGACTGCAGCGAAATATGAAGGCAAACACATCGAGATGTGGAGTAAGGGTATATTACACAAATCACTGATTAGACTAAGGTATATTATACACAAATCAAGATGGGAGAAGGGTATCTTACACAAATCCAAGATGTGGAGTAAGGTAACGAACACAAATAAGATGTGGAGTAAGGGTATAATTACACAAATCAAGATGTAAACTAAGGAGATTGCACAAATCCAGTTGTAAACTAAGGGTATATAGCACAAATCAAGATGATACTAAGGGTATATTGCACAAATCAAGATGTAGACTAAGGTAAAATGCACATATCAAGATGAAGACTAAGGGTAAAATTGGCACAAACAAGATGTAGTGACTATGGGTAAATGCACACACAAAATCAAGAAGTAGACTAAGGGTTACTACTGCACACAACGAATCAATGATGTAGTCCAAGGGTATATTTCTCAGGCACAAATAAGATAGTAGACAAAGGAAGTGTTGTCACAAATCAATGATTAAGAACTATACTAATGGTATATGCACACCACTCAACTCAAGATGTAGACTAAGGGTATACGCACAAAAATGGCGTATTTTCAGACAAATGTCTTCCTCAGAAATGCTGCATCAATAAAAAAATGCCACAGAAATATACTCCACAATTTGCATTCTACAGAAAATGAACAAACGGGAACAAAAAATAAGCGTACTGCCCAGATGGGGATCGCCTAATGCGCACAGCCTAAAGTCACACTGCTCCCACCTGCATTACCAAGCCTGGCGCACGTGCGCTCGTCCCTCCGGAAGTCGCCACTTGGTGACAGTCAGGTTGCATCCCCGCGCAAAATGATACCAAGAAGTAATTGAGTGACACAGACCATACAGGTGGGGAGAGAGAGAAGAAGAGAAAATAGGGGAGAAAGAGGAGAGGGAGGGCGAGAGACAGTTGGGGTGGGGGGGGGAGTGGACAAGCAAAAAAACAAAAAGGTTACCGTAAAAAGATAAAGACTGAAAATGGAATGAAAGAGGAACACAGAACGTGACACGGAACGTCCTCAACGATCTCAACTGTACTGGGGTGGTGTGGTGGGGATAGTATGACAGCACAGTTAAACCGTATAAAGAACTGAAAATGATGAAAGAGGAACACAGAACGTGGAAAAAACGTCCTTCAGACGCTCTTCAACTGTACACATTCGATTATTGTTGTGTGTGTGTGGCCCCGGAGCACACGCCCGGCACTGCTTATGAATACATCCCATAAACATACGAGAACGCTCACTCGCAGATGCACGCATGCACGCACATGTAATGCCCGCGCACAAACGCGCGCGCGCGCGTTCCCACACACACACACAAACAAAAGTCTCATCTCGTCACTCCCTCGTCGTGTCACTCTCTCCTCTCTCTTCACTCTCTCTGCTCTCCTCCTCCATCAGCTTCGTGTTGTTTGTGTGGTTGTGTGTGTGTGTGTTGCCAAACAGCGAGGGAGAAGATGGGGAAAGAACGGATTCTTCCCTTATATCCATAAGAGCAGCGTGAAGTGTTTCTTCTACACTGAAATACCATAGCCTAGCAAGTTTCAATCCAGTTTCATTAATCAGCTATCAAAATTACTGTGTAGTGCTATTTAAGAGTCTCGCAAAAAAGAAAAGCGAAGGTGGAGGATTACAACGTTTACAACAAGATTTTGGAACATGGCCAGATAGCCAAAAGGAGGCTTTGATGATACAACAAGTTTTTGACATGGCATATAGCCAAAGGGTTTCTACTACTGATGTTACAACATGTATTGACCGGGGCCCGTAACGGCAGTATAGCCCAAAGGTTTCTGTTAGATGATACACACATTGTATAATGACATGGCAGATTAGCCAAAAGGTTTCTTTGAGATGTTACATGTTTTGAACAGGCAGATAGCCAAAAGGTATTCATTGAAGTTACACTTACCACATGTTTTTTGACATGGCTAGCGATCCCAAAGGTTTCGTTGAATAACACCGTCAAGTTAGACATGGCAGGATAAGATACTCAAAGTATACTTGTATGTTACCATGAATTAGACATGGCCGATAGCCACCATGTTTCGTAGATTAATGCAACGAAAGAGTCAAACAAAATTAATGATGAATGCCAGAAAAAAAAACACAGAAAGATAAGAAAGACAGCAGCGTTATTCTGAAAATGCAAGGCGAAAATATGAAGAACGTACTAACTTAGCACCCGATATAGAGTAGGGGGAAGGGGGGGGGGGGGAAAAAAAAGGGGGATCCCCCCGTTTTCCGGGCCCCCGACCCCCAAAAAATTTTTTTTTGTTTGGCCCCTGCCCCACTTTAAAACAGTTTCTTCCCGCAAATGTTGGGCCCTTTTGATGTGTACAATTAAATATTCGTGGGTTTCTCTTGGGGGGGTGCGATTTATTTCCCGCATTTGGGAATATGTGGGGATTTTAACGCGTCGTTTTTGGGGTTTGAAATTTGTTTGTCCTACAACCGGGGGGGTTGTTTTAAATCCGAAGTTTGGGTTTTTATTCCCGCCTGCAGTCACCTCATTTTTGAAACGATCCAATGGGTACCCCCACGGGGACCGTTTAAGAATAGCTACTGCCGCTGTTAAAGACCGATGGGCCTTTTCCAAGTGTAGGCTCATTCGGATCTCGCTAGTTTCTTTGGGGATTGTCATTTTTTCAGTGATTTGGGGGAGTTTTCCCCCCCCCCCCCCCCCCTCCTCTTTTTCTTCAGAACTGTTTTCCCGCAGAGGAAAAGGTCTTTGGCTGTAGAAAATTTTGAAATCTTGCAAATACGAAGGAAATGTAGTGTTCTTAGTTAAATGAAAACCCGGCTTTTGAGGGGAAAAATGCAAAGGAAAAGGGTGTTTCTGTTTTGAATAATCGGCATTTAAAGAGGTTAGTGAGCACGAGTGTAGCGTGCAATGCACCGGTTCCCCACCGGAACCGAAGGTCCCCGCAATGAGCAGTGCTCATCACGAGCAGACGACAGGGGGGGGAAGGATTTGGGCTACATTCGACCGCTACCCCCGTCGAGTACGGCCCCTCAACGCCAGCCCTGACTACTACAAGCCAGCCAACGTTCCCCCCCCTTGCCGACGCCCGTCCTCTTTTAAAGCCAAGAAGCGACGTGTGGCGTCGGGAAAAAACCCCAACTGTACCAACCCCAAATTGTGACAAAAACCACCATACCTGACCTGCGGCCCCAGACGTGGCCGTCGCCTTCCGGTTACGCGTCAGCTGCTTGACCCTCTGAAAGCTGAAAACCCCCCGGGCCACGCAGAGCGCTCACAGACACCCCCCACTCGCCATTCCAGTCTGCAGGGTGAGTTGCACTTTTGGGCGTGTGTATGGTTTGTGTCATAAGAGAAACCCCAATACTGGGGAATAGCTAAGCATAAGTAAATGTCGCACTAAGCCCCCTTCAAAAGTGTAGGGAAACTTTTTAAAGGTGTCAGAAGGGGGTTTACCCGTACTTAGTTTGCATGCATCAGTTTAGCCCTATATTGGGAATTGTGTTGCTGCTCACCCAAGCATTTTTTTACACATACTACTACTTTATATACTGTCAACCCTTGCGTTGCTTGGAAAGGGGAGTGGGTATCCCCTATTTTAAGTAACCCAGACAATACATCCTCCCTAATGGCTCAAATTCAATTTAGAAAAAGCATCGCAGCTTATCAGATGCTGCAGGGAAGGGCCTAAGGGGCTGCCCAGTGGTCAAAATTTAGAGAGGGGGAGGGAGATTGACCCTATCAATCTTGACGCCGGCGCACGGAAATAAGCCCTTCCCTTTCTTTTTTTGTTTAAATTTTGGGGGGACCAGGGGGGTACTCTGAAGGGTGGGGTGCGCTGGTGATTTTACATAAAGAGTAAGCCAAAACCATCCCCCCCAACCCAGCCAGTCAATCAAAAATACCCCAAAGTTTCCACCCCCCCTTGCCCGACCCCGTCTGACAGAGAAATATTGAATCAGATTTTTTCCCCGCTCGTAGAAAAGAGCTGCAAACGGAAATTGGGTGGAGAGACACACTCCTGTTTATGGCCGGGGGAAGGAGGTAAAGTACTGGCCAACGTCCACCTCTGGTTATCGTCGTTTCCCGTAGCCACGGAGACAAGGGGTCATAACCCTGGGCCCAGGGGCCAACACACCAAGGGGTTTCCGAAAATTTGTACCTCGAAAAGGCATTCCCGGATAGCCGATATCGGAGTGCCGGGGGATGAGGGGTCTCTGAACCCCAAAAGGGGGTCCTTCAGCCCGGGTTTGGGATCTAGGTCACCGGCAGAGAGGGGGGAAGAGGCCGGAGTTTTTGCCCCCACGACCGGGGGGGGGATACGAGCAAGTGGCAATGGGCGGAACAGCGGTGGCGACAGGGGTGAACCAGTAAGACACCCTCCCCCCGAGATACTTAGGGCATCCCGTCCGGGGCAGGCAAGTCAGCACTATCGTCCCATCCCCAAGGGAACCATTTTGGGGCTATACGCCTCGTCCCCCCTGGGGGTAGTGGAGAGGTACCTGGGGTGGCCCTCTCCTGAACCAAGAGGAACCCCCAGGAGGCTGCCAAAAAACCTTCTTTTGATGGATGGACTAATTGGCAGTCCTTCCAAAAAGTTCGACAGCTCCCGGGAGTCCTTCACGGGTCGAACGGGAGAGTAGGACTACTTAGTTGGTGCTTAGGGGGGAAAGGCCCCTGGATTTTTTCACAACGCTCACCCATTGGGCCGGTGAGTTTCTTACCACATTGATGGGGAAGTTTTGCGGCTCGATTTGGTCCCAAAGGGATTGGGGGGGGGACTTCCAGGATGCTTTTCCCCAAGGGGGCCCCACCAGAACGCGGGTGAATCTTTGGACGTTTGGGGCTGATAGGGTGCTTACGCGGCAACTTTAGCAATTTACCAAACCCCCCTGAAAAGATTCCCCGAGATGAACCATTAACAAGTTCTGCCTGGGGATTTGGATAGGGGGCGGGAAAAAACATTCGTCTGGGGGAACCCCCCGAACCCATGGAGGTGGCGTGAATAAAATCAAACATTTCCCAGCACATCCCCCAAGCAGTGGGTGACAGGGGGCACAACCCCCTGGGAGATCCTGGGGGTAGGACGGTAGGGACAGTTTCACCTGTCAGGGGGAAGATTTCGAAGTCCAGAACCCCCTAGAGAGGCTTACTCTTCACTTCAAAAATGGAAACAAAGGGAAACCACTTTTCCCCTAAACCCCAAAAGCTACCGCCACCCAGGACCCCCGGAAAAGCTTCTTCTGTCACAGAAGGGCCACCTGAAAAAGGGACTCCCCCGGTTTGGGATGGCTGCAAAGGGGGGCAACAAGGGGAAATTCCAAGAAAGGGTCTTTAAACCCTAAGTTTGGGGGAGGTGGCCGATCCTCTGAGCCGGAAAATAACAAGGGCCAGAATTTTCGAATTGGGCCCCAAGAAAGTTTTGGGCCGGGGGGTCCCACCCCAAAGGGGCGTTTTCCTTACCTTCCCCAGCCAATCGAGACTTCCAAGATTCAGCTCCCCAAAACCCTAAGCAGGCCAAGATTGCCCCGGGGCATTTCCGGGGCCCGCGGGGTTCTCAGCAGACGGGGACTGCCCCTGGCCAAATCCCCCTAGGGCAAGTCGAGAGGGGGTTCTCAAAGAAATCCCCCGACCCCCAAAATCATACGAGTCAATGGGGTTTTTCCCAGGCCTTCCGGGTAATACAGGGGGTGACATTCGGTTAAGGCCAAGTGGTTTCTGGGCAGAAATCACCAAATTGTTTGCCATTCGTTACGATAGATTTTCCGAAAACCAAGAAAGCTGAAGTGGGGGTGATGCAAAAGGGCAAACCAGGGTTCCACTCTAAAGGGGGTTTTGTCCCCTCACCTGTACCTCTAAAGTTTGGGCCCAGTCAACCTTCAAGAGGGCTGATGGTCCATGCGACGAGATGTGTAGGGCAGATTTTCCCTGCCCCCTTGGGGGGGCGTTTTCATGACAGGGAAGCTGAAACTCTGTTGATAGGGGGAGGAAATTTTAACCCTTTAGACAAGTTTGGTCGGGGACCCCCAACCAAGCCAGGGTTACAGTGCCAAAAAGGGTTGGGGTACCACCCAACACTGTCGTAGGGGAACCCGGGCAGTTGGTACAGTCCTTCGGGAACTATTACACAAAGTCTTTTTTTCCCTTTGACTCTTAACCCCCGGGACAGTGCGGGGTCCGGGGACGGTCCAACCCTGCCGAAAACCCCAGTGCGGTACCATCCATCCGAAAGGGGGAGCTTTGGCCACGGCATTGAAGTGCAGGGGTTAGGGACCCGGGTACAGGAAAACTCTTCTCTGAGTAAAAGGGGGTAAGGGGGGAAGCCAGCTGCAGAATGGTCAGGGGGGGGTTAAGCCACCCCGAAGGACCAATACCGGAGCATCTGCAAAAATTGGCTAGTGACTCCAGCACAACCTGACAAAGAATCGAAGGGGGGAGTTTACGAAACCCCTATTGATTACAGGATTTTTTTGCTGCAAATGAGTTTATTTGGGGAAACTTCACGGTATCGAGCACCCCAGACACTGGTGATGCCAACCCGAAAAGCAAAGAATGGCCGTACGCCTGCAGTATTCGCGGGAGGGAGGAGGCACATTTACAGAAAATGCAAAGGGGCGGGTTTCTTCAGATCAAAAATCTGAGGGGGCTCGGCGCCAGTACTTATCCAAAGAAAGACGGATCAGCCGCGGGTGCATCGATTACCGAGCCCTAAATGATGTCACCATAAAGGGATATTTTCCCCCTGCCATTGTTGAAGACGCCCGGGGATCCCTTGTGGGGGAGCACATGGTTTCGAACGGGACGCCAAAAATGCGTACTGGAAAGTGGGTGGGGGAGCTGACAGAAGAAACTCCTTTCTTGACCAAGTAGGGTCTGTTCGAGCATTTGGGATGGGATTTGGCTCACCAAGGGCCCACCACATTCTCACGCGGGGTGCCCTTGTCCTAGAGGCACATGGAACACTGTGCTCGCTTTCCTGGACGCATTTTGGTACGGGGGGACAGCTTTGGGGATCATTTGGGGGGGGGGGGCGTTGCAAAGGTTTCGGGGTCTTAAGCTCAAGCCAAAAAAAGTGCTTTTTTTCCCACCCAAAGTTGAGTTCCTAGGGGGATGGTTAGAAAAAACCAAAATTTGATGTCTGACAGGGATATTCAAACTGTGGGGGGACGGGGCCCTTTCCAAATCTTAAAAAGATGGGAGCGGTTCCTTGGCTTCGCTAATACCACGCATGTTCGTTCCAGATTTTGCAGCGTTGGGCAGCCTTTGTATAACCTCACGGGGAAAAAAACAGTTTTCGGGGATGAGGAAAAGCGAATTCCTTCGATCCCTCGAAAGGTATGACTAACCCCCCGTCCTGGCTTTGCCAAACAGACGGACCATTTGTGTTGGATAGGATGCTGTGATTTGGCAACGGGGGGGTTCTGATAGATTAAAGGGAGGTGTGGAGGGGGGTGATTGCTACGGCGTTTCCCCCCTGATCCTGAACAGAGAATACTGCACAACCCGGAAAGAACTGTTGAGTATCTGAGTTTAAAGGAGTTTAAGTATACCATAGGTAGGACTTTTTACTCAGGACCGACCACCAAGTCTTACATGGCTCCTGGGGTTTTAAAAACACCCACAGGGACGTTGGCCCAGGTGGAAATTTTGTTCCTATGTTATCAAACAGGGGCCGGGGCAAAGCATCAGAACGCAGATGCTTGTCCAGAATTCCTGACGCTTTGCCCCCCTTTCCTTTTTCGGGGCGGCATTCGGCCGACAGTCTGCCTTGTGGGGTTGCAAATACTGCAAGAACCCACAACATGGGGGGTTCTTCAGGCTGTGGGGCGAAGCCCGGGGCCCCGCGGGGGAACCCCGACAGTTTTGGGTCCCGGGAGCCCCCCCGGGGTGGAAAACAGTAGCTTCTGTGGGGGGGTCTCTCCGGAGGTCCGGGAAAAGGGGCCAGGGGTTTTCCAGCCCTCAGGCCGTGACTTTCTCCCGCGGGGGGGGGGTACCATGGGTTTGCCCGCATGATGGCCGTGTGCCTATTCCAGGCCCCCGCCGGATGGGCTCACAGTAGATTCTGTGGGGGGGGGGGGCTCTCCGAGAGGCACGGAAGAGGGGCCCGGGGTTTTTCCATCATCATGGCCGGTCTTTCTCCCCCAGGGAGGGGTACCAGGGGGTTTTCCATCATGATGGCCTGTGCCTACTTCCGGGGGCCCCAGCCGATGGACTCACGGTTCTGTAGGGGGGTCTCTCCGAGGGGTGCGGAAGAGGTGCCATGGGGGTTTTCCAGTCATCATGGCCGGGACTTTCCCCCAGGAGGGGGACCAGGGGTTTCCTATGAGGCCGTGTGCCCTTTTCCCGCAGGGGGGGGTACCATGGGTTTGCCGCCCTCATGGCCGGTACTTCTCCTGCTGGAGGGGGAACCCGGGTTTGCCAGTCAATGACCGTGTGCCTACTTTGACGATGGAAGTGCATGACAGTGGGCAAAATCCGCACACCGAAAGTCTTGCTTTCCCATGCCCCACAAGCATGACGTTGCCCAACTCGTGCGGTCCCAACCCGGGGAGCGCATGCCCGTGTCGGGGGGGCAGACGGGGGGTGCACCGAAAGGGGGTTCGGGCCTGTGTCTGCCCGTTTTCTGGGGTTCCGGACTCCCTGCCCGTTTTTGGTGCAGAGTGTGCCTGCCATTCTCTGGTTCCCCGCAGGGGGAACCTGACAAATTTTCTGGCCCGAAAGGGGGGCCCGACGTTTTTTGCACACCGAAGGTTGCACCTGCCAGTTTTTGAAACCATTCTGAGCCCCGAAGACTTCGTCTGGCCGGCCAACGTTGGGTTTTACCTTGGGGGGGAAATGCCCAGGTGTTTCCCAAATTTCAACGAGCGGGTTTACCAGCACGGTACATTAAGTTTTTGTCCTCGGGGGAGTCAAAGTGCCTCACTGCCAAAAGGCAGTGGGAAAGTCTTGCCGGTCGGGAAAACTTTGAGACTGGGAGCATGATGGCGTAAGCTTTGAGATAGATCGGGATGGACAGGGGCAGTTAAGGACCTGAATGTGCGTCTTGCACAAGAGGCTACCCCACAAATCCCCTGGCTGGGGTTTACGCCAAGAATCCGACAGCCAGGGGAAAGATAAGGATCTACACGCTCCCCCGTACCTTCAGGGCGGGACGAACCCGATGAAGGGGAACCTTTTTTGCTTCGCCAGTGCAAAACACATTGGGTGAACGAGAGTTGTTCCTGCTTAAGGAAAGCTTGCTATTCAAGCGCAAGCAGATCCAAGGCTTGGGGAGGTATCCCCGCTTCCCTTCAGAAAAAGCAAAACAGGGCACATGACCTTTCCATCAGCACACACCCAAACGTGGCGAGGGCAAAGCCCGACTGAAGGGGAAAATTTTTTTGGTTTGCTTTTGCTCGCGAGTGAGGCCTATGTGTGTCCCCGTGCGTTTGTAAAGAACAAGAAAAAAAAACGTTATGGGGAAAATCCCCTTGACTGAATACCCCGCAGGGGGGCCGATGGAACGTGTCCATATTGTTTCATTGGCCCTCTGGGCCCGGGCAAAACAGGAAAAGACACTGCCCATGATGGTGGCCAATTCACCAAATGGGGGAGTCGGCTCTTCCCTTCAGAAGGCCGAACAACAGCAAAAGCTGCGGGGAGGGTTCTTTTCACGTTTCGGTTTCCCCCCTCCAGCTGTTTTCAGACCCGGGGCGCAATTTTTTAAAACAAAATTGTTCGAGGCGTTGTGCCCCGCTTTTCAAAAATTTACAAGGCCCGAAAAAACACCATATCGTCCGGTCGAAAGGGAGGTGGAGCGGGAAACCGAACGTTTATGGATGCCGTAAGGGGCTTCCTGGGGGAAAACGCAGAACGTGGGGGCGAAAACCCTACAGCGATAGCTAGCACCGGTCCCCTGTAAACCGAACCCCTGGCTTTACCCCTAAAATGTTGATGTTGGGGGGGGAGGTAACTACCAGTCTACTGAGTTCCCCCTTCCAGGCAGAGGTTCGAGTTGAGGATTACTGTCCCACTTGGCCAGTCCTTGCAGGATGCCCACACAAACTGCAAGAAGAATTTTGAAGACATCCCTTCGACGTATGAAAAGAAGTTTTATCTCAAATCTTGTTGAGCCATATGCCCAGGGTGATGTCGTATATCTCTTGGATCTGCAGTTGTGAAGGGGAAATGCAGGAAACCTTTCACCCGGGGAAAGGGCCGGGGGTCATCCGGAGAAAGCGTCTGCCTACCCGTATCAGGTCAAACTCTGAAACCGTCTTCGTGACAAACCCAGACCGCTGATGGCCCTCGGGACAGGGAAAAGCCCGCTGGATCCACGGTTCAAAATCACATCCCGAAAAAAAAGAAAATGCCCGGGGATGAAGATCAGGGGTTTACGCTTCTGCAGGAAGGTGGGTGGGCGTTTCATATCCCAAAGCATTTGCCAGGGGTGGTACCATGGGTCGTCGTTAACGTCACCCCCATGACGCACTTATTTGACAAGTCAAGTGCAGGGGTTGCAGGCAGTGAGCTTTTAGACGAGGTTCTGTTTCAGGAGGGGCCCCCGACAATTTTAAGCCCTGGAGCGCCGATGGGGTTTTCACGTCAGGGCGGGTTCCCCCACACAGATCAGTTTGGGGAGGAACCTTGGGTTTCCAAAGGGCGTCCGAGGACGAGCGTGAAGCATGCTTGTCCGAAAGGGGCTGCGCCAAGCAGCGGGATGACCCCCTTTTTCAAGGGGTGGCTGAAGAAGGTTGCCCGGGGGATGCGACTTTTCAGTTGCGGGAAAGATGGGGGATCACAGAAAAGTGGGACCTGTCACTTCGCGGGCTGGACCCCGGGGAATCCAAAACCCCCTCCCAGCAATTTTGGGGGGGGGGCGCCTTTGACAACGCTTGCTACCGACCCCCCTTTTTAATCCTATCGAGCGGCCCTCCCAGGGGTGGCCTGCCCGGGGTGTGGGGGGATAGTTCCGACATCCTCAGCGGGGGATACTGGGGAAAGATTTTCATGGGTTGCCTCCCCCCTAGAGTCGCCCTGGGGGGCGTTTCCCCGGGGAAAAGCCAAAATCCCCTGCTGGGTGTCTTCCTCTCTTGGGATGGGGGCCCGGCCGGACGGACTGAACGGGGTTTAGGGCCCAAAAATACAGCCCCCCCAAAGGGGGTTTTTCCCGGGCTGGGAGCCTCCGGAAGTTAAACGTCGCGCAAAACGGGCAGCCTCACAGTCGAAGGGTCTAGGGAAGGTTCCCAGAGTGGCCCCCCCCCCCAAAAGTGGGCCTTCAATTTCCCCCCGTCTATTTGGGGGGATGGAGTGAGGGGCAGGGCAGGAAACACTACCGGGTTCGCCGGAGGGGGAGAAGAAAAAACAGCAACTGCCTAAGGCGATCCCCCCGCACCTTCACCCCCCTTCGTTTGGGGCCCAGGGGGGCCGTCCCTGACCAGTCACACTTCCGTCGAGTCCCCGGGGAAGAGTGTAGGTACCGGGCTGCAGGAGCTAGTGGGGGGCCTAAGGGGCATGCCTTTACACTCACCTTCCCGGGTTTTCGACGAAAGGCGCCCCCAACATCAGAAAACGGGTTGAAGTGGCGAAGGAAGGCTTGTTACAGGGCCCTGGACTGGTTGACATGTGTTGGGCGTGGAGGACTTTGGGTTTGGTTCCCCAAAAGCAGCTCTCCTGTCCACCCTGAAGGGTGCACGCATCTTGGATGGGCAGAGGGAGGCTATGACAGCTTTCTGTCAATAATTGGGGACCTTTCCGACTACCTTTCCGCTGAACCCGCGGAGTCCCACCGTGTTTGGTCCACTGGAGGGGGGTGCTGCTACTGGTGGCGCGGATGGCCACCAGGGAGTAGTACTGGAGGGATCATTTTCCGCGCCCGGGGCTTTAGACCCGCCCAGGCAGCCAGAACCCAAACCGCTTTTCCCGGGCATTTTATGCCACTTACCGGAAAACATCAAAGAACACTCCCCCGGGACTCCCGTCTGAGGGGTGTGCTGGATGGGACCTTCGTGAGGGGGAAAACGGGTCCATTTTGGGGGGAACTTGTGCCCCCTTTTTCGATCCCGTCTCCTACCCCTCCTCCGAGGTCTTGTTCGGTCCCCAAAGGGTATGGTGGTGGCGGTTGGGCTGCATCCCAAGCGTTGTGCGACATTGGCTGGGGGGAATGGAGAGAGTCCCTTGTTGGTGCGGGAACTTGTCTCATCGCCACGGTGGCCGCTGTGGGCGGATTGGACTCGACCACAGCATGCCCAAATTGAGACCCGGTCCCGGGAAGGTGAATCTCCAGAGGTTTTGCCCTTGGTTCACCCCCCATGTTGGGGACACTGCCGAGGGATCTGGGATGATGGGGCAGAGGCCTACCTGCAAATGCTGACCTGGTCCATGGCCTACCAGTGAGCAGCGTATTTATGTTCACTGTTTTTGGGGAGGAAAATCCCCCGACCCCTGGGTGGGGGCCTTCCCCAATTCCCCTTTGGGTTTACCCTTAGCCAGGGCCTTTGACCCGGACAAAAAAGGCACTGGGGGATGGACCGGGAACGCTCCTTCTGGGACGACGCTCCCTATTCCTCCCCCCCAAAACCCGTGGTCTGCACCCAACCAACTCTTAGGTGGCCGAGTGTGTGGGACCAATGCTGTCGATGCCGTGGAGAGCTTTTGGACCTGTCCCCAGCAAAGCTCTCGCCTCTTTAGCTGTTAGGGCCAACGGATGCTGCCGGGCCTGGGGTCTTGCGAGGGAACTACACTCATTGAAGCTTTTTTTTAAAGTCGGGGGGATGTTGACGCACGAGTGTAGGGGCATATGCACTCGGTCACCACCGGAACCGGAAAGGGGCGCCCGCAATGAGCATTTCTCACCTCCGAGCAGACGCAGGGGGGAAAGGGGTTGGTACATTCGACTCGCACCCCCGTCGAGTACGGATCCCCTCAAAAGCCAGCTCCTGACTACACAAGCCAGCCGACACTTTAACAACCCTTGCCGACGCCCGTCCCTATTTGAAAACCAAGAAGCGCGTGGGGTCTGGAGACAACACCAACTGTGCCAACAAAACCCAATTTTGGGCCAAAAAACCCCCATACCGACCAGCGGAACCAGCTGGCCGTCGCCTTTCCTGGTTACGCCGTCAGCTGCTTGACCCCCTAAAGCTGCAAACCCCCCCCCACAGAGCGCTCACAACTGACACCCCCCGCCATTCCAGTACTGCGGGTGAGTTGCACGTGTGCGGTGTATGTTTTGTGTGCTAAGTAAAAACCCCAAAAACTAGGGAATAGCTAACCGCACTAAGTAGACATGTCGCACTAAGCCACCCTTCTAAAGTGTAGGGTAAACACTTAGAGGAATAGGAGGAAGGGAACTTTTGTGGGATGACAAACGCGTTAGTAGTAAATACAAAATTTCATATATAAATATATATGTGTGTGTGTGTGTGTGTGTGCGTGTGTATGTATGCATTGCATTCAATAACGTCAAACGTAAAACACGAAAAGGAAAAGAAAATAGCTATACGTAAATTAACGGTATGAAAGATTTTTTTTCTTTTTATCAGAGATGATTAATATTACCGTTTATTTCTTCGCCCCCCCCCCCCCCCCCCCCCCCCCCCCCCCCCATTGCCCAAAACATGTCTGGCATTGCACTGTTCATCTTTTCTGTTTATATACAATACTTTTTTTTTTCATGCTACCTTCTCTCTCTCTCTCTCTCCTCTCTCTCTCATCTCTCTCTCTCTCTCTCTCTCTCTCTCCTCTCTCCTGTCTTTCTTTCGCTCTTTCTCTCTCTCGCTCCCTCTCGCACTCCTCTCTCCCCCTCCTCTGCCTCCCTCTCTCCTCTCTCTCCCTTCCTCTCTCTCCCTCCCTCTCTCCTTCTCTCCTTCCCTCTCTCCCCTCTCTCTCTCCTCTCTCTCCTCTCCTCTCGCTCGCTCCCTCCCTCCCCCTCCTCTCCTCCTTTCCCCTCCACTCTCTCTCGCTCCCTCCCTCTCTCTCCCCTCCCTCCCTCCCTCCCTCCCCTTCTCTCTCTCTCTACTCATCTCTCTCTCTCTCTCTCTCCTCGCGCGCGCGCGCGCATGCGGACGCACGCGCTCTCGAGTTTTCCTTTGCATAGATTGAAGGTTTATTTTATCTTTAAATACATTTTTCTCTCATTAGCAATACTGTGAAAAAAGACAAAAGACGTTTCACGTGCAATGTGTGTGGCTTGCGGTCCTAAAGCAGCATTGTAACTGACGATTTATATGTATAAAGTCCCAACTGGTCATGTGGTCGCATCATTTTCTTGCGTATGAGAAGCAAAGAAATGAGAGAATGCTATGGGTCGGTCTGTTCTCTATGACCTACATAGGCAGTCGTTGGCGATTTCAGTCTGTATTGACGCGTTGATCCGCCGTCGCCATTGCATGTGTCCAGATAACTTGACCTTGATTCTGCGTTGTGTTTTTTTCACCGCATTCCTTTATGACTGATGTTTTTGATCCCCTTTCATGATTTAAATCATTATCGATTTCAGTCCGTGATTACCGCCCTTTGTTGATTGATGCCGCACCGTAACTACTCTTTTGATCTCTTTCCGTCTTGTTCATGTCTGTCCTCTGTGTCTTTGTGTCATGTTGTGTTTCATGTCTTGCTTCTCCTACAGTGCGTTCCCACGTAGCTCCCTCCAGCCATCTGATACTGACTCATGGCCTCTTCCTCTGGCAGTGACGGCACTGGCACTTCACACCTCGTGTCTGCGGGGTCAGCAGGAATGGACGATGACGCGCCGCCCGCTTTCAGGACTGGACAAAGCTGCCATGCTGCTCCACTTGGACAGGTGTTCAGGGTCTGGACAGAGCGGCGCGCTGCCATGCTGCTCCACTTGGCAGGTGAAGACTGCCATATTCCTTACGGATCAGAGGATCGCGCGCGCGTGTGTGTGTCTAGTGTGTGTGGTATGCATGCGTGTGTGCGCGCGCGCGTATGTGTGTGGGAAAGAGGGGGGGGGGGGGAGAATCCACGTGGAGATTCGACCCACTTCCTGTGATTCTTTCCATCCCAACGCGAGCTTACCACCAGGCCACCTCTCCACCACTGAAGTGCTTGGTCACAGAGCTGGAGTGACTGTGCCTACAGTGGAGGGAGAATGACCAGCACAGCTGGTTCATTGTAGGCAGGGTAATAGGAGGCATATCGAAACGGATATCGCCGTCAAACATCACCGGTGTCAGTGACGAAATAACTCGAGACGTGACATGTGGATAACACGTTTTCAGGTTTTTGGTTAAAAGAGAAACAAACGCACAAAAGTCTTCACCCAGGACATGCGAATTGTTCCACTGCAGTTTTAAGACACGTAGAATGACGTTTGTTTCTTTGCTGAGTTTTTTACATTCTTATAGGTTCTTCAAGCCGGCTTTTTTTTATCAGATAGGGTTTTAACGTTCTGACGTATTGATAAGATAAATATGTACAGACCATGCCAAATGACAAAGTGATTGCTGTATTGAATTGTGAATCATCGACTAACAAAGATTTCCATCTGATTGCAGCGCATTGCATTCTGGTGACTCGAGCAGCTCTGCGATGTTTCACGAGGTCATTTCTTCCAAATGGTCGGCCAGACAGTCTGACAAATGAGTCATTTTTCAGTGATTTGGTATTTCATCACAAGATAAAACTTAAAGGTTGCTTTAGAACCTGCGCATTGAGCTGTTTCCGTTATTTTGTTGTCTGGCACTGTTTTTAACTCTGAACAGAGCTGTGTGTTTGGACTGCAGACCTGTCGGGATTAACGTTCGCTGGCTTCGTTGGTGCTAACGCTGAGGTATGGGGTGGGCTGTTTCTAGAGGGCTTTCCGACAGTGACTGATGTGGCGCTAACGTTGAGGTATGTGGGTGGGCCGTTTCTAGAGGGCTTTCCGACAGTGACTGATGTGGCGCTAACGTTGAGGTATGTGGGTGGGCCGTTTCTAGAGGGCTACCGACAGTGACTGTGATGTGGCGCTAAGCTGAGGTGTGTGGGTGGGCTGTTTCTAGAGGGGCTTTCCGACAGTGACTGTTCTTCGGACATGTGAGGAGCGTGGTTTTCAGTCAGTCGTAAGCACGTTTTTGCCGAGATATCTGAATTCTTCTGTCTCTGCCATGGAATGGTGAGGGATCCTCTCCGGGCAGGAATGGTGGAGTGCAGGATCTCCCTTTCATTGCATCTGTCTATGGGACCACAGCAAAGGATCCTCGGAGACTTTGATACCCAGATTGCTGGTCCTCTTGGGTGGTGGAGTTTGGGACAGGTTCGGTCAAGAGTGTTTGTGGTGCTGGTCAGATTTCATTTCCTGTGGCTGAATGTTCCCGTCGAATACATCGTGCAGTTCCTGGCAAGACGGGAGATATGCAGGACGCTGTGGTGTTGAACTTCTCTGTGGATGTGGAACTCTGTTTAGGTGGTGTCGGAGACCACGTGAAGATAGATGTGTCTCTGGCATGGTCTTCACAACAGGTGGAGTGGATGAATCTGGTTTTTTCCATGCGACCTGTTGTGTGGTCGCGACATCTTGACAGAGCACTGATTGAGGATGCATTGTCACCACCACGGGTGTCAGATCCGTGGTGTATGGAGTACAAGGCCCGTGGCCTTTTCCGCCCAACAGACTTGTCGGTTTTCTGTGGAACAAGGGTACAGAACAGTGGTACCAGAGGAGAGATCCTTCAGGAAAGGTGTTTTGTTCTTGAAGCGTTTTCAGGCGATAGCCTGGTTATTCCTGAGTATCCCTTGTTCTACCGAAAAGCCGACGCGGCGATCAGATCAATGTATGGCAGAGACGGACGTCCTGTAGTATTGCCTTCTATGTGGTGTGATTTCATGCCTTCTATGTGGTGTGATTTCATTGCCTTCTATGTGGTGTGATTTGCGCCACAAATCCCGGTTTCTCATCCACACAGATCGTTCAACACCACCCCTGTGTGTCCTCTGGTCTGTCGGTGACTGGAGTTGTATTGGATTAGTCTGAGGTGGAACTAGGGAAGGTCTGACAAGAGAAGTTCAGTGACGATGTCATTGTATTGTAGGCCTGACGTTCTTCAGTCTCTTTTCCTTTGACAAGGTGAGGCTTTTAGGGTAATCGGAATTGTTAGTCGTCTGTAGCTGTGTTCGGTTGATGGGTGCAACGGGAGGGACAGCTGTGCATCCTGGACCAGATACCTGAGGGTCTACGTCATTCCATAACAGACTGAAGGCAGGAGAATTCCAGACATCGCTCATCGGCTGGCTGAGAACCAGACTCGTGTCCGTGAATGCAGTCACTGGGAACACGAAATGGGCCGGATTGCTGGTGTTCTTGCCTAAACATTTCTTGGGGATAACTTCTCTAAAGCCAGGTCCTTCATGCAGACGATGCGTGTGAAGGTGATCCCGTAGGTCTGCATCTGAATGCGTTTCCTGGTGTAGATCCTTAAGGATTGGTTAAGATATTGTCTGAAGATTAAGCTGCAAAATACTAAGGTCGTGACCTTGGCTTACGTTGGAATAAGACGTCCAACTGGAATTTTTTGTCCCAATGTTTTACTGGCTGGCCTGCCATTTGTGAAAGAAAAATACCTGCGTGAACACGGGAAGAGTGAACGGCAAGCAGAAGGCCCATGGCGGACGCCGCCGAGAAGGCAAGTGGGAGCTGAGTGGCCAATGTTGTATGGTAGGCAGGAAGGTGAAACGGTCGAGTCTCCTGAAATAATGACAGTGCCGGCCACATTTTATGGTTTACATATTGGTGCTGAACAGAAGAAAACACTCGAAACGATGAGTGAAAAAAATTCGGGTATTAACTTTGTTAAAACTACTATGTGCATAAACAGTTCAAATCTTGCATCAAAAAAGTATATCGATCTGTCCACCTGTATTGTGCTGAACAATATACATTTTAGAAAACTCTTTTTCTGAGCTGTTATACCTTTATAGAATATCCGGCCAGCATTTCTGAATGTTTCGATCAGGATAGACTAAGCCGATTGTTTTTCATGACATGATAGGAAACATTGAATGAAAGAAATTGACCAGAAGTCATGTAGGAAAACAAGTTGTGGAACTTACAATTCATTTTCTTGGCATTAAGTGCACTTGTCCATTTTCTTTGCATTAAAGAGTAAACCATACACCAGTTTTCTATTTGTACTTGTGTCCGAGTTTGATTTGTCAAACACCGTGGAGCATGACATGTTTTTGTGCATTTGACAGGAAACTGAGGTCCATGGTGTTGGAGACGGTCTCACAGGAAAAGGGAGACAACCTTGCAGGAAAGGACAGCGAAAGCGGGAGCGCCAGGAAGCAGACGACTGACAAGAGAGATCTCAAGATGGACAGCAGAAGAGAGTGCCACGACAGGATGGCAGGTGGGCATGTACACAGCCATGAAAGGAAATCAACTTGAACTATTGCTCAGCACTTCAAGATGGAGCTGTGGGTATCTGGGTTTTTTTTCGCGACATGGTTCTTCGTACACGAATAGCTGACCTGGGCAAAGATCGTGAAGAAAAGTAGACATAAGACGGACAGTGTTAGAACTCTCGTGGAACGAATGTGTACACTATGATCGCGTGGACAGACGAGCGCACACCCATGCGCCCAACAAAATCCACCACCACACGTGCATACTTAAGCACCTATTTCAGGAACAAGTAAGCTCATCTATTGGCCTCACGGAAAGTCGACACATGCTGCCGATTGTGTTGCTTCCCCGCGCAAAGTAAGTTATGAAGTTTTATAAGTGATCACCTACATACAGTTTAAAAAGAGATTGAAAGAGGGGGGGGGGGAGAGAGAACGCGACGATCACAAGAAAAACGCATTCACTGTGTAAAGACTGAAGGACTATCACATGCCTGTCTCCCTACTTGTGACACCACAGATGACAGGACAAGGGAAAAGAACACTGAAGGTGACAGGAAAATGAAAAGAACTGCAGCGAAATATGAAGGCACACACATCGAGATGTGGAGTAAGGGTATATTACACAAATCAAGATGTAGACTAAGGGTATATTACACAAATCAAGATGTGGAGTAAGGGTATATTACACAAATCAAGATGTGGAGTAAGGGTATATTACACAAATCAAGATGTGGAGTAAGGGTATATTACACAAATCAAGATGTAAACTAAGGTATATTGCACAAATCAAGTTGTAAACTAAGGGTATATTGCACAAATCAAGATGTAGACTAAGGGTATATTGCACAAAATCAAGATGTAGACTAAGGGTATATTGCACAAATCAAGATGTAGACTAAGGGTATATTGCACAAATCAAGATGTAGACTAAGGGTATATTGCACACACAAATCAAGATGTAGACTAAGGGTATACTGCACACACGAATCAAGATGTAGTCCAAGGAATATTGCACACACAAATAAAGATGTAGACCAAAGGGTATGTTGCACAAATCAAGATGTAGTACTATACTAAGGGTATATTGCACACACAAATCAAGATGTAGACTAAGGGTATACTGCACAAAAATGGCGTATTTCGACAAATGTCTTCCTCAGATGCTGCAGTCATAAAAAAATGCACAGAAATATACTCCACAATTTGCATTCTTCAGATAAGGTACAAACGGGAACAAAATAAAAGCGTACTGCCCAGATGGGGATTGCCTAATGCGCACAGCATAAAGCACACTTCCCCACCTGCATTACAAGCCTGGCGCACGTGCGCTCGTCCCTACCCGGAGAGTCGACACTTGGTGACAGTCAGGTTGCTTCCCCGCGCAAAATATACCATGAAGTTTGAGTGATCACAGACATACAGGTGGGGAGAGAGAGAGAGAGAGAAAATAGGGGAGAAAGAGGGAGAGGGAGGGAGAGAGACAGTTGGGGGGGGGGGGGGGGGAGTGGACAAGCACAGTTACCGTATAAAGACTGAAAATGATGAAGAGAGGAACACAGAACGTGAAACGTCCTTCAACGATCTCAACTGTACTCTTCGATTTTGTGTGTGTGTGTGCCCGCGCACACGCGCACGCTTATGAATACTCCCATAAACTTACGAGAACGCCCACTCGCAGATGCACGCATGCACGCACATGTATGCACGCGCACAAACGCGCGCGCGCGCGCACACACAACACACACAAACAAAATCTCTCTCTCTCTCTCTCTCTCTCTCTCTCTCTCTCTCTCTCTCTCTCTCGCTCTGTGTGTGTGTGTGTGTGTGTGTGTGTGTGTGCCATACAGCGAGGGAGAGATGGGGAAAGACGGATTCTTCCATTATATCAATAGAGAGCAGGCGTGAAGTGTTTCTACACTGGAAATACCAGAGGCCAGCAAGTTTCATGCAGTTCTTTATAAGCTATCAAAAGTTCTGTGTAGTCTATTTTAAGAGCTCGCTAAAATGGAAAGCGAAGGTGGAGGATGTACAACGTTACAACATGTTTTGACATGGCAGATAGCCAAAAGGTGTCTTTGATGTTACAACATGTTTTGACATGGCAGATAGCCAAAAGGTTTCTTTGATGTTACAACATGTTTTGACACGGCAGATAGCCAAAAGGTTTCTTTGATGTTACAACATGTTTTGACATGGCAGATAGCCAAAAGGTTTCTTTGATGTTACATGTTTTGACATGGCAGATAGCCAAAAGGTTTCATTGATGTTACAACATGTTTTGACATGGCAGAGAGCCAAAAGGTTTCGTTGATGTTACAACGTCATGTTTTGACATGGCAGATAGCCAAAAGGTTTCATTGATGTTACATGTTTTGACATGGCAGATAGCCAAAAGGTTTCGTTGATTATGAAACATTGTGTCAAACAAAATATTGTTAGATGGCAAGATTAAAAAAAACAGAATGATAAGATAGACTGCAGCGTTTCTGAAAGCAAGGCGAAATATGAACGTACACCCGATATAGAGTGCAAAGTAAGGATTAACTATACCAAACAAACGAATGAATTTTCAATGAATATGTGTCACATGTGACAGACATAAAAAAACAAACATGTGCATGGTAATGTTTTTTTCAGATGCTACAAGCGACAGACAGAAATGTATAAATGGCACTGCCCGGGGGAGGGGGATTTTTAATGTATGGTGCTTGTGTTGTATGATGACGTTTGCCCAAAATTCAGTTGTCTGCTGTTGTATATCAAGTGTATGATACATTTAGGCATTATTCTGTGCGACCATTTTTACTTCACCGTGTCTGAAATAAGTATTGCTCAACTGAGTCAGTCCGATGTGTTCACACGGAAGTGATATTTTGAAATGTGCTTTACAGCAACGGGACCAAGGAACTCCTGCACCAATGGCCGTGGAACACGGAGACAAGGGCTGTTGAGCTGGTGGAATGCAGCCAACCACAGAGTTTGGGGCGGTGGTCTTTCATTTACTCGTCTTTTTCTTAACATATGCAGATATGTGCGTATGTTCACACAAGCCCACAAATCACTCGCGCACGCACGCACACGCACACACGCGCACGCACACACACGCACACACACACACACACACACACACACACACACGCACACACACACACACACAGACACACACACACACACACACACACACACACGTGCGCGCGCGCAGACGCACACACGCGTGCGCGCACACACACTTACGCATACACGCACATCATGCAAAACACTCGTGCGCTCGCACAAACGCACACAGACGGACCCGTGCCCATACACCCATACACAAATTATGTGCACTCACCACACACACATGCAATGATGATAATGGCACAACCAGTGTTAGGTAGGTACTCGCGATCTGACCAGCGCGTTGGGCTAACTCGTAGGTCAGACCAGGGACCGTACAGCAAAGGGATGCGCAGCTGCTGGCTTCCCCTTCTCTGAGTCACTAACGAAGTACTGAAAGGGGCGGGCCCCACCATCTAGTGCGTACAGAACTTCCGGTGTCGGCGGTAACATGGAGTTTGGCAGCCAAAACATCGTTGAGGTAAGCATTCTTTTTCCATAATTCAGCGGTTGTTATGCGTTTACTATAAGACATGTGTTATGACTTTGTGTTGTGGAGGAATGTAGAGTGCGAAACCTATCGACATGTGCAAGTAATTACCCTATAAATGATAACGCGGCCACAGTGTACTCGGTGTACAAGCGTATAAACAAACTAGTGGGGGTTTCTACGTCGCAGAATTAATGAGAATTGTGCACTTCGTGCAACAAGCACAATACTTTGGTATATTGTTCTTTATAATGTTATAAGTGATTTCAGATTTGAAGCCACTTCAAAATCTTTTTTTATTTTGAGAAATAAATAAAAAAGATGAGCCAAAATTGCAGACGATTTTCTAGCGAGAGGTGCACGCAGTGAATATTATTTCAAGCAAAATGAATGTAAGCTAAAATTATTTTCTAATGATATTATGTTGAATAATTGTATGAACATAAGTTTATCCAAAAATTTGCTGGCCTTATTTTGTTTCCTTAATTTTCTATGACTTCGTAGACTCGCAGCGGGAAAATCAAAATGGCCGCTTCCGCTCGCGTGTTCGTAATTTGCCAGTGAAAACTTAGTCTTTCGCGGTGAATTATGGATTTACAGCTCTTCAGATAGTCTTGAAATGTCATTTACCATTTTAGTTGTTTTCTGAAGCGTACTAATACCATCATTACCTTACTCCTTAAATAAGTTGCCTATTGTGTGTGTTCAGTGTTTTTCCTACACTTCGGTGTAGCGAGTGCGTGTGTGCGTGTGCGTGCCAGCGCTCACACTTTCGTGTGTGCGCTCGTGTGTGTGTGTAATGGGAAAAAAGGAAAATTCAGTGCCCAATCCATTACAGGCCAGTACACAATTCCACTTTTATAAATGACCATCATCCACACACTGTGAATCACACTTAGGCCTACACCATGACAATAATCATCATCCATCATCATTGTTTACCTCCTTCATTCCCCCAACCGGCATTATTACACCAATGATACAACATTATCCAACTTGTATAACAATGATCATCATCCTACAGTACTGCTGATCTCGAATGATACATGATCATCAGTCATCGACCCCTACCCCCACCCCCATCCACCTTCTTCCTGAACTGGCAGTATTATACTAATGCCACCACATTATTTCCCTTATCACAATGACCATCATCCTACAGTATCTCACTTATGACATGAACATCACCCACCAGTCATGATATCTTCCTTTATTCCCCCAACTGGCACTGTTGTACCAATGCTACATTATTCCACCTACATGACAATGACCCTCACCCTATAGTACTAATGATTCCAAATGTTCACCATCCATCAGTCACTGGAAATACTGTCATCCAGTGATCACCTTCATACTGCAATATATTTATGGCAATGAGGAAGCTGACCATTTGGCAAAGGAAGGAGAACAGCAACCCCAACTAGAACAGAAAGTCTCCTTTCAAAAAAAATCAAAAGTATTATCAAGGAGAACCAAAAACCAAAAAGGCAGATGGCTTGAGCAGCACCCTACTTCAACAAGAGGGATGGACACTACCAGATGCCCATATAAGACTTTTGTGAGACTGAGCACAGGGCACTCCAGACTGAGACATATGTCCACTATATTCCACAATGGCAGGTCTTCAAATCATCCATGCAGTACAGCAAAACACACCTGCCAAACACCAATGAAGGGAAAGCCCTGTTGACCACTGGAGGGCCTTCGCCATACAGCAGCCTTCGCCAATACCTCCAGGGTTCCTCCCTAAGTGAACAAGGAAGACCATCCTACTGTACTGTTGATCTCTAATGATTATCACCCATCAGTCATTGATCCCCCCCTCCCCCAAGAATGATTATCATCCTGTAGCACTGTTGTTATCAAGTGGTCATCACCTAATAAGCTTTGTTATCATTATTTATATATTTATTCAAAACCCCCTTGTGTGTGTGTGTGTGTGTGTGGTGTGTGTGTGTGTTTTGTACATAATATATAGATACACAATGTATACACACATATTTTGTGTGTGTGTGTGTGTGTGTGTGTGTGATAGTGTTGATTTCACCTATGACAACGGTCACTATTCATCAGTCATTGATCATTTCCAATTTTCTGCTCAGTTGGAATTATATACCAATGCTATCATGTTATTTCACTCATGACAATGATCAACATCCTATAGCATTGTTTTATCCCACTTATGACAATGATGATCATCAGTAAAAAATAAAAATAAAAAACATATATAATATATAGTGTGTGTGTATGTGTGTGTGTGTGAGAGAGAGAGAGAGAGAGAGAATGGGTGTGTATGTGTGAAAACTCCCCACAATTAGTCTCATTATGGCCATAATCCACCCATAATACCCTCTCTCATCCCCCCTCCCACCCTACCCCCACCCCCTTTCTTTTTCCCCAACAACACTGTTTGCATGAATTTCTCACCCCCCACACACCCCATGCATACATTTGTGAGGGAGGAGAGATATGAACTCTTTCTCTCTCCCCCTCCCCCATTACCCTCTTCCACGCCCCCTCCATATTCTGCTTCCCCCCTTCCCACCCACCCCCTTCTCCCGAACGATATCTTGCCACCCATTGATCATTTCCATTCTCTTCCAGTCATTACCCACACCCCCACATAACTACTATCATCACCATCACCACCCATTAACATTGTTCATTTACTTATTTATTCATTTAGATCTTTTATATTCTTTATTTACTTATTTTATCTTTTTTCATTTATTTATTCATTCATTTACTTATTATTATGATTTTTATTCATTTAATTCTTTAAAAACTTATTTGGTGTTATGGGTGAAAATGAATGAATGTACAGCATATGACTCCCCTTTTTGCTGGCGGCAGTCTTGGAAATTGCTGAAATATACAAATTTTCCTTTTTTTTTTTAAATAGACCTGTATATGGTTATGTTCAGGGCATGGAATTGTGCTTCTCAGCCAAATTTGGTGTTTGTAGCGTTAAATGAACATTATGCAACTATTATTCCAATTTTTGAGTAGGCCATTTTAAAAAATGCCAAAAAAACACGTTTCTACAAATTTTTCATGGTGGCTCTAAATCAGGTTTTGATCAGGACATAAAACTGGCCATCTCTGCCAAATTTGGTGCTTGTTGCATGAAGTGCATGATTTTTCGACATAGAACCCCCGCTAAACGTTCCTGTGCTCGAGAGATGCGCTAGTCAGTGTGCAGTTGTGCTCCGCGCAGCTTTAGTCTTTCATGTCTCCCTTCTTGTATGCATTGATGTACAGCTGGTGCTATATTTTTCAGTACTTTCGTAGATTCAGTCTTCGTTTTGGTTATTATAGGGTATTGCTGGTTCATTTGTAGGAAACAGAAGCGACTGCAGTGAACACAGCTCAGCCTGTTGCAATGGCAGAGAAACGAACACCGATAACCAGTCGCTGATTCATCAAAAAAAAAGGCAGCGAACCACAGCCAATGTTGTTAAGTTAATTCAACTCTCTCTCTCTCTCTCTCTCCTCTCTCCTCTGTGGTGTGTGTAAATATAATATATGTGTGTGTGTGTGTGGTGTGTGTGTGGAAAGACAGAGATGAGAGAGAGAGAGAGAGAGAGAGAGAGAGAGACTAAATGTGTTATGACATGTTTACTGACTTTTAATACATCAACAGTGTGGCAACATCAACAAAGACAAACATCAAAATAATTACATTGTGGTATGCATCACATTATGATGCTCTCTCTCTCTCTCTCTCTCTCGCTCTCTCTCTCTCTCTCTCACTCCTCACACACACAACTCACACACACACACACACACACACACACACACACACAATTCAGAACGTTGATGATGTTTTTAACCTTTTCAGATTACACCAGACCTTGTCAGTGAAGTGTGCAGCTCGATGCAAGCAGACAAATGCCTTCCGGATGAGACAAGACAGTCTATTCACAAGCAGCAAGTGAGTACAGATCATACTCATCAGCTAATCTAACCAGAACTACATCACATATATTTCCAAGCACTGTAAGTGCATGGTAAAAAATATTGAAATTTTGCTGAAAGCTTTCATCTTATTGTTCCTCACATGCAATACAAAACCATTTTTCTTTATTTTACTCATGTTTAATGATACACTTATAAGTAGAACACCTCTCTCTCTTTCACACACAACACACACACACACACACACACACACACACACATGCTCAAATATATGTTAAGGAAATTCAATGATACTGTAACAATGTATTATGAGAACAATCGCTGTTTTGTCTTAACAGGAGAGGCTCCTATTCAGGACAAGTTGTCTTTTCTGAATGACTGCTTGCCTACAAAAGGACGCTTTCCAAATGCTGCCGCCGAGAAGGCTTGGGGCAACTTCCACAGAGCTCTTCAGGACAAGATTTCAGAACTGTCCACAGACATTGGATTGTCTCGAGGAGCAACCTTTCAGCTGTGTCTTAGGCTATTTAAGCGGTTGATTCAGCTAAACTACTTTCACAAAGTGCAACCTGCAGCAGTACAACCCTTTCCAGCAGGCAGGCAGTCAGTTCAATTTAGATGAGCACCATTCAGACATTTTAGAATACATAGGAGGTAGTATTGTACATAAAATAGAAAAGCAGTTGAAGAGACAAAATAAGAGCAAGGCAGTTCATTTGACATAGTTCAGTGTCTCAAACAAGACCAGGTAGAGGAGCAGGAGCATCAAGCGAACGCCCCAAAACAATGACATCTGTTTCTGGACAGAGGGGGTCTAGTACACGTCAAACCTTCTGTGACAGCGCTATTAGAGCAGTTAGAATGTACCTACAGATCAAAGTGCTCCACCAGCGACTGTTCCAGTGACACATTTGTTAGTGAATGTTTAGGCATGAAGATCTGACCACATCTTTCTACAACATCACCTACGACTGCACTGCTGAAGAGGAAGACAAAGAGTATGTTCTAGAAATAATTCTGTTATTTCACAAAATCAGAATACATCACACATGCAAAGATATAAAAGATATGCACAAGTCACAGAAGCATTCTTCCAGGAAAACAAAGGGCTAAGGAAAACACTGAAGGCAGGAGCTGCATGCACTGACAATAGTAGTCAGATTTGAAAATTCACTCATTTGTGTATAGGTGCTGAAATTTTGCTTTGTATAGTGAAACACACTTTATTCTATACAGCAAAACATAAGAGTTTAGTTGGCACAAAAAAAAATTGACTCCAATTAAGGGTCTACTCCATTTTCTTGTTAAAAAAAACATTCTAGTAACAGCTGCTTCTGATGGTGCCAGTGAAAAAACGAGTTAGATAGTGAAGTTAAGGCATACAGGCTGTCTGACTCATTCAGTTTGTTTTCTTTTTTTTCAAAGGACTGTTGCTGATTGTGATACTCAGTGTGTGGTCTTTTTCCTTTCTCAACGTTTCCTTTTGGTTGCAATGTCAGTGCAAGTGTCCTCTGCAGTCTGATTTTATTTTCTTGATAGCCGAATGCATACAAATTTGGATTCTCACTTCTTTGACTGATACCCCTGTGCCTGCCAAAGTGAGCTTCGATTGGATCCTGACAAAATTTGTTGCTGAGTATGAACCGAACTCCATGTTGAAGCAGATATTGTGCCACTTCATTGAAAGATTTGATGGTCGTGACCAAACCTTTGTAGGTTTGGTGTGTGTCAGAACATTTTTGCTCTGTCAGCAGCACTGAAATTTCCTGGTCGTGTGCGAACAGACTCTTTTCCAGTTTTCGAGGTAAGTCAGAAAGGCGTGCAGAAACTGAAAACGTGGATCATCTCCTCTGGTGTACGGTTTAAGGTCATCCTTGCGCTTTTCACGTGCGTCATCAAAAGATCTGACGTTCAAGCAATCAAAAAATCTGTCCATTAACAAAATGAACCTGGCTGTCTCGCTGCTGCCATCACCACCATGAACTTCAAGGACACGCCCAACTCTGTTGCTAAGGACTTGTGCCGCTAATTTAAACGTTCATCATTGAGTGGGCTGTGAGGTAGATGTGGTCACAAGTCAGTTTGGTCCGTGTCAGTCCTCTTGCACTTTCACCACTATACACGTCTTTGATCTGCTGCCACATCAGCTCTTTGCCATTGTTCCATAGCAGCACTGGCTTACCATATCCACTTCTGTACAAAATTATTCCTGACAGTTTTCACTAGATGTGGCACATCCGAAAAGATAATAGATATATCTGTCAGGAGCAAAGAAGTAATGTTTTGTGGCAAATCTCATTAGCTCGCCCGTTGAAGCTGATAGAGATGTTGGTTGGGAGAGGCCTTGTCGCTGGTAGACGCTATTACCTTAAGTTGGGCAGGTTTCCTCTAAGTGCCCTACAGCTTCCCAAAACAGTGGGTATATCTGGTCAGCTGTTGCTGTGCGTGTTCCGAAGTAGCCCATACTCATTCTTCGACTGCTGTTGACACCAACGACATAGAACACAAGGACATGGCTGGCAAAGACTGTGACAGTTTGGCCGCTCTTTTCCACTGACTAATGTTGACAAAGTCCAACTAACTCATCTGTTTTGCTGTCAAAAAACGAGGTCTTCTTTTATGGACATTTCATCGTGCAAAGCACAACAAAACGTTCAGTCTGGAAGATGTTTCGCAGCTGATTTTATTTCTTCTAAGACTTCCGGATGAAATCCTTCTGTAGGGTGAATGCAGTTCGTGTAATCTCTTAATGTAGATTCACCAGGAAGTTTCAAAACTCCAGTGTCCCGTAAGGTGGTTGTATGCAGCACGACCTCTGCTGTGAAGCAACAGTGCCAGCCTGATCATCATAGGATGCCATTTCATCCCTTTTCTCCTTTTGTTTTTGAAAGCTTTTGCCTGCTCTTCCCAGAACATTCTGGCAAGAGGATCTGACGGGGGCTGCTGTTCCAAAACTGAGGTCATGCTGTCATGCAATTCCTTGGAGACTGGCACCGAATCTGTATTCACTTTCTGTTTTAAACAGTTCTACCTCTTTTTGCAGTTTCTCTCTCATGCAGACGAGCTGCTTTCAGTGCTATCTTCAGTTTATCTTTGGAAGCAGTGCGCAGGGGATCATGTGCATGTAATGGTCTAGCAGCATGTTGCCTTTGACATTTGAAGTTGTTTTGTCAACATCTTTTCAACAGCTTCACAGTTTTTGCACAAGGTTTTGTCAGAGAGAAGGCAATCAGCTGAACGAACACATGTTTTGCTACAGTGATTGTTTTGCTCATAATCATAATAGTGTGTTCTGTGCAAATAGTGCTTGTCTGTGAAGCCTGCAATTGGTGGTGAGGTGGAGAAATCTTGAAGTTCTGGGTTTGTAACACCCGTTACAGACATTGAGGGTAGAAAGCTCTTGTAAATAGGTATGCAAACGAACCTGTTCTAAATGTCTACTGAGATTAGCTGCAGGTAGGCCAAGCACATGGACAGTAGGGACAGATCAGAGGAAATGGACACATGAATCTTCACAGTGAATCTGTCTATAATTCCTACTGAAATGTAGTTTTCCTCGTCTTCTAGACGTGTCCAAGGTGCAGGCAGCTGAGTGGAGTCTTTCCTCAGGTCTTTAAGTGTGAAGTAGCACACCCTCTGGGGTTCTGGGAGGAGGTTCCCGTTGCATCTGGAACAAAAGGATATGGGTTGTAGTGGCCTGTTTTCGGCTTACATGCATATATATATATATATATATATATAATATATATAATATATATTATATATATATATATATATAATAGATCAAAGTGATTAAAATACCCAAAATGATTTTTTGAGTGCTCGACCCCTTGGGGAGCAACATTTGTATAAAATGTTATTTTAACAAATGTTGCTCCCCAAGGGATCGAGCACTCAAAAAATCATTTTGGGTATTTTAATCACTTTGATCTTAATCGCTCCTCACGTTGAGCACTGTGACCTAAAAGATTTTAAAATGGAAGAAATCAATTTTAGACAGTCAACAAAAAACATACCATTTTCCAATCCGCAATCCTACCTAAAAAAAATTAATAGAACAAACTGAAAAATTCATACACAATATGAGATGGAAAGCATTCTTTTTTCTGAACCCAAACGCAAAAAAGAGGATATAAAAGCACCCAGAGCATACTACATTACCGAGATACGACACTTGGGGGTTTTCCGTAAGACCGCGGACTAGGTTACGGCCCTTAGTCGCACGTGTAAACTCGGCTCCAACATAGCGACGCGCAAGAAGCAAGGAGGCGAAGCCTGCAGCGCTATCGGTTGTTCAAACGCTCGCAACAAAATCGATTGTGAAGGGCTGGCATTTTTTCGTTTTCCAAAGGATGAAGAAAGGCATGTACAAACTTTATTGCATTTTATTAATTATTGGCAGAGTAAACCACGTAAGCAATACCGTATACGGTGTGGGACTATGCATCTGGTGCAACTTGAGTCTAGTCTAGATCAAGTTTATAGTATGACTATGAAGCCACATGGGCAGATTTTTAACAGTTTTTATATATATATGTAAGGAAAGAGCAATGCGCATACCTTGTTTCTTCTAGAAATCATTAAGCCTACTGGCTTATTTACAGTCCCGTTAGCTAAACAACTAGGCAGCGGGGGAAAACCAGACCACGCATACCGTGCCCTCACATGGCAGTGATGTTTATGTTGATAATGACAGTGCCGACACACGTGTTTCATCACCGAATCTCTCTCTGTCTCTCTCTCTGTCTCTCTCTCTGTCTCTCTCTCTTCTCTGTCTCTCTCTCTCTCTCTCTCTGCGTGCAGTTGCATGGCTTGTGTGTGTACAACCTTGAGTTAATCTGACAATAAATTGGTTTCAGTCAGTGTGTGTGTGTGTGTGTGTGTGTGTGTGTGTGTGTGCGAGAGCGAGAGAGAGGAGAGAGAGAGAGAAGAGAGAGAGAGAGAGAAAACCATTACTAACCCCCCTCCACCCCCAGCATACTCGTGTGTAAACCTACATGTATCAATGACCGTTTCATGTCTAGGCCTATCTCGTCGCAATGTCTATTTTGAGGTTGATGTGTGTATTTGAAATTGTGTGCTTCTTCTTTGCTCGTATTTTAAAGAAGACATTTTTGCAAATTTTTGCAGACTGTTTGGATAAATGCAACCAGTTTTGTTTTAAATCCATCTTGTATTGATGGCAAGAACTTTTTTCTATGTTTTGTGGGATGAGACGGACTGCATTACCCCCTCCCACCCCCCACCTCCACCCCTTTCATTATGCCATTGTTGGACGTTGTTATAAACTGACACAACACAAAGTTTGATTTGGAGACAAATAAATGGTCTTTTTTTAAAAATTTTGAACAAGCCACAAACTCTCTCTCTCTCTCTCCCCACCCCACCTTCACCCATCTTACCACAGTCATGCACACACACACACACACACACACACACACACACACACACACACACACACACACACACAACACACACATACATACATAAAAATACATGCGTATGCATGCACACATGCAGTGCACACACGCACCTACATGCACACGCACACAAACACAAGGAGGGCCAAAAAAATGTGTAGAGGCATTTGAATCTGTCGTCACAAACTGCTGAAGCAGTTCAAGGTAAAGTTATGACAACAAATGCGGCCCGACGGGCGTCGTTGTTTTCATCACGGCAACGTTTTCACATAGCAGCCGCGAGCCTGCAGCCCGCGCCGACTAAGGGAGATAATCGACTGAACGGACTTGTAGGCTGTAAGAGGCAGTGTCGTATCTCGGTAATGTAGTATGCTCTGAAGCACCTACGATTTCAAATCATGGCGATCCCCACCAGCCATAGACGAAATGAAACCCTTTGAAGATCAAATGAAAAGAATGATAACCAATATTGAATTCAAAAAATCTAACAACGGTTTCCAAACAACACTAAAAAAAAACAAATAAAACGAATACAAAATGACAAAAAAATATTTGTGAAGGCTGATAAAACTAGCAATACTACAAAATGGAACCAGAAGAATTACTCTCAACTCCTTGACAAAAACATCCAAGAAAAACTACAAAAAAGTAGACAAAAATATACATGACAGTATCCGCACTAAAGAAAAGAACTTGCAGAGCGCATAGACCTAAGTGACAGGATAGAAGCGACAGCAACAAAAGAAGCTTTCATAACACTCAAAGACCACAAGCCAAATTTTCATAACAATCAACATGTAGACTAAAAAACCCCATCCAAATCTGAATTGGGCAAAATAAGCAAGAAAATTCTGGAAAAAATAATAAAGAACGTAAAATCAAACTCTGAATACAACCTCTGGAAGAACACATACGAAGTTATCCAATGGTTCAAAAAACTCAATAAACAAAGTAATACAGTATTCATCACATTTGACATAGTTGACTTTACCCATCTATAGATGAGGAACTACTCACCAAAGCCCTGAAGTTTGCCAGTAACCACACAGACATGCGGGTCAGAAATGGAAATCATTCTCCACACCAAGAAAACATTACTACACAGCAAAAATAAAAACCTGGATCAAGGAAAACCAAGAAATTCAACTTCGACGTACCATGGGATCATATGATGGTGCAGAAACATGTGAAACTGGTCGGACTATTCATGCTGTCCAACATCAAAAAAAAAACTCGGAAAAAAAGTGGGACTTTACAGAGACGATGGCCTTGCTGCACTGACCAACAACCCAAGAACCATCGAAAACAAGAAAAAAGAACTATGCAAAATTTTCCCAAAACCACAACTTAAAGATTACCATTGAAGCAAACAAAAAGGGTAGTGAACTACTTAGACATAACATGGATCTCAACAATCACATATATAAACCATACAAGAAACCCAACGACACACCTCTTTATGTAAACACCAAAAGTAACCACCCCCTCTGTATTAAAGACCATACCCCAGGGCATAAACAAGAGGCTATCAAACTTGTCATGCAATGAGAGAGTGTTCAACAATGCAGCAGCAGAATACCAGGAGGCACTACAAACAAGTGGATACAATTACAAATTACGATACAACCCAGCCCAACACAAACAAAAAGCAAGAAAAATGGGAAAAGAAAAATCATTGGTTTTAAAACCCCCATACGACGGGAACTCAAAACAAACGGGGAAAGAATTCTTCAAAATTTTAACAATTTCTTTTCCAAAAGAACACAAACTGTCCAAATATTTAACAAAAACACTGTCAAACTATCGTACTCATGTATGCCCAACCTTAAAAACCTAATTGACGCATCCAACAAAATGAAAATCAACACAGCAAAGAAGGGTGAAGAAAGGAAAT
>CM031605.1:99200995-99210995 GCA_018398815.1 Conus ventricosus | reverse complement strand
TAGTATGTAAGAAAGCAAATAACTTTTTAGCGTTCTTATACAGGAATACCCAATGACTGTGTCATGTGACGTAGCCTCACTTCAAGGCATTGTGACGCTCCATCACAGGTAGTTAGTGATATGAATCATTTCCCCGTCCCACAATTAAAGGAAGAATATTCATGGGGCCCTTGACTAGTGTAGCGGGCGCCCCCAAAATAATGTGAGTATGACCTTTCAAGAAACGAATGTGGTCATTGGGTGAAAGTGACCACTGAGGAGAGTTTAAAAAGGGCTGGTAAGGTAAGGTGCTGGTCATGTGTTTTGAACACTGAGTATGCACTCACTAGGAGAAGGGGGGAAAGAGTCAGTTTTAACCCAGCAGATGGCCTAGAGACTCGAACCTGTCAGGACGGTGGTCCTCGTTGCTGACCATTCTTTTAACAGGTGAGCGATAGATAGTTGGGGAAAAGCTACAGGGGGAAAACTTAAGAAGAGAGAAAATTATTATGTTGAATTGAGAAGCAGGTACTTACACGAACCTTATTCGGGTTTCAGCCCTTCCCCCTTTTTACCCTTAGCCCTTCACCCTTCTTCTTTCACCCCGTGAGGTGGTTGAAGATGGCCATGGTGTGGGGAACACACCGGTAGTTCAGCCCAGCCGTCCCCAACTCCAGGGAGAGGAGTTGAAGCTCGTCATTTCGCAAGAGACAGAAGTCGGGGAAAGAGAATTTCGAGACTCGTATCTCCAGGACGGGAGAGTTCGGGGGGGCCCAGTATATTGTCTCAGAGAGAGAGACGGGGAATTGAGAAAGCAGGGGGAAGCTTTTTACTTGAGGCAGGCAGGTCCTCAGTGATTACGGGGGGTTATGTATTCTCCTGGTCCGGAATTTTGGGATAAGGGATGTAAAGGCCATAGCTTTTTTAGAGCGGAATTTGATTATTTTATCTCTCAGTGTAAAGAGAGATACAAGTGTGAAGACTATTTTATCTCTCAGTGTAAAGACAGATACAAGTGTGAAGACTATTTTTTCTCTCAGTGTAAAGAGAGATACATGTGTAAAGATTGATTTGTCTCTCGGTGTGAGGAGAGATACATGTGTGCGGATTTATTTGTCTCTCAGTGCGGAGAGAGATAAGGTTGTAAAATCTGTTCCCAGTTGTTTGTTGTGATTATAAAGTGTTTTCCCTGAAGGAGAGGGGGAGAGAAAAACATTCGGTAGTGCTCCTTTTGGGTGATTGGAAAGATTGCTTTGTGCGTTATGGAGTAAATGCTGTCATGAATGCGGGTATGCAAGAGTGACAGTGTGACAGTGGTGACCCCGACTCCAGTTTCACCGGGTAGCTGCCGTTTTTTTCCCCGGGAAAAAAAAAAAAAAAAAAAAAAGAAAGATTTCTATTTGTCCCCTTGGGGTTTTTAAAAAAAAAAAAGATTTTTTATTTGTACCCTCAAGGGTTTGAGGAAAAAAAAAAGGAAAGGTTTCTATTTGTAACCTCGGAAATTCTATTTGTGCCCTCAAGGGTTTAAGGAAAGGAAAAAAAAAGAAGAAAGTTTAATTTTTTATTGTTTTATAATATTTGCTTTTGTTGTTGTTTTTTCTATTTCTATATGTGTTAGGGTGGTTGACATTTCTTTTGGTTGCTCTACTCCTTTAAGGGTTTTTTTTTTTTTGGTAGGATTTCTTTTTGACCCTTCCCCACCTCGGGGGCCCGATAGCCTCAACCTTCTCTTGCTCGAACCTGGCAGCAAGGGGGCAGGGCGTTGAGGAATCGCTGCCCTTCCCTAGAGGATTAGAATTTTTGTCCCCTTTCCCAGGCTGATAGCCCCAACCTCCCCTGCGTTTAGCAGGGGGACATGGGGGTTGGGAGTCAATAGTCTTTCCTTCTGATAAATATCTATTTCTTTCGCTTTCCTATTTTTCAGTTTGTTTTTTCCCCCTTGCCCCTCAGAGTGTGGGATCAACTTCTCCTCCTTTCACGCTAGTAGTGTAGGTGGTGGAGTTGATTACCGCTCTCCCCAAATAAACATCTTATCTTTTGATCATTTTTTTTCTGGGTGTGGTGCGAGATTTTCTTTGAGTTTGGGTGAATGTGCATTTATTGATTGATTGTTTAGTATTTTGTATTATTACTGTATTGGTGTATATTGTGCAGTGATTTATTTTTTCCCTTTCTCCAGTTTCAGGGGAGACAGTGACCACTAGGGTGCTGTCTGTGGGCTTTCTTTTGCTTTTCTTGATTTCCTCTTACTTTTCCCGGTCCTGTGTATCCTTTCATTTCCTTTTCAACCCCTTTTTCAAAATCTCTTAAACCTTCTCCTCAATAGGCTCCTATCTAGTTTCTTTTCAACATTTTCATCTTTTAGGTAGGATTTCCGCTAGTTTGTGTCTCTTCCCCTTTTTTTAAATTTTGTTTGTGATTCCATTTGTTTTGTAAATTTATATTCATTTTTTGTATAAGGCAGTACATTTTTTTTGTAAATTCGTTTAAAATTTAAAGTAAGAAAGAAAGACTGACAACAAGAACATTTTGAGAACTAAAACTTTTAAAAAGAATTTATTTTCAGAAAACTTTATTGGTGTTTATTTTTTTTTTTCTTTAGGGAAAAACAGTTTTGTATTAAACTTCATTTTGTTTGAAAATTCCAAATTGATAACAGTTGCAAATTATTTGGGAAAATACATTCCTTGGATTTCATATCTACCCTGTTTAAGTAAGCTGTTTTTTTTTTTCACCGGAAATTGAATTCTGTATTTGTATATACTATAATTACGGTTTTGTGAAACAAAAATATCATCATATATCGCCTTATTTTTTTTCTACTCTGAGATTGTTTGGTTTTTATATCTGACGATTCATTATGGATGATTTGAAAAAATATGTTAAACAAGCGGAACGCTTGGGTTTTGAGGGAGAAAAACTTATAACTATGTGCAACAATGCACAGATAGGGCAGACAGGCTAAGAGAGAGAAAGAAAATAAAACTACAGAGGGAAGCTGAAGAGAATAAACTACAGAGGAAGCTGAAGAAAATAAACTACAGAGGAAGCTGGAAAAATTTAAGAAAAAGATTACAGAGGGAAGCTGAAGCTGAAGAACGTCAATTTAGTTTAGGCAGTTAGAAATTTGAGAAATGATGCTGAAATTAGAAGAATACAGGCATCGAGAGAACCTCCACCAGTCGGTTCCGCAGCCATGCCTCAACCAAAAAACGGCATATATTCCAAAGTTGCCACCCTTTTGAGGAAAAAACGGATGACATTGATAGTTTTTCTTTTCCGATTTTAAAGTCACGGGAACGTCTTGTGGTTGGCCAAAGGAAAAGTGGACATTGTATATTGCGTCGTTGTTTAAGGGTAGCGCTTTGACACTGTACCACTCCCTTTCAGCGAAACAAAATTTAACTTGGGGTCAGTTGAAAGAAGAACTCCTCAGAAATTTCAATGTTCGGCTGACGTTTTCACGAACGTTTCCGTTTGTGCGCCCTGAAAAAGGAGAATCGTTTCCATCGTTTTGATCCGTTATGAGTCATTGTTTGGATCGATGGATCGATTTGTCTAAAACGAACAAAACTTTTCAATCACTGCGAGATCTCCTTTTTAGAGAACAACTTTTCCAGAGCGTGAGCAAAGATCTGGCCACTTTCCTTAAAGAAAGGCAATTTGAAAACGTGGAGGAAATGTCAGATGGCTGATCAGTATTTGTATCGCTCACCCAGATAAGGGCGTGGCTAGGGGAAAGGAGAATTTTCCATCTTTGAGTCTCATGCGTATTTTACTATCCCCTCAGGACAGGAAGTTACAGGAAAGGAAATCGTGAGTCTCATGCGTCATGTTTCTAAACCCATCAGGACAGGGAAGTTACAGGAAAGGGAAATCGTGGGTCATTTTTGAGTCCTCAAGGATATAAACCTTTTCCTGGATCGGACGGGATCTTTCCGCGGTTCGAGTGACTTTCGTCAAAACCAGTACTCACCGCCGGAAAGACCCGTTACTCCTCAGCAAAAGTTCGAGGTCGTGGGGCACGACCACCACGTTGACCTTTTGGGCCAGTTCGTGGACAGAACAGAAGTTCACAAAATCAGTCGGCTGCCCATCAGACAATGCGATGTTTCTTTGTGATGGCAAGTTCCATTTGAGGAAAAATTGCCCTTTCAAACCAAATGATTCAAAACCCGCATTAGTCTCCACGATTGTGAAGAGGCCTTGTTTTGGCACCAGATCAATCTGTTGATGGACTGGTGTTAGAAAACGGAGCCATCAATGGATTGCAGGCTTCGGTTTTGCGAGACACTGGGTGCACTACTGCTGGTGTACGGAAATCTTTCGTCCTTCAAGACCAGTATCTCAACACTGTCCAAAAGTGTAGGTCGTTTGGAGGCAAGATTGAAACGTTTCCGCTGGCGAAAATTTCAGTCGATATACCTACTCCGGTTTTCTACCGCCTGTGTTATTTTAAACCAGTCGCGACTTGATCTTGGGCAATTTTTCCAGTGTCGCTACAGTACATGGTGGTGCGGAGGATTTGTTTGTTCCTTGTCTTGTGAGTACTAGATCAACGTCATAGAGGCAGGGAAAGGCTACAAAGCCGCTAAAAGTCTCCAAAACTGGATGAACTCCCGATTACCCCCGATGATTTTAAAAGAAATGCAGGGAAAAGACGAGACGCTGACGACAATACTTTCTGTGCTAAACGACTGTCACTGACGTAAAAAACGGACATACCTGACAGTAAAAACTGTTTACCAATACGTTTATGAACTGCATAATCGTTTGAAGGATGCATGTGAGTTGTCAACAGTCAGCTGTAGGAAAACTGATTTTGTACAAGGGCTTTGCAGACAGAAAAGCAAAGGCACGTTCCTTCAGTGTAGGGGGTAAAAGTCCTTGTATTACTCACTGATGAACATAACAAGCTTCGTGTTATGTGGAAGGGTTTCCTTTTCAGGTGGTCGAAAAACTTTTTGAAGTAAATTATAAGATTTAAAATGGGAAACCTGAGAAGGTATTTCATGTGAAATGTTGAAGAAGTATGTTGAACGTACAAATGTTGCCATCAATCAGTCGGTTGAGTGGATATGTCCTGTGTCAGAAACTGATGTCAAAATGACAGACATTATCAGTGATGAATTTGTACCCAATGTAACGTACAGGGACAGATCAAAGGTTATGAAAACAGCAAATGTAGGAGTGTTAAAAATCTACCAGTGCAGATGATGTTGTTTCCCCTTCTATTCTGTCTATCAAAGGTGAAACCTATGAGGATGTGGTTCTGTCGAATGATTGTCTACAAGTCAAACAGAACAGCTCAAAGACATTTTGAAAGAACTTTCAGGATGTGTTGACGGATACCCAGGTACAGTAACTGGGATTTAACCCCATAGTATTCAGTTAAATTTGAAATACCAGTGCGAACCAGACCATACCCTCCCATTTGCAAAAAAAGAGGTGGTTGAGAGAGAAATCAAGTAATGCTGGATTTAAAAAGGGGATAGAACCTTCTACATCTCCGTACAGCTCCCAGTGGTATTGGTGGACAAACCTGATGGATCAGTGCGTTTCTGCATCGATTACAGAAAAGTAAATAAGATCACTGTGTTGATGCCGAGCCTATCCCCGACATTGAAAAAACTTCTGTTCAGCTCTCGGAAGGAAAGTATTTGTGAAAGGTTTGACTTGGGCTAAAGGGTACTGGCAGATTCCAATGGCTGAAGCTGACAAGGAAAAGACAGCGTTTCAAACACCTTTGGTCTTTTCCAGTGGACGAAAATGCCATTTGGTTTGCAAAATGCCCAGCTTCTTTTGCCAGAATGATTTCGAGCCCTGAAACTCCATGAATGTGGTTTCGTCAGTTTTTTTTGATGACATTTTGTTGGCTGCAAGTCATGGAGTGACCTCCTTTCTAACTTACGAGTGTTTTTTGCAGACTCAGAAGTTTTGGTTTGACTGCAAGACCATCAAAAATTCGTGCCGGTTTTCAACTCCGAGTTTTTGGGTCACACCCATTTCATGGGAAAAAAATGATGCCAGAGGGAAAGAAAGTGGAAAAGATTTTATCCTTACATAAACCCACTACAAAAAAAACAGATCAGGTCACTCATCGGATTGTTTTCTTACTATAGACGATATGTACCCCACTTTGCGTCCCTGACGGCCCCTTTTACTGAACTGACGAAAGGGACGAAGAACAAAAGTATTGTGTGGTCTGATGAGTGCCAGAAGGCTTTGGAGTGTGTTCAGAAACACCCTCAACTCATTTCCTGTTTATTGTTAACCCTCCCCCTCAGAAGACTTTAATTTTTAAAAACTGTGCCAGTTCTAAAGGAATGGGAGCGGTACTGTTGCAGGAAAAAAGTGCTTTGTTACAAACCGGGGCAATACGCCAGTAAGAAGTTTCAAAGACACAGGAGAATAAACTCCACTATTGGTGAGAGTGCTTGGCTATTGTATGGGCATGTGAGAAGTTCGCCAGGTTCTTGACTGGAAGAAAGTTTCAGTTACAGACGGGCCTAGGCCACTGACGTTCTTGAATCGTCAAAGATAAGAACAGCAGGTTATTAAGATGGTCTTTGGCATTGCAGGAATTCCAGTTTACTGTTGAACCAGTGCCTGGAACACAAAATGCATGGCAGATTTGTTGTCTCGTGCGTGAAAATTCATGGACAAATGTAACTGTCTTCAAGGGAAGACTATTCCTGTTTTTGTCTTTCTTAAGGATTACGGTTGGATCACTTTTGACGGTGCATTGTATGCTATTGGGCTGTTTAAATCAAGTGGTATTTATGCATAATTTGCTTGTTGAAGTGACTATTTGTTTTGCAAGCAAACGACTACTTGATGGGTTTATGTAATACATATTTATTCTTTGGTAAACAATGGGAAAAATCAAGTACATTTATGTCTAATTTGCTTGTGAAGATGAATCTATATGTATGTGTGATGAGCAAATAACTCTTTAGAAAGTATATATACAGTTTTGATTGTGCAATGAGACAAACCAATTGTTTTCATTTGTCATTGTCAACAATGGAAAGCATGTGACTTTTCAATGGACTATAACATTACATGTGGGGAAAAAGAAATTATGTTTTAAACTATGTTTATTTTGTTTACCATGTCTATTGAGAAGCGTTTACACTTGGAAAAAATTCTCATTTTCATGAGGGTTTTGAAACACAGGATGTGAGACAAAGATCAAGGGAAAATTGTGCTTCACATCTTAATGTATAAACACAATTTGTACTTTGAATTGTTAATATCCCTAGTTGTTTTATCCATGTAATTTGTGAAATGTATTTTTGTGAGTTTTGGTGATCATTATGAACTTTTTTTTTTTAAAAGACTGAAAGTTTGAAATATCCTATTTATGGTGGATCATGATGATTGATTCTATACGTTGATTATTAATTTGGTTTAATCATGTGTGATGGTTACACATTTTGAGATTCATGGCTGAAGATGGTTTTAAGTGAAGTTGTATATCCTTTAAAAAAAATTTCTGGAGAAAATTTTTTCATCCCAGGATGGGGGGGGTTTTCATGTGACGTAGCCTACATCAAGGGATGTGACGCTCCATCACAGGTAGTTAGTGATATGAATCATTTCCCCCTGCCACAATTAAAAGAAGAATATTTATGTGGCTTGGGCTAGTGTAGCGGGCGTCCCCAAATAATTGTGAGTATGACTCATTCAAGAAACGAATGTGGTCATGGGTTTAAAGTGACCACTGAGTGAGAGTTTAACAAGGGGTGGTAAGGTAAGGTGCTGGTCATGTGTTTTGAACACTGAGTTGCACTCACTGGAGAAGGGGGGAAAGAGTCAGTTTTAACCCAGCAGATGGCCTAGAGACTCGAACCTGTCAGGACGGTGGTCCTCGTTGCTGACCAGTTTATTACCAGGTGAGCGATAGATAGTTGGGGAAAGCTACAGGGGGAAAACTTAAAGAAGAGAGAAAGAATTCATATGTTGAATTGAGAAGCAGGTTACTTACACGAACCTTATTCGTGTTTCAGCCCTTCCCCCCTTTACCCTTCGCCTTCACCTTCATCTTTCACCCCGTGAAGTGGTTGAAGATGGCCATGGGGTGGGGAACACACCGGTAGTTCAGCCCAGCCAGTACCAACTCCAGGGAGAGGAGTTTAAGCTCGTCATTTCGCAAGAGACAGAAGAAGTCGCGGAAGAGAAGTCGAGACTGTTATCTCCAGGACGGGAGAGTTCGAGGGGGCAGATATTGTCTCAGAGAGGAGACAGGGAATTGAGAAAGGCAGGGAAGCTTTTTACTTGAGGCAGCAGGTCCTCAGTGATTACGGGAGTTAGTATTCTCCTGGTCCGGAATTTTGGGATAAAGGGAAAGTGAAGGCCATAGCTTTATAGAAGCGGAACTAAAATTATTTTATCTCTCAGGTAAAGAGAGATACAAGTGTGAAAATTATTTTATCTCTCAGTGTAAAGAGAGATTTCAAGTGTGAAGACTATTTTTTCTCTCAGTGTAAAGAGTATACATGTGTGAAGATTTATTTGTCTTCGGTGTGAGGAGAGATACATGTGTGCGGATTTATTTGTCTCTCAGTGCGGAGAGAGATACAGGTGTAACATCTGTTTACAAGTTGTTGTTGTGATTAGTAAAATGTTTTCCCCGAAGGAGAGGGGGAAAAAAAAAAATTCGGTAGTGCTCCTTTTGGGTGAATTTGGAAAGATTGGTGTGCGTATGGAGTAAATGCTGTCATGAATGCGGGTATGCAAGAGTGACAGTGTGACAGACTGCCCCAAAAAGGTTAAAGACGACTGCTACAAAACACTGGTTAGACCGTTTCTGGAATATTTGGTGCTCAGTTTGGGGTCCTTACCATCTAAAAAAACATTGATAACCTCGAAAAGATTCAGAAGAGAGCAGCACGGTTTCGTAACAGGGAACACATCAGAGAAAGGGAATATAGGAAGAACATGAGGAAATTAGAATGGAAACCCTTAAAAAGAGAGAAGAGCTTTTAATAAACTTAACACCTTTTTCAAAGGCAGAGTAAAGTAATTGATATTCCAATGGAACAATAGTATTGAAAAAAGTAGCACCAGGAGTGGCGGTCAATGTTATACCATACCTGCATCAAATATTGACAGCCACTTACATTCTTTTTATCCCAGTTCTGTACGGCTGTGGAACTCACTGCCGGGTGCCATCAAGATTGCCACAAGTGCAATCCATTCAAGGGACAAAATTTATTTGACAGTTTTGAGATCTGCATATTGACGATTTTCTATTTTTACTTTCCCAGATATTTTATTACTGGCCTGAATTTGGCCATTGCTTTTAAATCGAGTGCGACCCTTGTTGCCAAATTTGCTCCAGGGGCCAACAGTCAGAGTCGCACTGTTTTTGTTATTTTATTTTATTTTTTAATATGCGCGCTGGTGGGCCTACTCGTTTGAGTGAACCAGTATTTTTTGGAGAAGAAGAAGAAGAAACCAACACTTAGACATCATGAATTTTGGATGCCCGAACTTAATTGTCATTACAGAAACCTATTCGATGAAATATTGCTATTAACTGAACGATATAGAGTCTATGCTCAGACTTACCAGTTTTGAAGCAAGAATCCTTGAAATGACGGGAGCAAATTGTAGCACTGTCGGGTTGAACGATTTATCTTGTCTGTTGATACTGTTGATCAGCTGCATTCTCCACTCATCGTTCGTACCTTTCGCCGGTAATTTGTGAAATGTAAGCCCTTTGTGTTTAGATTTCTGGGCGGGACAGCCAACAATGGCACAGTTTGCACCCCCCATATTAGATGCGATGTGGTTTTGGTACAAGAAATTGGAGTGTTCATGCGAAAACGAGATTTACACCGTCCGACACGCGTGTTCCACACATTGTTTACTCGCTTGAAGCTGCCACCGGAAGTTCTTTACGCACAACTTCGGCCGTCGGCTCGCGAGCAGTACTTCGCGCGGCGCATCTGGCTCTTGTTAGTCCCTTTGCTGTACGGTCCCTGGTCAGACATCTGTGAAGTGGCAGCCACGA
>CM031605.1:99191096-99200895 GCA_018398815.1 Conus ventricosus | reverse complement strand
GAAAAGGGGCCCGAGCGATGCGCCCCCAAGGGGATCCTCTGTCTTTCCCCACGTCAAAAACATCATTTCTATCTTCAATGCCTGCCATGTTTCTTTAAAAATTTAAATTTTTTATTTTGTTTTATAAAAAATGTTACATGCATATGGCTTGATTCTTGCCCCGCATAGAAGACTGAAAGAACCTTTGGCGTGAAGGGAAATAAACGGAATATTACTGTTCCAAATAATCCATCTACTATTGATGCAGTTCAAATTCTTACTGTAAAATTTTCCCGGACTGGGCAGATGAAGTGATTGTGCCAGGCTCTGCGCGTCTTACTTTCAAAATAGTACTTGATTCAACAACAGACACAAAAGGACAGTTGTCCAGAAATTTGGGGCGGGCAATTGTTAAGAAAATTTCTATAAACTTGAGGGGCAAAAAATATTTTCTTTCACAATGCAGACATTTTTTTAACCTATTTGGATCTTGGCTACCGGGAATGAAAGGGCTGATTTTTGCGTTTCAAGGAATAGAAAATAAAGAAGCACTAAAAATAGAATAGGTGCCGCAGATACTAAAGACGGAAAAAAGTTGTGGCTGTAAATTTTGCGTTTGGAAATCGTTTTTCCCTTTTCCCTTAGATTTTGAGTTGTTAAAAGGCATGCGCCATACTTTCAAGGAGCTTTAAAAAAGACAGACTGTATATGAACTAACTTTTAAGAATACAAACGTGTTATCAGTAACAGACACCGAAGCAAGTACAGCATTTCTGACATTACGTTAGAGTTTGACGTTGTTAGAACCCTAATTTAGCAAGGCTGATTGAACAACAATATCAGTCAAGATTAGCAATATATTACGAAGAGTGATTCATCATACAAATATCCTAGAAGCAGGGCAGACTATATGGAATTTTAGTTTTAGCGTCTCAGCAAGATCGCTTAAAGGTATTTTATTGCTGTGTGAAGATGAAGACATTCAAAAGGGAATTTGAAAAGTTTTTTTAATCCAAAATAACGAAAGTACAAATGTTCGATTGGGGGCCCAGTCCTAACCAAATCTATTGCTAGCGGGCTTAAACCTTATCAGCATTTTGATGAAATAAAAAAACTGTTTGGAGGTGGGGGTGGTTTGAAATCCAACAGTTGACCTTGGGCTAAAGATCACACCCTTTACAGTGTAAGACTTGATGATTATTTAACAACAAAATACGGTTTATGGGTTGACCTAAGGTCAACGGAGGATAATCAGTTACAGGGGAAGCGGGAGAGAACTGTGAGAGACGTAATAAACATTCAAATTGATAAAGAAGAAGAAGCCGATAAACCGCTTAATGTACATTTGTTTTTAATATATGATGCGCAGCTGAATATTGAAAATAACAGATTAAAAGATATACAATACTAAATTATTTTTATTTTATAAAAAGCATGTCTGTTCAAGTTTATCCAAATGTGCCTACAGCGCCGCCAAAAGAAGAGATAGCAGGCAATTCTGCTGTTATAGAAACCCCTAACATAAAACCTTAGATTAAAAACACATTACGCAAATGCAGCAAGTACTAGAGCAAGACCTTTCAAAATACAGCAAAACCAAACGAAGGTATTCTGCTGCCTTTAATGCTGTTACATATGTTAATACTGGAGCATCGACTATAAGTGCTCTATCAGCAGGAACGAGTGTTGGTCTCTTAGCAACAGGCATAGGCGCACCCGCAGCTTTACCTCTAGGAGGTTTGTCTTTAGCTCTCGGCCTGTGTTCATTAGCCGTAGGTGCTGCTAGCAAAAAATTAAAAACTAAACTCCAAAAGCACACAGCTATGGTTCAACTAATAACGGCTAAACTTAGTTCGTTTAAACTGACAATAAATAAGCGCTTGTTGACTCAAACATCACGGATGAAGAATTTAATCGTTTACAGGCCGATTTTGATGACTACAAAAGACAAAAGTTTGATCTTCAAAGAAAGGCGAGGGACAAGTTTTTCTCAACAGCCAGACCCGAGCAGATAAAAAAGGAATGCTTAAAAAAGTAAACGAGACATTAAACTCTGTTCTAAACAGCTCACATTAACAACACCAAAAGGTGTTTATACTTTAGTTTATGAGTCCAAGCGCAAAAAGACCGTCGATATTGATTCTGATTAAGTATTTTTTTTTAATTTAAATAAATATTTTGAGTTAGAAAAGAGACTCAACATGGCTAAGATATATGAAGGACAAGACGAATTTTTTGAAGCAATGCTGAGAGAGAGGTTTATCAAGAGCACTGAATGATATTGATTTAGAAGTCATTGACCCAACAAACGTACAGGCAAGCGTTGTCATGCAATTTCTCAAGTTCCAGGCAAACTAACAATAGACCGCCAGTTAAAGTAATGTTAGCTGTTTTAATCGACTATGTAACAATAAATGAAGAAAATCTAGAAGTCTGGGTCTCAACTAAACAACAGACTATTCTTTCTCATAACGACTTAACACCCGGTTGGGCAGACGAACTGCTTACACAGTTTGACGCTGCGCTGAAGAAGCTAAAATGAGAGGCTCTGGTTGGTCAGAGGGCGAAGTCTTAGAGATCAGATTAAAACAGTCTAAGTATGCACCGATTGTAGGCAAGTCTCACATTCCACTACCTCCAGCATTAGTGGCAAAAAAAGCAGTTCTAAACATAAAGAATACAGACAACAAATGTTTTATGTGGTGTGTTCTTGCAAGGCTGCATTACGCCCGCAAAAACGCAGAGAGAGTGTCTCTAATATCGCCCTTACATCAATGATCTTAACTTTAGTGGAATATCCTTTCTGTTAGTGTAGATCAAATTGATCTGTTTGAAGAAACAAATCAAACAATAACTGTTAATGTCTACACATGTGGATGAGGAAACAGATTGGGTGCCAATTTAAGTGTCAAGAAACAGTCAACGACTTGGGATCCCAGACAAAAATTCTGTTGACTTACTACTAATGTTTTCACCAGCGGGGCTGCCACATTATTCATTGTACGAACAATGTGTAAATATAATGCAGCATACTTCAAAGATGGGGCACAAACAAGAATTCTGCAGAACTGTTAACAAGAATGCCATCTGTTAAAGCCGCGAGCGAACATAAGAAAACATTGTATCGGCCCAGTTGACTGTATTACAGAACTAATTACGACCCACTGGATCTAAAGTTAGTTTAGGTTTTAAGAAACTGGAAACGGATGCAACATATCTCCATACGTAGTTTACGCAGACTTCGAGTCGCTTATTGTTCTTATGAAGGGCCAGCGCCGCAAAAACTTCGAAAAAACAGTCTTAATGAGTATCATCTTATATGTTTCATTTGCTTTTGTTATTGTTAGTCGGATGGCGTTTATTCAACGCCAGAATTACACAGTGGCCAAATGCGGCATAGAGATTTTTACAGGCATGCAGCAGTGCGTAAGGTTTTGTTCTAATATCTGATATTTATCTGAAATCATAATGGCGCCTGATGACCCAAAGCTACTGTATGACTAGCCACGCATGGTTGGATTTTGCGGGTTTAGAGCTAACGCCCAAGAGTGTAATCCCCACAGTAAGAGACCAGATACATTATGTGGACGTTTAGAGGTGCCAGCGCATAACAAATGCATTCTTCAACTAAAGTTTGATCCTATTGACATGGAAGCGCCTGTATGCTTCTAACTTGCGAGGTTACGACTCTAACCTTATAATGAAAGCAGTAGACGATGCCTTTAGGGTGTCATTGCATCGACACAGTTCTCAGAAATGTACATGATGTTTCACTTTAAATAACATTCTTTTTAATGACTATATGCAGCTCATGATGGGTTATTAGAACTCACTGGCTATGTCCTTAAAGTCCTGCCAATAACGGAAGAATATTTTGACCCAAACTCTTGTTAGAAAGGGCGTTTTCCTTATGAATACTTGAACAGTTGGAAAGTTTGACGAAGATACACTTCCGCCTAAAGAAGCGTTCTTTTTCTTGTCTCAGAGGAAAGAGCATTAGTGATTGATTACCAGCATGTCAAGATGGTGGCTGAATGTTAGGTGTGTAAAACGTTGGGAGACTATCTGGATTGCATACTTGATGGCCGATACATGTTTTGTTGGCGGACGGTCTTCTTGAAATTACAGAAAAAGACGCATGAAACATGACACGCCTGGATCCCGCGCAATATGATTTCTGCGCCGGGATGAGTGGGATGCTTTCTTAAAGTTTACGGAGTACATAGATTGATTTTTTGTCAGATTTTACCAAATGCTTCAGATGTTGAAATCGGATTGTCGGGGAGGAATTAGTATGGCATCGCATCATTACTGTAAAGCAAAACAACAATACTTGGATCTTATGATCGAGTAAAAGGTCTAAACTATCTCATGTATTTAGGACGTAAACAATATGTAATGGATGGGCAATGGCGCAATCACTTCCATAGCAACTTTAAAATGACACACAGGTACAATTATTATTCAAAAGGCATTAAAGTGGTTGGGTCAGTTTAAGCCTGTCAACAGCGTGGTTTATTCTAGAAGTTGAATTAGATATCCTCATGAACTCCTTGACCTGGACATAATGACTATACATTAGCAGCAGAAAGTCTAAGATGGATCAAGAGAGCCACCTAATTTGAGCCTTTTCTTCGAGGCAAAAAAATTAGTTCTGTCATTACAGACTTCTACAAATTTATTAAGACATGGTTTAAAGGTTAAAAGCTGTTCATCGGCATATTGCTTTTGATCAAGAAAGTTCATGAAAACCTACATCTGAAGAACACTGATTCAGAACAAATCCACGGGTTGCTTCAGAAAAAAGACCTTTTTCAAGCTGAATGAACCAAGAGCTGTTTGGAAGACTATGGAGAATACGCACAAGCGTATGGATGTCAGATTGGTTTACAGCTCGCCCCCGCAAGCAATTAGATGTCTTCAACCCAATTTATCAGGACTTTAGAGATTTCATGATCAGCTTTTGGGCCAAAATGATGAAAAAAAAGAAAAGTCTAAATTAGACAAACCTGTATTTATTGGGTTTACCGTTTTTTAGGAATTATCAAAGCTTTTGATGTTAGAATTTCTTTATGACAATTTAACCCTCGTATCCGAGTCCAAGTACTTTACACGATACAAATTTTTGTTTTGATACCTACTAAAAGACATCTAAAAAGACATGGAAAGGGAAGTACAAAAGGGGGGGCATGCAGGAGGGAAAAGGACAGTCCGATTCCCCAAAAGTCCCCTTTTGCATTAAATTACAAAAAAAGGGGTTTTTAGGAAAGTGAAGGATAAATTATCGGAAAGGAAAAGGGATTTTTTGGTTTAAAGGGTCAAAAATGTACTATTTGGGCCGGGGGAAAAATCATTAAAAAAGAAAAGGGGAAATATTGCACGTTGTGCATCAAACATATCCAGAAATAAAAAAAAATTGTTTGGCAAAAGACTTTTCACCATGACAACGTAAAACTACGCTCTAATTACGAGATCAACCAACTTTGTAACAAGAAGATTAATAAAAAAACACAAAACGGGTGTTTTTTTAACCGGAGTTTTTTTGCAAGGGCACGGGAAAACCGAAAAAAATTAAACGGAACTGTGTCTGGGGGGATTTCTGCTTCTTCCTCACAAAAGACTTTGGGGGGCTGGCGTTTTGTTGGCCAGTTTCCAAAAAACCCCCGGCGGATTATTTTTAAAAATTTCTTTTTATTTCATAGGGATAAACACTCCAAACGGGATCGGTTGCCCTATGCGGTGCCCCCCTTTTGTTTCCCCCGAAAAAAAGGTCTTACTTTAAATAAAAGGTAAAGTTTGCCGATAAAGATTTCCCCTTTTCAGAAACATTTTTTGTTTTTCTTTTGATTCTTTACTGGTTTTAGCCCTTTTAAATTCTTCATTATTGATTGCGCGCAAAACTAGGGATCTTCTAACCCTTCGGGTTTGCGAAAAATTGTCAATAGCTCTCTAGATACGGTGGGGAAAAGTCTTTCAGAAACTGTTTGTTAAAGTTTTAAACAAACCCTGTGATCTGTGAACTCCCGAATGCCTCTTTTAATTAACCTATTTTTAACAAAATTGATTCACTTGGCCTTTAAATTTTTTTTCCACATCAACTTGAATCTGCAGGATAATTATGGCCCTCTTTGGGTATATCAGTTTATAGCAACAGCAACAGCAAAAGCACTCTTTTGTGTTAATGGCCCCGCATTTTGTATCGAGGCCATGTAAAGACTGTGAGTGCGACTTAAATCTTTTCGTCTAACCCTTTCAGGGTAAAATAAAGTCCATTTGAGGGTGTCGTTTGGGTTGTATTGACAAATTTGGGGTCTTTGTTTTCGTTAGGCGCAGGTAAATAAATTTGCCAAATCGCTTGTTAATAACCATTCTTTTGTGTTTTTTCACTGACCCCGTGTTTTTGGGTTAGTTTTTTAATTGCCGGATTCCCCCCAATATCCTTTTGGTGAATAATAATTTTGTTATTTTTTATTCACCCAAAAATTATGCGCAACAAAATACCCCGGGTCTCCCAACAACAATAAACGCGATTTCTTGCTCTTTTGTTTTTCTGATGGTGATAAAAGTCACTAAATTTTTGGTGGGGGCAATGTCTGGACTGGTTTGCCTTTACTAGAAAATATTGTTTTATTGCTTCAACATTTTTAAATGTGAAAGCTGCACCTGTTCTTTAGTGTGTCATTAAAAAAAAAAACTGCTCAAGTCTCTCCCTTTTTCTACGTCTTGTGCACTGCTATTTGCTCCATAGCTTTGTTATTTTTTTTTCTTCGCTGTATTCCCCATTTTAAAAAAAATTGCAAAATTACTTCCGCTAAAAAAACCATTCACCACAGCGCCGCATATTTTGCGAGGGGAGCCTTTTTATAAATGTATTTTTTTTCTTACATATTTTATTGTCGGGAATTATTTTTGCTGACTAGAAAATCTTTCGGGAAACCCAAGTGCAATGATAGAAATCATTTTGCTTCCTCAAGAAATTTTTTGCCAAGACTGCGGGTTTAATTTTAACGGGTTTTTTCCCAAAGCATTGATTATCCTACACTATCCTCAATAACAGCAAAAGGTATACAAGGTTAGAAACAGTTTTTTGGGTGCTCATTTTTTATAAAATAAAAAAATTATAATTTAATAAAAAACAAAACGTGATGATCATAAGCACAAGGCGCCTAACCCCCTTTTAAAAATGCCCAATTTGATGACCAAGCTATTATGCCCAAAAAGGAAAGGCTGTATTCTTTGGCAGCAGGGGGAAAAACAAAAACGTTCCTGAACTGAATTCAGCATTAAACAGATTCAACAGTTTGGCCCAAACTTTTTAAAGTTCATAACATATGAAGCGCGCTTGGGTCTGAAGGGTGAAAAGTTTTGGGAAAACGTTCTTATTTTGAAACCAAACTTGTAAATAATTTTCTCCCCCTTTATTCTGAACAAAATTTTACGTATGATTTAACGCAAGACCAGTTTTTAAAAAAATCATTTGAGCTTAGGATGTTTCTAACTACAGATTTGGCTTGTTTTCGCCAGCGATCATGGTTTTTTAACTTTAATCATAAGATTTTGTTTTCCCCTTTAAAATGAAAGGCTGGAAAACATAGAACGAACAGGGGGGAAAGTAACCAAACTAGAAATCACAGAAAAAGCTGAATCAGGTGGGACCATTAAAAAAACCGGGCGTGTTGAAGAGGAAAAAAATTAGCAAGTGGGAAAAAAAAAAAAAATTAATGTTACAGAAAATAACTCACTGAAAACTAAAACCGCCAACGCCAACAAGTTGATCAATGCCCCTTTTAAAAACTCCCTGTGATTCAAGGGGCCCCAAAATCTTTATGGGAAAATTGAACTAAAAAAGTTGCCTTTTTGGGGCCATTTCTGTTTGGGGGGTTTATTACGGGTTTTAAAATAAACACAAAGGCAAAAAAAACAAAAACAATCAAAAAAATCTAACCCCTAAAAACAGAAAAAGGGAAATGCACCCAAAAACCCCCAAAAAAAAGCATTTTTGATCCATTTTTAAAAGCAATAAAATTTTAAATTTTTTTTTAAAAAGATCATGGGATTATAAAATGAGAATCAATAAAAAAGACCAGTCTATAAAAAACATTTCCATAACCCAAATTTTAATAATCGGTTTTCTTCGGTTTAAAACTCATTAAAAATCTATGCAAAAAAAGCTGAGGGGAAGACATCCTCAACATGACGCGTTTTTTGAGGCGTGGGTCACTAAAACATTTCTATTTAAGATAAAAAATGCTTGAATTTTTTTGATAATTTAAGAAAATAATAAAATTTTGTCTTAAAGGATGCTTATTATGTCTTGAGGTACTTAACAAAACTTAATTAAGAATTATTTAAGAACTTTTAAGTAACTTGGGGGGACTTGGGATGACTAGTAAAAACTTGAGGGTGATTAGAAGTGGGGTTTGGGGAACCAGTTAAGAAATTGGGATACTTGGTGTGCGCGTGGGGTGGGGGGGGGGGGTGGGGGGCGTGCGTGGTGGGGGGGGGGTGGGGGGGACTCGTGCTGGGGCGGGGGGGGCGTCGTGCGGGGGGGGGGGTGTGGGGAGTGGGCGTGTGTGTGCCGCACCTTTTTAAACGAAGTTCAGAAAAATATTTTATTAACAGTAAAAAAAAAAACAACAAAAATACAGCACACACGCACAAACATTTAAAAAAAAAGGAAGTGCTTGCTAGGAAAAGGGGAAAAGGGTTTTATGGTTGGCGCTTAGCGCCGTAAATTAAGAGGCTGCCTTCTCTCTGTCAATGAAGATTTTCAAAGCGCCACCAATGCATTTATCAAAGCTTGATTTAAAAAACAAGAATTGAATAAAAAATTTTTGTGGCCGCCCCAAGGCACCAAAAAAAGTTGAAGAGGGCGTGAAGTCGAAGCATTAAGCCATAAAAACACACAAAAATATACAAAGTCATGAGGCTTGGTGGAAAACAAGGGACCAACTCTAAAAAACCCCCAAACCCTCCTGCGAGAGTATCTAAAAATAGTCTTTTTCAGTGGTAGGCCTTTTCGTGGTCTTACAGCCGCGCGACGGCCCCACAACCCCGCCTTAACAAACCCAACGCTCCAGTTTGGGGGGGTGAGGTGGGGTTTTTGGGCAATCGGCAAAGTCTCCCATGGGCCATTTTTTTTTGGGGCTAGTAAAACTAACGCTTGGAAGGGTCAAATTTTCCGCCATCAGGTTCAACACGTCGTTTCATGCCGAAAGCTTTAAAGTTGGGTTGGATTTTTGTATTTCGAATGGTTTTTTGTTTTCTGTATAACTCTTGAAAGAAAACGAAGTTTTTTGAAAATTTTGGGTAAGAATAAAACAAAGACACTTCAATTATTTCTTACGCATTGGGTCAACCAGCAAATCTCTTTCGAAGGGCTCCCATTTTTTTTTTTTGACTGTTTTTAAAATTTCTTTGCTTTCTAAGCCAATTCCCTAAAAAAAAAACCCGAAAAGGATTTCTTTTCACTACTTTTTACTGAAACAAACCCGTGTAAGATGGGGGGCTTTCTTTAACAGTTTTAAAATTTTTTGTTTCATCAAATGGATCGAAGGCAGCTCACAAAGCTGGTTTTCAAATATTGTCAAGATCTTCAACTGAGATTCCTTTTTTTGTTGAGGAAAAAAAAAACAATGTTTTTTTTTGGCTTTTAGGGGGGAGAAAAGGCTCGGCCAATTTCTTTGTCAAAAAATTTTCCATGGCCTCATGATAAACAATGTATTTTTTCACAAGATCGGTTTGTTGATCGGAAAGTTTTCCTTGCGAAGATAACAACACTTCATCCATTTCTTGAGTAATATTAGTGTCACTTCCAGCA
>CM031605.1:99179961-99180996 GCA_018398815.1 Conus ventricosus | reverse complement strand
AGGTAGTGCGTCCCACTTATCACCACCACAGCACTGTGACAACAGGTAGTGCGCCCTTATCACCACCACAGCACTGTGACAACAGGTAGTGCGCCCTTATCACCACCACAGCACTGTGACAACAGGTAGTGCGCCCTTATCACCACCACAGCACTGTGACAACAGGTAGTGCGCCCTTATCACCACCACAGCACTGTGACAACAGGTAGTGCGCCCTTATCACCACCACAGCACTGTGACAACAGGTAGTGCGCCCCGCTTATCAGTGCACATGAAAACGGGATGATAGCCACACCTCCCCCTGCACGTGACAAGCCAGACTAACCACACACTCCTGCACGTGAAAAGCCAGACTAACCACACACCCCTGCACGTGACAAGCCAGACTAACCACTCCTCCCCCTGCACGTGACAAGCCAGACTACCCACACCTCCCCCTGCACGTGACAACCCAGACTAACCACTCCTCCCCACAAGTGACAACCCAGACTAACCATTCCTCCCCCAGCACGTGACAACCCAGACTAACCACTCCTCCCCCTGCACGCGACAAGCCAGACTAACCACTCCTCCCCCAGCACGCGACAAGCCAGACTAACCACACCTCCCCCAGCACGTGACAACCCAGACTAACCACTCCTCCCCCAGCACGTGACAACCCAGACTACCCACACCTCCCCCAGCACGCGACAAGCCAGACTACCCACACCTCCCACAGCACGTGACAACCCAGACTAACTACTCCTCCCCCAGCACGTGACAACCCAGACTACCCACACCTCCCCCAGCACGCGACAAGCCAGACTACCCACACCTCCCACAGCACGTGACAACCCAGACTAACCACTCCTCCCCCAGCACGTGACAACCCAGACTACCCACACCTCCCCCAGCACGCGACAAGCCAGACTACCCACACCTCCCCCAGCACGTGACAACCCAGACTAACCACTCCTCCCCAGCACGTGACAACCCAGACTACCCACACCTCCCCCAGCACGCGACAAGCCAGACTAACCACTCCTCCCCCAGCAC
>CM031605.1:99157461-99174961 GCA_018398815.1 Conus ventricosus | reverse complement strand
TGACCATGATGACACGGTGTGATAGGATAGACACAGATGTACACAGTGACACCTTATGCCGTGGTATTGACTATGGTCACTGTGACCATGATGACACGGTGTGATAGGATAGACACAGATGTACACAGTGACACCTTATGCCGTGGTATTGACTATGGTCACTGTGACCATGATGACACGGTGTGATAGGATAGACACAGATGTACACAGTGACACCTTATGCCGTGGTATTGACTATGGTCACTGTGACCATGATGACACGGTGTGATAGGATAGACACAGATGTACACAGTGACACCTTATGCCGTGGTATTGACTATGGTCACTGTGACCATGATGACACGGTGTGATAGGATAGACACAGATGTACACAGTGACACCTTATGCCGTGGTATTGACTATGGTCACTGTGACCATGATGACACGGTGTGATAGGATAGACACAGATGTACACAGTGACACCTTATGCCGTGGTATTGACTATGGTCACTGTGACCATGATGACACGGTGTGATAGGATAGACACAGATGTACACAGTGACACCTTATGCCGTGGTATTGACTATGGTCACTGTGACCATGATGACACGGTGTGATAGGATAGACACAGATGTACACAGTGACACCTTATGCCGTGGTATTGACTATGGTCACTGTGACCATGATGACACGGTGTGATAGGATAGACACAGATGTACACAGTGACACCTTATGCCGTGGTATTGACTATGGTCACTGTGACCATGATGACACGGTGTGATAGGATAGACACAGATGTACACAGTGACACCTTATGCCGTGGTATTGACTATGGTCACTGTGACCATGATGACACGGTGTGATAGGATAGACACAGATGTACACAGTGACACCTTATGCCGTGGTATTGACTATGGTCACTGTGACCATGATGACACGGTGTGATAGGATAGACACAGATGTACACAGTGACACCTTATGCCGTGGTATTGACTATGGTCACTGTGACCATGATGACACGGTGTGATAGGATAGACACAGATGTACACAGTGACACCTTATGCCGTGGTATTGACTATGGTCACTGTGACCATGATGACACGGTGTGATAGCATAGACACAGATGTACACAGTGACACCTTATGCCGTGGTATTGACTATGGTCACTGTGACCATGATGACATGGTGTGATAGGATAGACACAGATGTACACAGTGACACCTTATGCCGTGGTATTGACTATGGTCACTGTGACCATGATGACACGGTGTGATAGGATAGACACAGATGTACACAGTGACACCTTATGCCGTGGTATTGACTATGGTCACTGTGACCATGATGACACGGTGTGATAGCATAGACACAGATGTACACAGTGACACCTTATGCCGTGGTATTGACTATGGTCACTGTGACCATGATGACACGGTGTGATAGCATAGACACAGATGTACACAGTGATATCTTACGGAGCGAAGACATAGGGCGAGGAGATGACTGGTGTTGTTGTGACAGGTGCAGAACGGTCATTGTGTTCAGTGATTTAAAGATACAAAGTTCTATGCAATATGCTGCAGGATACAGCTTGGCGAACAGCCTCCAGCGCTGGACAGCGAAACGCGAAATACATTGTTGTTTTCCTCACTTGGCAGACTTCGCGGACAGACTATGTCGCTTTCACTGTATTGTCCGTTTCTTAAATGGTCAGTTATTGTATCGGACACACAGAGTCTAAATGTAGCACTCAGTCTTTACAGATGCATAGTCAGTATCAAATTTTCAAGATGACTTAATGACAAGAATTTCGACACAAGTTATATCTTTTGTTCGTTTTAAATTGATCAGTCCCAGAGAGAGAGAGAGAGAGAGAGAGAGAGAGAGAGAGAGAGAGAGAGAGAGAGAGAGAGAGAGAGAGAGACAGACAGAGACAGAGACAGAGAGAGACAGACAGACAGACAGATAGACAGATAGACAGACACACAGACAGACAGACAGACAGACAGACCTACAGACAGAAAGAAGGAGGGAGGGAGAGGGAAAGAGAGAGGGGGGACAGAGAAAAGAAGAGAGAAAGGGGGGGAAAGGATCCCCACACAGACAGACAAATAGCAAAAGGCAGAAAGAAAAAGGGGAAGGTGGGCACAAAAGGGAGACAGAGACAGACAAACAACAGACAAAAAAAAAGGCACGTTAATGGGGATACCAAAAAGGAAGGGGAGACAACAAAATATAAATACATCCTTTATAAAAACGAAAGAAAAAATTTGGGTGCCAAAAAAAATTCAATCAAAAAAAAAGAAAACTGCTGAAAACAAAGCTTTCACCCTTTTTTCCTTTTTCTGTTTATACCCGGGTCTTTATTTTCACAAAACCCCCACACCTCCCCTCCCTCCATTTCCCACGAGATTTTTTTGTCCCTTTTTTTTCTTTTCGTGTGTGTTGTTTAAAACTCCTATAGGGGAACATCATTTCATATTTGCCTCCAACAACATGATAAAACCCAACCCATCATTAAACCCGAAAAGCAAAATGTGCTTTTTTAAAAAACAGAACAACTATCACACATACACACACAACACACACACACAGCGACACACAGACACAGACACCCACAAAACCACACAACAAAGAGAGAGAAGAGAGAGAGAGAAGGAGAGAGGAGAGAGAGAAATGCACCCCCCACACAAAACACACACACAAACGCACGCGCCCCGCGCGCCTCACACTTTCACCCCCCAAATTTGTGCAGCATTCAATAACATTCATTATTTAAAACCCCCCCTTTCCGCAGCCTCAGCCCCTCCTCCTCTCTCTCTCTCTCCCTCCCCTCGCCCCCCAAAAACGGTGGGCCCTGTCTGTTTGTCCTTCCGTCTGTCTTCTGTTTTCCCTGTGCTGTGTCTGTCTGCTCTCTCTCTCTCTCTCCCCTCTCTCTCTCCCCTCCTCTTTTCTCTCTCTCTCTCTCTCTCTCTCTTTCCCCTTTTCCCCCCCCCCCATTCATGCGGCTTTTCAAAATAAACCCCAAACACTTGCCTTCCGACACTTTGAGGAAAAATTGCCTGTTTTAAAATTTTCCCAACACACTTGTAAACTTATCAACCCCCTCTCGCGCCTCCGCTCAACAGTGACAAACTTCTAAAGCTTCCCCCAGAAACTGAAACCCTTTTGCCAACTTTCTTTCAGTTATCAAGCACCCCTTTTGTCGGGAACTCCTCCCCTCCCACCCGCTCTTCACAGACTCTCTCTGCTTAAAATCTGGTTCTAAAAAACGATCTTTTTCAGAATTTTTTTTTGGTCTTTCTTCATAGCGTACGATTTAAAAATGCGTTTCCCATGCATTCTCCACCCTTTTTGCCTCTTGTATGTGCACGCCCCCGCTTCCGTCCTGAATCTTATGTGTTTTCGTGTGTGCGTTCTTTTTTGCTTCCCGCGCGGGGGTTTTTTTTTTGTTTTCGTGTTGATTTGCCCTTGGGGGTGTTTGGGTTGTGTGTGGGGTGGGTGCTCCTTTAACTTCTGCATTTTTATTTTGGAAACCCGGCGGGTTTTTCACAAAATTTGGGAGGGGGGTGGGGGGGTGGGTGGGGGTGGGGATGGGGGTTGGTTCTTTTTTTTCTTTTCCCCAAAATTTTCTTGTCGAACGATGTCATTTTTAGGGGGTTTGGGGTTGGGGGTTGCGGTTTTGTGGGGGGGCAAAGGTGGGGGGGGAAATGAGGGGGGGGGGGGGAAATTGGCTTGTGCATCTGTTTTAGTGCTTGTTTTGTGCCCTATTTTTTGGGAGCCTTTTTTTTAAATTTATTGGGGAATTTTTATGCAAACTTTTTTTTTTTCCCTGTATTGAAAACCCGCTCTGGGGAGGGTTTTTTCCTCATCAAAGAGCGCATGTAAGCTCGATTTATTTTAAATTATTATCCCCCATCCCTCCCCCCTCCACTCTCTCTCAATTTTAGGAAGCCCTCGCAGTGTGCGACGAAAGGGTGAACAGCTCCGCAATTATTTTTCTTTCTTTTTTAACCTGCTGGGGACCGGGGCGCTGATTTTTTTAAAAGACAGTGTGGGATTACCCCTTGCACCGGGATTCAAAATTTTTTTTTTTGTTTTCTAAACGGAAAAAAATTATTAAATTTTAAATCCTTTTTTCTCTTAATACAAACCACCCCAGGGAAAAATTCCGTAGTCCCGGCAGACCCTCCTTGCGACGTCGTCGGGATCCTTCTTTTGTTTGGCCCTGAACAAGCCCCAGTTTTTTGGTGACCCTTCACTGGCCACTTAGCTCAGCTCCAGTCCGTCTTCTCAGCCCAAAATTTGGACCCGATGCCGAAGGGGGCCCTGTGTGCCTGTCCCCTTTGAATTCATCGGGCCCCTTTTTCCACTCCAAAACCGTCTTTCCCTTCCCCTTTTCCCATGGGTCCCTTCCTCGCCGATGACAAGGGAAGGGTCTAAGTGCCTGAAAAACTAGTCCCGTGTGCCCCTGTGCCAGTGTGTGAGCCCGGGCCAGCTGGGGAAAGCTTTTAAAACGGGCCCTCACCCCATCTTTTTTAATGCTTTTCGGGCCCACCTTTTTCTCTCACGGGTTGGGCCCCGGGGGGCCCCTCACCAAACAAGAACGTACTTTTTTTTATCCCCCCTTTAAAAAGGGGACCACGATGTGGGGAAAGTTTAGATTTTGTTTGGTTGCATTTTTATTTGGGCAAGCGCCCCCTTTCTATCCCACCCCCCTTTAAAACTCCCCCCCAATCCCCCCCCCTCCCCTTTTCTCCTTTGTTTCCCTTTACCTAACCCCTACCCTTTAACCTCTTAGCTCCAATGTCACGTTCAGCGAGGGGCATGGCTTTTTTAATTCGGCACCATGAAATTTGGGGAACCACCCTTTTACCATAAATTTGCCCGTGATATTTTCCCCCATCCCCCCCCTTTTTCCCCAAAACCCCTTCCCCCCCCACTCCCCACATCCCCCCCCCCCCCCCCCCCCCACACCCACCCTTCTCTTCACCCAAACCCATGTTTCCCGCACCCAAAGCTGGGGGTCACAATAACGGGTGACGCGCTTTTGACGGGGTTCCCCCAGATTGACTTTAAAAAAACCCCCAAGCAATTTCACTTTAAAAATTCCAATAAAACCCTTTTCCCAAAATCGCAAAAAAATTTTTTTACAAACTTATGGGGGGACATTAACAACAGACCAGATTTCCCAGCGTCCCAATGGGCCGACTACGCCAAAACCTAATGGGCCCTTGTCCTCACGAAAAATGCCGTTTTTTCCTCTACCCCCACCAGCCCCCCAGTGATATTTTGTCCCGGCCCAAAGGTGCAAGTAAACTGTCCCACCCAAAACTCACCCACCATCACGTCTTTTACACGACGGGTACTGTTTTTTGTACAGGGAAACCCTTGCAAAAAATGGCTGCGGAAAGTTCGAATAAACAAATCCGGGTTAAATTCGAACAATCTTCTCATTGACCCGCCAAGTTTCCCCCTTTCCCAAACCTCAACAAGGCGTAATGCGAAAACCCCGGGTTTTGATCTTCCCCTTCCCCCTAAAGACGCCCCCTTCGGTGCCCTCTCTCCCACAGAAACATCCCCCCCCCCATGGCCCTCCCTTAAAACCCCCCGTTTGCATTTCTGAAAAACCCAATCCCCATCCCCCCAGCCAGCTCGAAACCACCCCGGGCCCCCCAATCCACATCCTGGGCCAAACCCTCCCCAAGGGTCCCGCCAAAGCCCCGGGGAAAACATCAAAACACAGTTTCCCCCCACACCCACCCAAATATTTCCACATTTTCCCAAAAAAGGCAAAACGAAGCTCTTTTCTTCAAAACATGACATGCAAACACCCAAACAAAACCCAAAACCAACCACCCTCCCCCCTCCGATGTAAAAAACACCACGCCCACCCCATAAATACAAGCAACACAAAACCCGGCACGCACCCTTGGGGCCCAAAAATCAAGCAAACCACCCACGCCATTCCAAACGCCTAAAAAGGGTAACCCAGCAGTACACAATCCCCAAACAAAAGGTAAACACTCGGGTAAAAACCCTTTTAAAAAGGGTTTAAAAACCTTTTGAAACCCCACCCCCAACAAGAAATTCGCCTTAAAAATTCAGAAAAAAAACCACCTAAAAATCTAAACCCCAAAAACACCTCAAAAAAACTCAGTTTATCCCTTTCACCCAACCCAAAACCAAACCACACCATCGGGCACCATACTGATTCTGCTCGGTCCCCCTTTCCCCACCCCCAAAAATTTTTCCATCCCTGCCCACTTTAATGAAAATGGGGGAGCAAGGTTCTGAACGACTCAGAAACAGAACACAACTCTGATAAAAGCCACAGTGCAGAAAACATTTCTACCACTACAAATGTCCCCCCCACCCCAAAACCAAACCACCCAATATCATCTCAGATAAAAAACAACGCTGCTCAGCCCACTGACACAAGGGGCGGGAAAAACAGTCCACAACAGAAACCAAAACACGGGAAAACAAAAAAAACACCCAAAGATAGGGGTTAAAAGATGCAACTCAAAACATTCAGGGCAACTAGCACCCAACAACACTTTAATACCTCGTCATTTTCTTGCAAAACTAGGGGTTGACACTGATATTTTCAAATGTCATTATGGGAAAAGACTCAGCCAAACGTAACATTACCCAAGGGGGCCCTCTTATTTTTAAAAAAGGGGGAAAAGAGCCAAATCATCATGTTCCGGGCCCTCACTGTCGATGATTTTATTCTTTGGGTTTAAAACACTTTCCCCACGCAACAAAAAACACACGGCAAACAAAGTACAAAAAAGGAAAAAAAACACGTGCAAACATACATCAATCAGGGAAAAAACACTTTCCCAACAGCTAAACAAAAACATCAAACATTTTTTTCCCCTCGGGTTTAGACTGGGGGTTTTCCTCCTAAACCCCCCCAATGGACAGCACCCCCCAAAAAACCGTCCCCCTCTCCAACTGACCCTAATTTACAGTGTGGCCAGAGAAAAAAATTGTAAATGCGACCACCCCTCCATTTTCATCCCCAAAAGCGGAGCTCCCACGAAAGGGAAAATTACCCCCCAAACCCCCCCCCCCAGCCCCAAAGGCACAAAAGGGTTGCGTACAGCCTCAAATACCCGACCCAAAATACGGGCAGACAACCCTGCTGAGGACGCCCATTAAAAGACCTTTGTGCGAACCCTGGATGCAGCCCTCGCACCCCCCCCCTTTCCCGGGCCTACGATAGGGAACCCCAAAAGAGACACTGGTCTCATTTTGGGGGTTCTTTAAACCACAGCAGCCCCAACCCCCCAAATCCTGCCCCCGTTCTGCAGCCACCTAAAATTGCCTGGATCAACGGTGGTTCTTTTCCCCAAACCCCACCCCGGCGCCCCCGACCCACAAACCCCGTCTCACCCCATGACAACCCGGCGCCAGCTACCCCCCTTTCCATCCCGGGACCCACATCCCCCTTTATCTTCCCCCAAACCGCGCCCCGTTTTTTAAATTTCCCCAAATTCTACCCCCGCCCAACATTTGTGTGTTTCTCGGGGAACTCAAGTGTGAAATCCCAGTTGGGTGTTTTGGTGTGTTTGTGTGTGTGTTTGTTGTGTGGTTGGGGCTTGCGTGTGTGTGTCTGGGGGGTTGAATGCGAGATGCGTGCGCCCCGTGCGTGTGTGTGGTTTTTGGTGTGTGTGTGGGTGTTTTTGTGTGTGTTTTGTGTTGTTTTGGTGGTTGTGTGTGCGGTGGTGTGTGTGGTGGTTTGTGTAAAGGGCAAGGGGGCGTGGCCTGTGTGTTTTGTTTTCGTGTGTGTGTTTGTGTGTGGGGGTGTGTGGGGGGGGTTGGTGTGAGCGTTTTGGTGCGTGTGAAAAGTGTGTTGTGCATAGTGGGGTGTGTGTGCGCGCGCGCAGGAATACAAGCGCGCTCCGCGCATTCGTGAGAGCGAAAATTTTTAATATACAACCCCACTTTTTTTAATACAATTCTACAATTTTAAAAATACCCTTTTTAAACCCCCAAACCACTCCAACCCCCCCCCCCCCCCCCCCCCCCCTTTTCCCTTCCCCTTTTCCCTTTTCTTAGGGGTTTTTTTTTCGCTTGTTTTTTTTTGTTTTGTTTTGTTTTTTGTTTTTTTTTCCCCAAAACAAGTAAAACATAGGGTCTACTCGGAACAATTTTAGGTGTGTGAAACACCATTTAAATTTCGTTTCCCGGGTTTGGGGGCCCCGAACATCGATTGTTTTTAATTTGCTACACTTCCGACTCCCCGTTTTGGGGGCTGAAAAAAACTTAAACCACCTCCTGCTTTTGGGACCAGGAACCTTCTCCCCCGCCAAAAACGTTGGAATCACAGATTTTTAAAAAAAAAAAAAAACCCTTTTTTTTTTTTTTTTTCTTTTTTTCTTTTCTTTTTGGGTTTGTTGTTGTTTTTTTGGTTTGTTAATTTTTTGTTTTTGTTTTGTTTTTTTTTGTGTGTTTTGTTTGCCTTTTTTTCATCACACTCTTTAAACCCTCTCAAAAGGGGTTTTGGGCTAAATTAGCCTCATCGCATCCTTTTTAAATTTGCACCGCTGTAAACTTTTTTTTTTTCCCTTTTTTTTTTTTTTTTTTGGTGTGGTGTGTTATCGCCCTTTCATTGTTTTAACCCTGATACTTTTTTTTTCCCTTTTTTTCTATTTGTTCGACTTGTCCCTTTAAAACCCTTTGTTCTTTTTGTTTTTTGTTTTTTTACGACTAATTAAATTTTTCCCCTAAAGATAAAATCCTTTTAAATCTTTTTTTGGGCATAAATTTAAACCCTTTAAATTCTTTGTGTGCGTTTGTCCATCTTTGTGCGTTACCACAAACGTTACTTTTCCACCTGTTTTGGGTTTTGTTTTTTGTTGTTGTTTTGTTGTTTTTTTTTAAAGCCTATAATTTAATTCTCGTTTTTTTTTTTGTAAAAACCCTTCTTCTTCGTCGTTTTTGTCCCTTTCTGTTCCCTTACTCCCCATGCCTTTCTCAAAAACCCCCCCGCCCCAGGATTTTCAAGTTGGCCCAAATCTCAAGCTATCATTTTTTTAAAAATAAGGCCCCCAAAAATCTAAATCACTCTTAAAACGGGGCACCCCATCCATTACAATTTTTTTTTGGGGCCCAAAAAAAAGTGAAAAAAGGGTTTTAGACTCCGAAAATAACAAAAATAACCTTATTAGCTTTCCCCTGAAACAACAAGAACGACCGACAGTAAACAACCCCAACTACGGGCCCCTTGCCGTAAACATTAAACCCAATCAATTGCCAACATTACCCGCGAAAGAACTGTTTTAAAAAACAAATACGTCGAAATTTTATCTGGATTGAAAAAAAAACCCCAAAATCCCCCCCATTAATAATCGGACTTTATAAAACCCCCAAACTTCCACATCCAAGGGAAATGAAAACTTGTACAAATTTTTGGATTGGATCTGCCCACAAAAATTTAAAAATTTCCCTACTGTTAGGGGGCTTTAAAATAGATAATTTTAAAAAAACAACCAGCTTGGACAAGTACACTATCACTCCGCACTCCCCTCAGTTAGTACAAACCCCAACCCAGAAAAAACCCAAAACAACGCGACCTTTTTGATCAAATACACTAACAACAAAACCGCAAAACTAAATTTTCGTTTGGGACATTCGGTATTGTGTCACTGTCCAGTCCCTTTCTGTTGGGCCTTTAAAACTCCCAAAACCACCCCCCAAAGGTCCACGACCCTCCAAAACCGCTCTTCAAAAAGTTTTAAAGAAGCAGCATACCTCAAAGACTTTTAAAAATTTCCCCATTTCAAAATTAACTTAAATTTTCAGACTCGATGATGCACTGTCCTTTTGGTACCAAACATTCCCACCATCATAAATAAACACCCGCCGTTTCATCAAAAAAAAGTTAGGGATCCCCCAGTGAACCCTGGGTAACTCCCCGAATTTTCTGCAAGAAATGGTACTACGTCCAAACCCCAAGGCAGCAAATTTTTTTTGACGAATACAAAAGCAAAGAAAAAAATTTTTTTCAAACAAGTTGAAAAAACCAAACGAGACTACTTTTTAGTCAAATGATAACGGGTGCAAAATCCAACAGCCGCCAATGTGGAGGGGAAAAAACAATATTGTACGCAACAAGCGTACAAATTCACAAAATTCAAGCACCAACTCACCCCGGACAAATTTAATACCCACTTTTCTGTCAAAAATCAAAAACCCTTACCCCAAGCTTCACAGACTAAAAGAGCACCAAATGAAAATACATGCCCACTTCCCTAATTAAACCCCTTTTTTCAAACAAAAACTTGATCCCCCGTAACCCAATTTAAAATTTCCCCCTTTTTGCTGTACATGAAAAAAATAGGGATGCCCCATAGCGCAATTTTAAAAAATAAAAAATCCCTGGGGCCTGATTTAAAATACCCACATTTCTTCTCAAACCCCGCTCTAACCCTTCCCTTTTTGAGTCCTTAAATACATAAATAACTACCATTGGAAAAATAATGTTTTCCCCCAGGCGTTCAAAAACGCCAAAGTAATCCCCCCCTTCCCAAAAAACAAATGGGTTTTTCGGGTCCAAAAAAATTTTTAGACCTATATCCTTTTTCGATTCTATCCAAACCCCTTTAAAGACACAAAAAACCCCACACGTATCTCAGTTCATGGAGAAAAACAAACTATTTTACCCACTTCCCAAACTGGATTTCCCATCAATCATTTCCCGCCACACAGCATTATCACGAATGGTGACTCATGGCTTTTCCCAAAAAGAACCAATCCCCAAAAGACAGGGGGTTTTCTTTTTTTGACTTCAAAAAAAGGGTTTTATCTTTTTATCATTTTCCCTTCTTAAAAAAATCTGTTTTACTTAACCATACCCCACAAAAACTCATTTTTCCAATCATACTTGAACGAAGGACTCATATGTGGGGCTTAATGGGAAAACCTCCACTTCAGACTTTTTCCCGACAGGGGGGGCCCCCCCCAGGGGGTCTGGGACTAGGCCCCCCACTATTCTGCATCTTCTTTAATGAATTTTTCCATTGTCCGTATCAGAGAAAAATCCCCGACAAATTATTTTTCTGATGACTCGCGCTCCCCAAAAGAAAAGGGAGTGATCTACAACAATAGAAACTTTTCTTTCCCGGAAAGTCTAAACGACGTGTTCCCGACTGGGGTCATTCAAAATCAATGGCATACAAACCCCCCAAAACCCAAAACTATGATTAAAGCTACCCCCAAAAACAAACCCTTGACTCCCCTTTGCCCCAAAACTTTAGTTGAATGGCACTTCTATCGAGCATTTGATAGCATCGTTTTTTAGGGGTTTAAAGAAAGATAAAGAATTGAAATGGCAACTCATCTAAAAAAAGTATGCAAGGTAGCCAAAACCCCCTTTTTCCCCCTTTCTCAATTAAAGCGTTTTTTAAATCAAAAAGTAATGTGCTTTAAAATTTTTTCAAAGCGCACATAATGTCACGTATAAATTTCGCCTCAACAGTGGGGCCGGGAGTAGAGACGTCCACAAAAAAAAGGCTGAATTCCTCCATAAGGCACAAAGCTTTCCCATCCACTTTTATCTCCCAACAACAGACGAAAAACTAAAAAACGCTGAACAACTTTCCCCTGAATAGGGAAAATTTGGGAAAACAACAAGGCATCATTTTTGGTTTTTTCAATCTTTACAGATACTTAAAACCCTTTTAATTTAATTTTCCCTTTTTACAAGATCGAACAGCTTTTCTGCTCGAAAGAAATTCCTTCTTCCCCCACCCACGCATTTTTTCTATACAAAAACAAGCCAGCTTACTCGGACCAATTTTCCCGGAAACCCACTTCCAAACCCAATCTACCAAAAAATAAAACTTTAAAACCTTTCCAAAAGGGAAAATTTTCATAAACATTTTATGTCTCAAAGGAGTTAAATTATTCGATTACAATGATTTTGTCCCTTCGCAAAGTCTTTTGTAACATACTTTGGGTTTAAACGTCTCAACATAAAACCACCCCGTTTAAAAACGCTCAACCCACTCCCCCTCTTCACCATCCCTTTTCCTTTCCCCCCCCTACCTACCATTTTCTCTTCCCCACCCCCCTCTGACCCTTTTCTCTCTGATTTTTGTTTTTGGGTTTTCTTGTAATTTCCTTTTGTTTTAAACCCTCCCCCCCCCTCATTAGTGCTTTTAAGAGCATTTGCTTATTTATTTAAATTAAAAATTTTTCAGTTGCTTTTGTTGAATTTTCGTAAAGAAAAGTATGTGGGTGAAATAATGTATTTCATGACCCAAAGGGCGATTGTAAGACGGGCTTTGGGCCCAAAAAATCTTCATCCTTGGGTTTAAAGATCAATCAATCAAAACAAACAATCCTCTCCCTCTCTTTTCCTTCCCCCCTCTCTCTCTTCTCTCTCCTCCTTTCCCTCCCCCCTCCCTCCCCTCTCTGCCAATACAAAACCCCTTTCCGCTACTTTTTTCCCCCCTTTCCACCCCCCACCCCACACCACCCCCCCCCTCCCTCCTCCCCTCCCTCATTTTGCCCTAAAGGGAAAAAAGAATAAACTTATGGGAAGGGGCTGACAAAGCAAAGGCATTTTGGGGGGGGGGGGGGGGGGGGGGGGGGGGGGGGGGGGCCATGGGGCGGCAAAAGAACGCAGCAGGACAAATAGGGGGGCCCACACCCCTTCCACTCCCGGGGCCCCCCCCGGGGGCCTTCACTGCCCCTTGGGGGGGGAGCCAAGGGGGCGATTAGGTGAATCTTTGAGAGAAGGGGGTGTGTGGGTGTGTGTGTGTGGCGTGCGTGCGTGCGTGCGTGCGTGCGGGCGTTTCGTGCGGCGTGCGTGTGTGCGGGTGGGGTGTGTGGGTGTGTGTGTGTGTGGGGGTGGGGTGCGAGGGGCCATAAAACAAGGGCGGGCAAAGAACAGAATAGATGATTTTTTTAGGGGAAACCCATCTTTATTTATTCCCATTTTAGAGCTCTGCTAACACACAGTCAATATCCCCATTTCAGTCATTTAAAAAACAATTTTGCCCCCTTTTTTTTTTAACAAATCTTTTTTCGTTGAAGCAAACTATTTTTTTAATAATCATTTCTGGTGATTTGTAACAAAACAAATATTTCACACACAAAAAAAAAGGGAAAATCAATTTCAATTGGGAAAATGTGGGCAGATTCAGAATGAGTTTCTCCCCTTTTCCCCTTTTTTTTCTCTCTCTCTCCAAAAATTTCTTTATTCATTGTGTAAACTCCCCCCCCCCCCCCCCCTTTTTTAAATTTTTTTTTGCTTGATTCACCCAGAGAGAAGAAGAGAGAGAGAAAAAAGAGAGAGAGAAGAGAGAAGAGAGAGAGAGAGAATTTTATATGGGCCCCTTTCGTTTTTGGTGTAACCGTTGTAGGCTCAAAAAGTTTATTTTTGGGGGGGCACCGACTTAAAAGGGGATCCCCCTTTAGCCCTTTGGGGTCTTTAAAAAATAACTTTCCCTTTTGCTCCCTTTTCCCCCTGGGAAAATAATAACACCTCCCTCCGATTTTCCCTTTTTTCTCTCTCTCTCTCGTCCCCTCTCTCTCTTCTCCCCTCTCTCCCCTCTTTTCCCTCTCTCTCCACTCTCCCCTCCCTTCTCTCTCCTCTCTCCCTCTCTCTCCAAACAGTTTGTTTTTCCCATCTTCTGTCTGGCTGTCTGCCACCCTCAAACCCCAAACCCCCCCCCCTCTCTCTTCTTCTCTCTCCTCTCCTCTCTCTTCTCTCTCCCCTAGTAATTAGGGTAAGAATTTTATCCAAAATAAAAAGGGTACATACATTTTAAAGATGGTGAAAAACCAGGCGACATGTGTAAACATCTTCTCCTCCTCCCCCCCCTTATAATTAGGGTAAGATATCGATCTAAGCTAAAGACTATATAAATTGCAAATATTGTGTAAAAACAGGGGGACATGTGTAAACCAGCCTGTCTTTCCCCTCCCTCTCTCTCTCTCTCTTCTCTTCACTCTTCTCTTCTCTTTCCCCTTTTTCTCTCTCTCTCTCTGTCTCTCCCCCCCTCACTTCTTCCCCTCTCCTCCTCTCCCTCAACCCCTCTCTCTCTCTCTCTTTCCCCCGCTCTCTCTCTCCCCCCAATCTCTCTTTCTCTCTCTCTTCCCCCCCCCCCTCTCTCCCTCCTCTCCCTCTCTCTCTCTCTCTCTTTTCCCCACTCTCTCTCCCCTCCTCCCTCTTTTCCCCCCCAAATCTCTCTCCTCCTCTCTCCCCTCCCCCCCGCTCTCTCTCTCTCCCCCTCTCTCTCTCTCTCCCTCCCCTCTCTCATCCTCTCTCTCTCTCTCCCCCTTTCTTCTTCTCCCTTCCCTCTCTCCCCTCCCTTCCCTCTCTCCCCGCCCTCTCTCTCCCTCTCCCCTCCCACTCTTTCTCTCTCTCACCTCTCTCTCTCTCCCCCCCCCCTCTCCCACTCCTCTCTCATCCCCTCTCTCCTCCTCTCTCCCTTTTCTCTTTGCCCCTCTCTCCTCCTCTCCCCTCAAAGGGGGCTCTGGGGTTTGCCCCGTGGGGCCCTTCTCTTTGGTTTGGGGCCCCTTTCAAACTCAGTTTTTGACGGGGAACACCCAAAACGGGGACACTGTAGAAAGCAGCTTTTAAAAGGGGCCTGCACAGCGCTTTATGGAATGGGCTCCCGGGTTGCATAACCCCGGGGGTTAAAGAATGATTTTGTGTGCTTTCGTGCGTGCGTGCGTGCGCGCGTGTTTGTGGTGTGTGTGTGGTGTGTGTGTGGTGTGTGTGTGTTTGTGTGGGGTGAACATTATACGTCAGTACAAAACCCTGAGGTTTAACGACAATAAATTGGTTTCAGTCAGTTTAGAACATTAAAATTTTTTCGAAATACACATGCAGACTCACTTTCCCCACATCCCCTTACACATACACCCCCCAAAACATTCACCACGCACACACACACACACACACACACACACACACCCCCCACACACACACACACACAACACACACACACACACGCACGGCCCCGCAACGCACCACGCACCCCCACACAACACCCACACACAAAAAACTCACACACACACCCACACACCCCCACACACACACACACACACATAAAACACACACCCCACACACACACACACACACCACACTAAAATATCAAAGAAGAAGGAAAAGGGGTGGGAGAGGTGAAAGGGGAGAAAGGGGGGGGGAAGCTGCAGCATAAATCTCTCATCAGATTTTTTGCGGGGAAAAAGAAATAACGGGCCCTCCCATCCCCCAAAACTTCCTTTTTAATTTTGAGCACACGGGCAAGATGTTGGACTTTTTTATCAGACCTCATACACACAAAAACCAACTGTGAAACACAGATAGAAAAAGTAATGAAAAGCGAATTTTGGGGAGCCACGCTTGGGTGAGAAACATTCGCCTTTCGTATCAAACTGAACAACGCAGCTCCTGGTTTTTGATGGGGACCAAATTTAACCCCATTTTTTCATTTTTTCCATCATTTTTACGGCTAAAATTCTTTCTTTCACAGACCTCCCCTAAAGTTTGTTTGCTTGTGTGTCGGGTTTTTTAGCAAGAAAGGCGCGGGGACTATTGAAAGGGTTTGACCCCACCCGGGAGGAAAGAACTCCGGACCAAAAGGAAAAAATCCCCTTATTTTTGATGCCGGGTGGGGACCCAGATCTGAAGACCAAAATCCGGGTCGAACACAGATCCAAAGTGGCCAGGAAGAGCCAGAACTACCGGGCAAAGTTTTGGGCGAGAATGATGGAGATGAAAGCCCCAAAATACCGGACATTTTTGACGGGGGAAATGGGGATTAAGCCCCCAAAACCGGACATCGTTTTTACGAGAGATGATGGGGATGATGCCCCAAAATACCGGGCACGTTTTTTACGAGAGATAAAGGGATATGCCCAAACTACCGGACTCCCTTTTTTCAAAGATATGGAGAGATTAAACTGCCCCCAGGCAAATCCCTTTTGGATTGAAATTTTCAATGCGGCAAGCAGGAATCCAGATCAAGGGCGGGCCACATTTGGTCAACCTCGGTGGAGGCCTTTGCTCTCCCAATTTTCTTCTCCTCCTCCTCCTCCTCTTCCTCGTTTGTCCTCCTTCCAATTTCCCTTTTTTCCTTTTCCCACCTCTTCTTCTCCTTCTCCTCCTCCCTTCCTTTTTTTTCCTTTTTTTCGCCTTCCCTTTATCTTTTTCTCTTTCTTCTTTTTTCTTTTCCTTCTTCTTCTTTTGCATTCCTTTTTCGCATTCTTCTTCGCATCCTTCGCAAAATTTTTCTTCGCATTCTTTTCCCTTCCCTTTTTCCTTCTTCTTCCCCAAACTTCGCATTCTTCTTCGCATTCTTCTTCCCTTTTTTTTTTATTTTCATGAAAAACGGGTTTTTTTTGTTTGGAAAATTGGGAATCCCCTTTTATTCGGATTTTTAAAGATTTGGTTTGTAAACCCCCAAAACTTTTTTTAAACGATACCGCCCGTTTTTTTCGAACCTTTTTACCCAAAAAAAAACTCAAATAAGCAAAGTAGTATTTCACTAAAGTTTAAAATTTTTAAATGATCCTTGGGGGCATTTAAAATTTGAAAACGTTTTACATTTCTTTGAGTTTTTCGGAGTTTCGCGTTTTTCCCCCCGTGTCCTTTTTGAAAAAAAATGGAACAACTGGGAAATTTAAAGTAAAAAGACCGGGCCGAATTTGGAAAAACTACTATTCCCCCTAAAAAGTTTACCCTTTTTTTTCAAAACTATTTTTAAATGCCTTCTCACCACCCCCACCACCCCCTCTCTCACCCCTCTCCCTTTTCTCTCTCTCTCTTCCTCTCTCTCCCCTCTCTCCTCCTCACTCTCTCTCTCTCTTTTTCTCTCTCTCTCACTCCGAAAAAGAAAGAAATTTACAGGCAGGAAAGAAATTTTTAAAAAAGTAATAAAGCCTGGGGAATGCAATTTTTTTTATGATCATGTTTTTTTTTAAAAAAAAAATATATAAAATAAAAATAAGTAATCATGTATAAACCCCCTTTACAAAAGGTATTTAGGGCCCTTTCAAAAAAAAAAAAAAACGTATCTGCAGCGGTGGGAAACGCCCCGTGTGCCCTCCTCTCTCTCTCTCTCTCCTTCTCTCTCTCCCTAGTAATTAGGGTAAGATATCGACAAATCTAAAAGCTACATACATTTCAAGATGGTGTACAACAGCGACATGTGTAGCATCTCTCTCTCTCTCTCCCCTTATAATTAGGTAAGATATCGATCTAAGCTGAAAGACTATATAAATTGCAAATATTGTGTACACAGGCGACATGTGTACCAGCCTGCTTCCTCTCTCTCTCTCTCTCTCTCTCTTCTCTCTCTCTCTCTCTCTCTTCTCTCTCTCTCTCTCTGTCTCTCTCTCTCTCTCTCTCTCTCTCTCTCTCTCTCTCTCTCCTCTCTCTCTCTCTCTCCGCTCTCTCTCTCCTCACTCTCTCTTTCTCTCTCTCTTCCCCCCTCTCTCTCTCTCCCTCTCTCTCCTCTCTCTCTCTCTCTCTCTCTCCCTCTCTCTCTCTCTC
>CM031605.1:99147461-99149961 GCA_018398815.1 Conus ventricosus | reverse complement strand
CATTCCTTGATTCCCTCTACATTCCTTGATCCCCTCTACATTCCTTGTTTCCCTCTACATTCCTTGATCCCCTCTACATTCCTTGATTCCCTCTACATTCCTTCATTCCCTCTACATTCCTTCATTCCCTCTACATTCCTTGATCCCTCTACATTCCTTGGTCCCCTCTAAATTCCTTGACTCCCTCTACATTCCTTGATTCCCTCTACATTCCTTGATCCCTCTACATTTCCTTCATTCCTCTCCATTCCTTCATTCCCTCTACATTCCTTGATTCCCTCTACATTCCTTCATTCCCTCTACATTCCCTTTATCCCCTCTACATTCCTTCATTCCCTCTACATACCTTGACCCCCTTCTTCATTCCCTCTACATTCCTTGATTCCCTCTACATTCCTTGATTCCCTCTACATTCCTTGATCCCCTCTACATTCTTGAACCCTCTACATTCCTTGAACCCTCTACAGTCCTTGATTCCCTCTACATTCTTGATTCCCTCTACATTCCTTGATTCCTCTACATTCCTTGATTCCCTCTACATTCCTTGATTCGTTCTTCATTCCCTCTACATTCCTTGATTCCCTCTACATTCCTTGATTCCCCCTACATTCCTTGATTCCCTCTACAGTCCTTGATTCCCTCTACATTCCTTGATTCCTTGATTCCCTCTACATTTCCCTTTATTCCCTCTATATTCTTGATCCTTCATTCCCTCTCCATTCCTTCATTCCCTCTACATTCCTTGATTCCCTCTACATTCCTTGATCCCCTCTACATTTCTTGAAACCTCTACATTCCTTGAACCCTCTACAGTCCTTGATTCCCTCTACATTCCTTGATTCCCTCTACATTCCTTGATTCCATCTACATTCCTTGATTCCCTCTACATTCCTTGATTCGTTCTTCATTCCCTCTACATTCCTTGATTCCTTCTACATTCCTTGATTCCCTCTCCATTCCTTGATTCCCTCTACAGTCCTTGATTCCTCTACATTCCTTGATTCCTTGATTCCCTCTACATTCCTTGATTCCCTCTACATTCCTTGATTCCCTCTACATTCCTTGATTCCCTCTACATTCCTTCATTCCCTCTACATTCCTTCATTCCTTCTTCATTCCCTCTACATTCCTTGATTCCCTCTACATTCCTTGATTCCCTCTACATTCCTTGATCCCCTCTACATTCCTTGTTTCCCTCTACATTCCTTGATCCCTCTACATTCCTTGATTCCCTCTACATTCCTTGATTCCCTCTACATTCCTTCATTCCCTCTACATTCCTTGATCCCCTTACATTCCTTGGTCCCCTCTAAATTCCTTGATTCCCTCTACATTCCTTGATTCCCTCTACATTCCTTGATTCCCTCTACATTCCTTCATTCCCTCTCCATTCCTTCATTCCCTCTACATTCCTTGATTCCCTCTACATTCCTTCATTCCCTCTACATTCCTTGATCCCCTCTACATTCCTTTATTCCCTCTACATACCTTGATTCCTTCTTCATTCCCTCTACATTCCTTGATTCCCTCTACATTCCTTGATTCCCTCTACATTCCTTGATCCCCTCTACATTTCTTGAACCCTCTACATTCCTTGAACCCTCTACATTCCTTGATTCCCTCTACATTCCTTGAACCCTCTACATTGCTTGATTCCCTCTACATTCCTTCATTCCTTCTTCATTCCATCTACATTCCTTGATCCCCTCTACATTCCTTGGTCCCTTCTAAATTCCTTGATTCCCTCTACATTCCTTGATTCCCTCTACATTCCTTGATCCCCTCTACATTCCTTCATTACCTCTCCATTCCTTCATTCCCTCTACATTCCTTGATTCCCTCTACATTCCTTCATTCCATCTACATTCCTTGATCCCTCTACATTCCTTCATTCCCTCTACATACCTTGATTCCTTCTTCATTCCCTCTACATTCCTTGATTCCCTCTACATTCCTTGATTCCCTCTACATTCCTTGATCCCCTCTACATTCCTTGAACCCTCTACATTCCTTGAACCCTCTACATTCCTTGATTCCCTCTACATTCCTTCATTCCCTCTACATTCCTTCATTCCCTCTACATTCCTTCATTCCCTCTACATTCCTTGATTCCCTCTACATTCCTTGATTCCCTCTACATTCCTTCATTCCCTCTACATTCCTTCATTCCCTATACATTCCTTCATTCCCTCTACATTCCTTGATTCCCTCTACATTTCTTCATTCCCTCTACATACCTTCATTCCCTCTACATTCCTTGAACCCTCTACATTCCTTCATTCCCTCTACATTCCTTGATCCCCTCTACATTCCTTCATTCCCTCTACATTCCTTGATTCCCTCTACATTCCTTGAACCCTCTACATTCCCTCATTCCCTCTACATTCCTTGATCCCCTCTACATTCCTTCATTCCCTCTACATTCCTTGATTCCCTCTACATTCCTTGAACCCTCTACATTCCTTCATTCCCTCTACATTCCTTCATTCCCTCTACATTC
>CM031605.1:99142098-99143561 GCA_018398815.1 Conus ventricosus | reverse complement strand
AGCCCCTCATTCCTTCCACATCCAGGCCCGATCCATTTCTGACAAAGGCCTGAAGAGACAGACGCGTTCCTTTGACAGATAGAGAGAAAGAATGACAGAGAGAAAAAGAGAGTTAGAGAGAGGGAAAAGAGAGAGAGAGAGAGAGAGAGAGAGAGAGAGAGAGAGAGAGAGAGAGAGAGAGAGAGAATAACAGAGAGAGAGAGTGAGTGAGTGTGTGAGAGGGAATGACAGAGTGAAAAAGAGAGAAAGAGAGTGAGAGAGACAGAGACAGAGACAATTACACAGAGAGAGAGAAAGAGATAGGGGAGAGAGAGAGAGAGAGAGAGAGAGAGAGAGAGAGGAGAGAGAGAAGAGAGAGAGAGAGAGAGAGAGAGAGAGAGAGAGAGGGTGGATGTGCGGTTTTGAAATTGGATTTACAGTCAGAGAGAGGAACGGAATAAGTTTTCTGTCGATCTAAGAACAAATGGCGGAATTGGATGTTTTTGATTGATGATCTAGACGCTTCCCCTACCCCAACCCCCTTCTCCCTACCCATCTGCCCGTTGGGGTTGTTAGCTTGGGGGTTGAGTAGATAAGACACTTGAACGAATCACGATCCAAAAGACGAGAAAGGAAAAACAACGAAAGACAGAAAAAAAAAAGGGGGGGGGGGGGGGTCTAGGCGATTGACGGGAGCGTTTGAGCTATGATTAGAGGGGTAAAAATATAAGTGCGAGGAGGGATTGTGGTGGGAGGGGTAGGGGGTGGGGGGTAGGGGGCAGGGAAAGGGGGAGAAGGTAACAGCGGGAGAAACTGTGTAGTGGTGCAAATAAAATCAATGACCTTATTTGACAACTGTGACAACAACAAATATGTGGGTAGGAAAACAACAGAGACATGTGGTCAGATGTCCGTTCGACTGCACTTTTTCCTTCTTTCTTTCTTTCTTCCTTTCTTTCTTTCTTTAAGGATGCTAAAAAACCCGAGATTTAAGAAGAGAAATCGAATGACATGAGAGAAATACTGCTGAGCTGTAGGAAAAGAGGAAAATCATCATTGGCTGAATCCAGTTCATTGTCTGCTTAAAATTTGGTTAGATCCCATTTGCGATGATAAGAATAATGCAATGTCAATAGTTTTTCCCACTGAAACAGAAGTATTTGAAAACGTAATTTGCAAAGAAAAAGGAAAAATGTAATTAACATCTGATAAAGTGACAAACCGAGGAAGGCCACTTCCTCCTTTTTTTCACTGCTTCATTCATTGTGGTTTCTCCCCTCCCCGCCACCTGACCCCAAACCTCTCCCTCTGGCTCTCTCTGTCTCTGTCTCTCTCTGTCTCTCTCTCTGTCTCTCTCTGTCTCTCTCTCTGTCTCTGTCCCTCTCTGTCTCTCTCTGTCTCTGTCTCTCTCCCTGTCTCTCTCTGTCTCTCACTCTGTCTCTGTCCCTCTCTGTCTCTCTCTCTGTCTCTCTCTTTCTATCTCT
>CM031605.1:99127098-99134598 GCA_018398815.1 Conus ventricosus | reverse complement strand
AAGTCGAGTGTTTGAAGGTGTCTGTCGGTGATGATGATGATGATCATCATCATCATCATCATCATCATCATCGTCATCGTCGTCGCGTCGTCGTCGTCGCGTCGTCGTCTCATCATCATCATCATCATCATCATCATCATCATCATCATCAACATCATCATCATCATCATCATCTCTACGTAAAAATGCTAACCATGAAGAATGGTGACAAAATATGCCGCGAGACTCATCACATATCTGCTGCATTCATCATCATCATCATCACATCATCATAAATCACATCATCATCATCATCATCATCATCACATCATCATCATCATCATCATCATCATCATCTCTACGTACAAATGCTAACCAGAAGAATGGGACAAAATATGCCGCGAGACTCAGCACATATGCTGCATCATCATCATCATCATCATCGTGTGTGTGTGTGTGTGTGGTGTGTGTGTGGTGTGTGTTGTGTGTGTGTGTGTGTGTGTGTGTGTGTGTGTGTGTTCGCGCGTTTTATTCAGTGTTTTTAACCGCACAAAAGTTCACTTTGTGTTACCAGGCTTTCTCGTGCACTGTCCCATTTGAAGAACATAAGCGCTTCTTTTAAACACACGGGAGTCTCGCGTGCAAAACATTGATAAACGAGAGAACTGCAGTTAGAAAAGAAAATGGATCGGTCCCTAGGAGAATACAATGTCTCTATCACCAGGGGGAAATGAATCTGAAACAAGCAGACTCAGACTAGCAAGTGGACAGCAACAGAAGCTTAGCAATACTGGGTCAGTGAGGTGGAGGTGGGCTGGGTGGGGTGGGGAGGGGTGGGGTTGGGTGGGGAGGGATGTTGGATGGGGGGGGAGGGTGGGGAGGGATATGGTTGGGTGGGAGGGATCATGGGTTGGATGAGGTTAGGTGGGGAGGGATGGTGGGGTGGGATGGGGGTTTGGGGGGGAGGGGTGGTGAGGATGGGTGGGGTTGGGTGGGGAGGGACATGGGTTGATGGGGTTGGGTGGGGAGGGATGGTGGGGTGGATGGGTTGGTGGGAGGGATCATGGGGGGGGATGGGTTGGGTGGGGAGGGATCATGGGGGTTTTAATGGGGTTGGGTGGGGAGGATCATGGGGGGGGATGGGGTTGGTGGGGAGGGATCATGGGGTTGGATGGGGTTGGGTTGGGAGGATGGTGGGTTGGATGGGGTTTGGGGGGGAGGGATCAGGGGTGGATGGGTTGGGTGGGGAGGGATGGGGGGGTGGATGGGGTTGGGTGGGGAGGGATCATAGGGTTGGATGGGGTTAGGTGGGAGGATGGGGGGTGGGATGGGGTTTGGGGGGGGAGGGTGGTGGGTGGGATGGGTTGGGTGGGAGGGATCATGGGGTTGGATGGGGTTGGGTGGGGAGGGATCATGGGGTGGAGGGTTGGTGGGGGGGATCTGGGGTTTGGATGGGTTGGTGGGGGGGGATGGTGGGTTGGGTGGGGTTGGGTGGGGAGGGATCAGGGGGTGGATGGGGTTGGGTGGGGAGGGATGGTGGGGTTGGATGGGTTGGGTGGGGGAGGGTTTGGGGGTTGGGGGGGGGTGGGGGGGGTCGGGGTGGGTGGGGGGGTGGAGGTGGTGTTTGGTGGGGTGGTTGGTGGGGGTGGATGTGGTTGGGTGGGTGGGGGGGGTTGGTGGGGAGGGGGTTGGGGGGAGGGATGGGGGGGGTGGATTGGGTGGGTGGAGGGAGTCATTGGGGGGTTTGGGGGTTGGGTGGGGGGAAATGGGGGGGGATGGGGTGGGTGGGGAGGGAAGGGATGTGGGGTTGGGTGGGGAGGGGGGGTTGGATGGGGGTTGGGGGGGGAGGATCTGGGGGGGGGTTGGGGGTTTTGGGTTTTTGGGGGTTTGGGGGGGGTTGGGGGGGGTGGGTGTGGGGGGGTGTTGGGGTGGGGTGGGGGGGGGGTTTGGGGTGGGTGGGGGGTGGGGGAAAAGGGGTTGGGGTGGGGGTTGGTGGGGGTTGGGGGGGGGGGAAAAGGGGTTGGGGGGGGTTTGGGGTGGGGGGGTTTTTGGGGGTTGGTGGGGGGTTGTGGGGGGGGGGGTGGGGGTGGGGGGGGGGGTTTGGGGTGGGGGGGGGTGGGGGGTTTGGGGAGGAGGGGGGGAAAGGGGGAGGCTAAAAGGGTTTGGGACAACGTGTTTGGGTGGTTTTCCATCAAGGGGGGCCTTTGGGTCAGGCGACTGTACGTCATGTGTAAAAAGGTCTTTGACCCTCCCCTTTGGGGGAAAACTGCCACACACTGCAAAACGTTTCTTTTTCCCATTTCCCCCTTACATCACACAGAGGGGGGGGGGGGGGGGGGGTTTCACGACAGGAGGATTTAGGAGAAAAAAACAGAGTGAAAAAAGGGTGGAGGGGAGTTTGGGCCACAGGGGTAAAAGAGAGAGAGAGAAAGGAGAGAGAGAGAGATTTAGTGAAGAGAGAGAGAGACGACAGACAGACAAAACAGACAAGACGACACAGAGAGAGAAGAAAAGGAGAGAGAGAGAGGAGAGGAAGAGGGGAAAAGAGAGAGAGAAGAAGCAGAAAATGGATCCCCTATCGCAGGGACAAAACAAAAGCCAGACAGGGAAGGGCTCGGGCAAAAAGAAATTTCCATGATAATACATTTTTAGGAAAACTATTTAAGCCCATTGGGAAAAAACTATGAAAAAATTGACAGTTGGGAAAAAACTATGATAATAAAAATTTGGGAAAAACCTATAAAAGAAAAATTGGGAAAAACTATGAAAATAAATTTTTAAAGGAAAAACAAAGAAATGAAAATTTAAGGAAAACTATGATAATAAACAATAGGGAAAACTAAAATTTTCGAACGCCAGGGCCGTTTTTTTTTTCTCACCAGGGTTTTTGGGACAACACAGACCCCCCGCCCAAACAGAGGGTGGGCGGTTTTTTGATACTGCTGGAGGTGTGGGGGAGGCGGACGGGAAAAAAGTTTCCCCCCGTTGCCTTTTCTTTTCACGCACCAAAACAGAGCTCAGAGGTCTTTTCAACACCCGGGACTGGCACGCGGGGACTAAACAAAAGGGTTTTTGGGTACACAAAGACCACACGGGCTTCTCTTTCACGCTAAGGCTGAGAAGAAGTGTAGAAAATTTAAATGGGGAGGGCGAGAATGGAACAGTGGGCCCAAAAGAACGGAGTGGGGGTGAGTAAACCCGATTGACCAAATGAAGACGGTGAATGGCCTGAATCCCCTGGTGAACTACATGGTTTTGACTGACAGTGTGGTGGCGAAACCCACGTGTAGACTGACAGGTGGTGGTCGAATCCCCCTGGTGAGACTGACAGTGTGGTGGTCTGAATCCCCGTTGAGCTACGGGGGGGTCTAATCCCCCTGTTGGGAAATGACAGTGTGGTGTAAAACGGGGCAGGCCGGTCCCCGGATCACCCCAATTGCAGCCTATTTCAAAAATTGTCGTAGCAGGGGCAGTCTCTCGGGGGGGACGATTGGGGTGAAATAGGAGATTTATCCCCGGTTTGGGAAAAAGTAGTCAATTTACAACTTTAAAAAGCAATTCTTCTCCCTTTCTTCTTTCTTCTTTTCCATTCTTCTTTTTCTTCTTCTTCGCTTTTTTCTTTTTTCTTTGCTTCTCCTTCCATTCTTCTTCTTTTACACTTCTTCTTCGCTTCCTCTTCGCATTCTTTTTTTTCCATTCTTTTCCTTTTTTCTTCTTCGCATTCTTTTCCTTTTTCGCATTTTCTTTTTTGCATTCCTCCTCCCCCTCCCCTCCTTTTTTCGCATTCGTCTTTTTCGCATTTCTCTTTTTCTTGGCATTCTTTTTCTTCTTCGCATTCTTTTACACTACTCCTTTCCAATTACAGACACAAACAATCAATCAGTAAGTCTTGCCCACGCCCTCCCCCGCTACTACATAAATATTATATATATATATATATATTATATATATATATATAACAAACTAATAAATTCCAAGGATAAGTACCGAGCACCGTTCCAGCAACTTACAGAGCAGCTTGGTGTTGCAATGACTGCAAGAAATATTGAATTATAAATAAAGCTTGCTCTTATGTCTTAGATTGAAGAAATAGGGGAGATACGCATTCATACCTGCAGTGGCAGATGATTCTGCCTAAGTAACAGTATGTGCTTGAGTGGGTGGATGGGGAAAAATAAAATAAATGCTTCTCAAATGAGCCTTCAGCAAGCTTATATTCTTCAAGGGGGAGAGACATCCTCCAATAGGGAGGGAAACTCACTAACATATAACTCCTGGTCATATACCAATATTTCGAAACTTGGTGGTTTCTCCTCAGTGACCGCGGAAAGTGGTAATTTGACTCCTCTGCCTTTTCAGTTTTAAGAAGAATGCAATCCCAGAAAAGGCTGGTGTGCAATACTGTAGTATGTTTGTTGAGTTTTCAAAAAACCAACCAAAGGTGCCATCTAAGAAGCAAAAGAAAATCATGAAAGAGCAAAACAAGCTACATTTTCTTGTGAAAAATAGAAAATATAAAAAGATATCCTCTAAGACACAAGTGCTGAGGGCCAGTTCTTGGAATGAATCCGCAAGGGACTAAAATACAACAAACTAATAAATTCCAAGGATAAGTACCGAGCACCGTTCCAGCAACTTACAGAGCAGCTTGGTGTTGCAATGACTGCAAGAAATATTGAATTATAAACAAAGCTTGCTCTTATGTCTTAGATTGAAGAAATAGGGGGAGATACGCATTCATACCTGCAGTGGCAGATGATTCTGCCTAACTAACAGTATGTGCTTGAGTGGGTGGATGGGGAAAAATAAAATAAATGGTTCTCAAAATGAGCCTTCAGCAAGCTTATATTCTCCATCCACCCACTCAAGCACATACTGTTAGTTAGGCAGAATCATCTGCCACTGCAGGTATGAATGCGTATCTCCCCCTATTTCTTCAATCTAAGACATAAGAGCAAGCTTTGTTTATAATTCAATATTTCTTGCAGTCATTGCAACACCAAGCTGCTCTGTAAGTTGCTGGAACGGTGCTCGGTACTTATCCTTGGAATTTATTAGTTTGTTGTATTTTAGTCCCTTGCGGATTCATTCCAAGAACTGGCCCTCAGCACTTGTGTCTTAGAGGATATCTTTTTATATTTTATATTTTTCACAAGAAAATGTAGCTTGTTTCGCTCTTTCATGATTTTCTTTTGCTTCTTAGATGGCACCTTTGGTTGGTTTTTTGAAAACTCAACAAACATACTACAGTATTGCACACCAGCCTTTTCTGGGATTGCATTCTTCTTAAAACTGAAAAGGCAGAGGAGTCAAATTACCACTTTCCGCGGTCACTGAGGAGAAACCACCAAGTTTCGAAATATCGGTATATGACCAGGAGTTAATATGTTAGTGAGTTTCCCTCCCTATTGGAGGATGTCTCTCCCCCTTGGAGAATATAAGCTTGCAGAAGGCTCATTTTGAGAAGCATTTATTTTATTTTTCCCATCCACCCACTCAAGCACATACTGTTAGTTAGGCAGAATCATCTGCCATTGCAGGTATGAATGCGTATCTCCCCCTATTTCTTCAATCTAAGACATAAGAGCAAGCTTTGTTTTAATTCAATATAGATATATATATATATATACATATATATATTATAAACTAATAAATTCCAAGGATAAGTACCGAGCACCATTTCAGCAACTTACAGTGCAGCTTGGTGTTGCAATGACTGCAAGAAATATTCAATTATAAACATATTATAAACACCAAGCTGCTCTGTAAGTTGCTGGAATGGTGCTCGGTACTTATCTTTGGAATTTATTAGTTTATTGTAATTTAGTCCCTTGCGGATTCATTCCAAGAACTGGCCCTCAGCACTTGTGTCTTAAGAGGTTATCTTTTTATATTTTCTACTTTTCACAAGAAAATGTAGCTTGTTTTGCTCTTTCATGATTTTCTTTTGCTTCTTAGATGGCACCTTTGGTTGGTTTTTTGAAAACTCAGCAAACATAGTACGGTGTTGCACACCAGCCTATTTCTGGGATAGCATTCTTCTTAAAACCGAAAAGGCAAAGGAGTTAAGTTACCACTTTCCGCGGTCAATGAGGAGAAACAACCAGGTTTCGAAATATCGGTATCTGACCAGGAGTTATATGTTAGTGAGTTTCTTCCCCATTGGAGATTGTCTCCCCATTGGAGACTATAAGCTTGCAGAAGGCTCATTTTGAGAAGCATTTATTATTCCCATTCACCCACCCAAGCACATACTGTTAGTTAGGCAGAATTATCTACCACTGCAGATATGTATGCTTACTCCCCCTATTTCTTCAATCCAAGACATAAAAGCAAGCTTTATTTATAATTGTATATATATATATATATTATATATATATATATATATATATATATATATGTGTGTGTGTGTGTGTGTGTGTGTGTGTATGTGTGTGTGTGTGAACTAAAATGCGGGTTAGTAAACCTCTCTGGTACTCAAACACAATGACTAAGCCATACAAAACCAGAACCTTATCGCACGATTATATTTTTAACCAGTGCACCCAATTTTCCCTTGCCTCTAATGTCTTGTCTAATTCTAGCACCCTACCATACGCATTAATAAGCAATTGATGCTCTTCTGTTTAAGTACACTGTCACCAGACCCTCATCCATTTAACAACAGACAGAAAACGCAACGGTTACCTATTTGTTTCACCGTCAATAGACTCATTTAGTGCATGTAAAGACACACCCAGGAATTTAAGCAGGTGAACTGTTTGTGCATTGTACAACCGGGCGTTGGCATCAAAATCTAGGATTCAGCTCCACAGTCAAGTTTCATATCTCTTATTCCTTGTCTAAAGCCGGTTCTGTTGATGCAAGAAATGAATATGTATAGACCGCAGCGTTTTAAAGTGTACAGTCATGCTTGTGTGGTCATTACAATTAAAAGAGAGGGGGGGGGGGACAAAGACAGACACAGTGACACACACACACACACACACACACACACACACACACACACACACACACACACACACACACACACACACACACACACACACACACACACACTGACTGACTGAAACCAATTTATTGTCAGATTAACTCAAGGTTGTACTGACAAACACACACACACACACACACACACACACACACACACACACACACACACACACACACACACAGAGAGAGAGAGAAAAGAGAGAGAGAGAGAGAGAGAGAGAGAGAGAGAGAGAGAGAGAGAGAGAGAGAGAGGCACGCACAGAGCGAGAGGTAAGAACTCAAAACATTCTATCATTTCATCATGTGTGTGTGTGTGACACAGAGAAGAGAGAGAGAGAGAGAGAGAGAGAGAGAGAGAGAGACTTTGACCTATACACAGAGGTTGGGGGAAGAGATGGTATTACATCCATTATTAAATGATAGAGATGGTATTCCATAAATTTTACACAAACTGACATCCTAAAGATGTACTTCAATGACAGAGTTGCTTGTCTGAATAGTGAGCATGAAATTATAACCTCAGAATTAACC
>CM031605.1:99119598-99122098 GCA_018398815.1 Conus ventricosus | reverse complement strand
GAGGCAGGGAACAGTAAACAATAAACAGTAAACAAATGGGGTAACGTTTGCTCCCATAAGAAAACCTAACACAGAGTAACTTTTATTCAAGACTGGCACAGCCTTTTAAACTTGAATAAAGTCGGACAAATACATAGACGAACCTACGCTTGTTTTTCCCCCCACTATTAGATTGTTCGTCTATGTATTTGTCTGACTTTATTCAGTCTTGAATAAAAGTTACTCTGTTTTAGGTTTTCTTATGGGAGAAAACGTTACCCCATATTTTTTTTTGTCAAACTTCGACATGAGTGTGCGTTCACACAGGTCTTCAAATGGCTCAACGAATACTAAATACATGTGACCTCTCTCTCTCTCTCTCTCCTCTCTCTCTCTCTCTCTCTCTCTCTCTCTCTCTCTCTCTCTCTCTCTCTCTCTCTCTCTCTCTCTCTCTCTCTCAAGGAAACAGTTCTGAACTTAAACTTTTCTTCATCGCACACACAATGTCACGTATCAATTAGGCTCAAAGAGTATGGAACAGGACCAGTCTCTCTCTCTCTCTCTCTCTCTCTCTCTCTCTCTCTCTCTCTCTCTCTCTCTCTCTCTCTCTTTCTTTCTTTCTTGATTAATTGATTTGGAGCACATATACTTTCAGTATTCAACAATATGTTTGTTTTTTTCTCATCACCTTCCTACATCTCTCTTCCAGTTGTTGTGTATCCACCAGCCATTACTGCTGTTACATCTCTTGTGTATCCACCAGCCATTACTGCTGTTACATCTCTTGTGTATCCAACAGCCATTACTGCTGTTACATCTCTTGTGTATCCAACAGCCATTACTGCTGTTACATCTCTTGTGTATCCAACAGCCATTACTGCTGTTACATCTCTTGTGTATCCAACAGTCATTATTGCTGTTACATCTCTTGTGTATCCACCAGTCATTACTGCTGTTACATCTCTTGTGTATCCACCAGCCATTACTGCTGTTACATCTCTTGTGTATCCAACAGCCATTACTGCTGTTACATCTCTTGTGTATCCAACAGCCATTACTGCTGTTACATCTCTTGTGTATCCAACAGTCATTATTGCTGTTACATCTCTTGTGTATCCACCAGTCATTACTGCTGTTACATCTCTTGTGTATCCACCAGTCATTACTGCTGTTACAGTCCTTGTGTATCCACCAGTCATTACTGCTGTTACAGTCCTTGTGTATCCACCAGTCATTACTGCTGTTACAGTCCTTGTGTATCCACCAGCCATTACTGCTGTTACAGTCCTTGTGTATCCACCAGTCATTACTGCTGTTACAGTCCTTGTGTATCCACTAATCAACACCCATTGCAGTTCATCACGAGTGCGGGTCATAGCTGCAGCAGGAGGTGTGGCTGGCAGTTCATCGTGCGGGTCATAACTGCAGCAGGAGGTGTGGCTGGCAGTTCACTGTGCGGGTCATAACTGCAGCAGGAGGTGTGGCTGGCAGTTCACTGTGCGGGTCATAACTGCAGCAGGAGGTGTGGCTAGGAGTTCATCGTGCGGGTCATAACTGCAGCAGGAGGTGTGGCTGGCAGTTCATCGTGCGGGTCATAACTGCAGCAGGAGGTGTGGCTGGCAGTTCATCGTGCGGGTCATAACTGCAGCGGGAGGTGTGGCTGGCAGTTCATTGTGCGGTCATAACTGCAGCAGGAGGTGTGGCTGGAGTCTGTCGGCTGATGATCCATTGTCAGCCCTTCCTCCTGCCTGAGGTTGGCTGTCTATTGATCCTGGCTGCCACTGACTGGCAGTTACAGTCTGGCCCAGGCCACTCACTTCATACAGCGCACACACTTCGTCAGAAAGCTAGGTGGCTTTGAGATGGCTGGCACTCTCTCTCTCTCTCTCTCTCTCTCTCTCTCTCTCTCTCTCTCTCTCTCTCTCCTCTCCTCTCTCTCTCTCTCTCTCCTCCTCTCTCTCTCTCTGTGCCAAGGCTACAGTACGGCGTGTAAACTTTTGTTCAACGCACACATAATGTCACGTATCAATTACGCTTCAACAGTTCAACAGTGTGGGACAGGAGTAGTGATGTTTACAGAAAAGGCTGAACTCTCTCCGTAAACGTGCAGCAAAGCTACTCCTGTCAGCCATACCTCTAATAACAGATGAAAAACTGAAAGCAGTGGACAGAATTCCTCTGAACAAGCAATTGGCATTTAACAAAGCATCATTTATGTTTATGATTTCAACATATGCCATGCCATGCTATATCAATACCCTTTTTACAAGATTGAACAGCTCCTCTGACTTGAACAAAAATAATTCTTTCTCCCCTATCCACGCATTGATCAATACAAAGCAAGCCTAGCTTACTCTGGACCGTATGTCTGGAACTCACTTCCATCGAGTCTACAAAATACGAATGCGTTAAAGCTTTTCAAGAAACATTGACATGAACATTTTATGTCTCAACAATTTGATTATTCGATTAAAATCATTAACGTCCATTCGCAAAGTCTTCTGTAAACCATACATTGCAT
>CM031605.1:99112098-99114598 GCA_018398815.1 Conus ventricosus | reverse complement strand
CCAGGTGTCCCCAGCTGTCAGTTGTGACGGTCACCAGATGTCCCCAGCTCTGTCAGTTGTGATGGTCACCAGATGTCCCCAGCTGTCAGTTGTGATGGTCACCAGATGTCCCCACCTCTGTTAGTTGTGATGGTCACCAGATGTCCCAGCTGTCAGTTGTGATGATCACCAGATGTCCCCAGCTGTCAGTTGTGTGATGGTCACCAGATGTCCCTAGCTCTGTCAGTTGTGTGATGGTCACCAGGTGTCCCCAGCTCTGTCAGTTGTGTGATGGTCACCAGATGTCCCCATCTCTGTCAGTTGTGTGATGGTCACCAGATGTCCCCAGCTCTGTCAGTTGTGTGATGGTCACCAGATGTCCCCAGCTCTGTCAGTTGTGTGGTCACCAGGTGTCCCCAGCTCTGTCAGTTGTGATGGTCACCAGATGTCCCTAGCTGTCAGTTGTGTGATGGTCACCAGGTGTCCCCAGCTCTGTCAGTTGTGTGATGGTCACCAGGTGTCCCCAGCTCTGTCAGTTGTGTGGTCACCAGGTGTCCCCAGCTGTCAGTTGTGTGATGGTCACCAGGTGTCCCCAGCTCTGTGAGTTGTGTGGTCACCAGGTGTCCCCAGCTCTGTCAGTTGTGTGATGGTCACCAGGTGTCCCCAGCTCTGTCAGTTGTGTGATGGTCACCAGGTGTCCCCAGCTCTGTCAGTTGTGTGATGGTCACCAGGTGTCCCTAGCTCTGTCAGTTGTGTGATGATCACCAGGTGTCCCTAGCTCTGTCAGTTGTGTGATGGTCACCAGGTGTCCCTAGCTCTGTCAGTTGTGTGATGGCCTCCAGGTGTCCCTAGCTCTGTCAGTTGTGTGATGGTCACCAGGTGTTCCCATCTCTGTCAGTTTGTGTGATGGTCACCAGGTGTCCCCAGCTCTGTCAGTTGTGTGATGGTCACCAGATGTCCTCAGCTCTGTCAGTTGTGTGATGGTCACCAGATGTCCATAGCTCTGTCAGTTGTGTGATGCTCACCAGGTGTCCCTAGCTATGTCAGTTGTGTGATGGTCACCAGGTGTCCCCAGCTCTGTCAGTTGTGTGGTCACCAGGTGTCCCCAGCTGTCAGTTGTGATGGTCACCAGGTGTCCCCAGCTGTCAGTTGTGTGATGGTCACCAGGTGTCCCTAGCTCTGTCAGTTGTGTGATGGTCACCAGATGTCCCTAGCTCTGTCAGTTGTGTGATGGTCACCAGGTGTCCCCAGCTCTTTCAGTTGTGTGATGGTCACCAGATGTCCCCAGCTCTGTCAGTTGTGTGATGGTCACCAGATGTCCCCAGCTCTGTCAGTTGTGTGATGGTCACCAGGTGTCCCCAGCTCTGTCAGTTGTGTGATGGTCACCAGGTGTCCCCAGCTTTCAGTTGTGTGATGGTCACCAGGTGTCCCCAGCTGTCAGTTGTGTGATGGTCACCAGATGTCCCCAGCACTGTCAGTTGTGTGATGGTCGACAGGTGTCCCCAGCTCTGTCAGTTGTGTGATGGTCACCAGGTGTCCCCAGCTGTCAGTTGTGTGATGGCCACCAGGTGTACCCAGCTCTGTCAGTTGTGTGATGGTTACCAGGTGTTCCCCAGCTCTGTCAGTTGTGTGGTCACAAGGTGTCCCCAGCTGTCAGTTGTGTGATGGTAACCAGGTGTCGCCAGCTCTGTCAGTTGTGTTGATGGTCACCAGGTGTCCCCAGCTCTGTCAGTTGTGTGGTCACCTGGTGTCCCCAGCTCTGTCAGTTGTGTGATGGTCACCAGGTGTCCCCAGCTCTGTCAGTTGTGATGGTCACCAGGTGTCCCCAGCTCTGTCAGTTGTGATGGTCACCAGGTGTCCCCAACTCTGTCAATTGTGTGATGGTCACCAGATGTCCCCAGCTCTGTCAGTTGTACGATGGTCACCAGGTGTCCCCAGCTCTGTCAGTTGTGTGGTCACCAGATGTCCCCAGCTGTCAGTTGTGTGATGGTCACCAGATGTCCCCAGCTCTGCCAGTTGTGATGGTCACCAGATGTCCCCAGCTCTGTCAGTTGTGATGGTCACCAGATTTTCCCCAGCTCTGTCAGTTGTGTGATGGTCACCAGATGTCCCCAGCTCTGTCAGTTGTGATTGGTCACCAGATGTCCCCAGCTCTGTCAGTTGTGTGATGGTCACCAGATGTCCCCAGCTCTGTCAGTTGTACGATGGTCACCAGGTTCCCCAGCTCTGTCAGTTGTGTGGTCACCAGATGTCCCCAGCTGTCAGTTGTGTGATGGTCACCAGATGTCCCCAGCTCTGCCAGTTGTGATGGTCACCAGATGTCCCCAGCTCTGTCAGTTGTGATGGTCACCAGATTTCCCCAGCTCTGTCAGTTGTGTGATGGTCACCAGATGTCCCCAGCTCTGTCAGTTGTGATGGTCACCAGATGTCCCCAGCTCTGTCAGTTGTGTGATGGTCACCAGATGTCCCCAGCTCTGTCAGCTGTGTGGTCACCAGGTGTCCCCAGCTCTGTCAGTTGTGT
>CM031605.1:99057033-99111998 GCA_018398815.1 Conus ventricosus | reverse complement strand
TTCCAAATTTCAGGAAGGAGTTGCTTCTGCTCGATGCTGAAGCGCTTCTGGTCAAGGATCTTCAAGATGCATTTCCCTGCATCGTCACTGCTGAACTCGCAGCCCTGGGTCTGGCACCGACGCCAAGATGCATTTCCCTACATCGTCACTGCTGAACTCGCAGCCCTGGGTCTGGCACCGACGCCAAGATGCATTTCCCTACATCGTCACTGCTGAACTCGCAGCCCTGGGTCTGGCACCGACGCCAAGATGCATTTCCCTACATTGTCACTGCTGAACTCGCAGCCCTGGGTCTGGTACTGACGCCAAGATGCATTCCCTGCATCGTCACTGCTGAACTCGCAGCACTGGGTCTGCACCGACGCCAAGATGCATTCCCTACGTCACTGCTGAACTCGCAGCCCTGGGTCTGCCTCTGATGCCAAGATGCATTCCCTACGTCACTGCTGAACTCGCAGCCTGGGTCTGGTACTGACGCCAAGATGCATTCCTACGTCACTGCTTAACTCGCAGCCCTGGGTCTGGTACTGACGCCAAGATGCATTCCCTACATCGTCACTGCTGAACTCGCAGCCCTGGGCCTGCCACTGACGCCAAGATGCATTCCCTACGTCACTGCTGAACTCGCAAGCCCTGGGCCTGGCACTGACGCCAAGATGCATTCCCTCCATCGTCACTGCTGAACTCGCAGCCCTGGGTCTGCCTCTGATGCCAAGATGCATTCCCTCCATCGTCACTGCTGAACTCGCAGCCCTGGGCCTGGCACTGACGCCAAGATGCATTCCCTGCATCGTCACTGCTGAAACTCGCAACCCTGGGCTGCCACTGACGCCGGACTGCCAGTCAAAAGGTAAGGACTTCCTCATTCTCTTTGGCTCCTCGTCTGCTCTAGAGACCATAGCTGGCCGTGACCTAAATACCAAGGTTCTGTTCTACACCTTTTTCTGAGAACAGGTGATTGCAGTGTTGTTTGAGAGACAGAGACAGAAACGGAGACAGAGACAGATAGGTATATAGATACATAGAGAGAGAGCGGGGAGGGGGGGGGGGGGGGGAGGGGGGGGGGGCGGGCGGGGGGGGGGGGGGGGGGGGGAGGGGGGGCAGACAGACAGAAAGATCACACAACATGTGCAAGCACACACACGCGCGCACACGCTCCACATACACACACACCACACACACACCACACACACCACACACACACACAACACACACACACACACACACACACACACACACACACACACACACACTCAGAAATTGATAATGGAAGGACGGAACGTGATTTTTGTCTAGGTCTGTACAGACTTGAAATGACTTCTGTTATCCACCAGGGTTGGGGGTGGAAAAAACAACAAAACGAAACAAACAAACAAACGCTTGTGCCAGTGAACGCAGAGGCCCCAACTATTTCTTCTGACATACTGTGATCTTATTACTTTGAAAAAGGTGTGGGATCTGCAGGACGAAGGCCATGTGACCAACTGCTCTGTAACATGTGCTGTTAGCGTGTCTTACCATTTACATCTGCACGACGAAGGCCATGTGACGAACTGCTCTGTAACATGTGCTGTTAGCGTGTCTTGCCATTTACATCTGCACGACGAAGGCCATGTGACCAACTGCTCTGTAACATGTGCTGTTAGCGTGTCTTACCATTTACATCTGCACGACGAAGGCCATGTGACCAACTGCTTTGTAACATGTGCTGTTAGCGTGTCTTACCATTTACATCTGCACGACGAAGGCCATGTGACCAACTGCTCTGTAACATGTGCTGTTAGCGTGTCTTACCATTTACATCTGCACAACGAAGGCCATGTGACCAACTGCTCTGTAACATGTGCTTTAGCGTGTCTTACCATTTACATCTGCACGACGAAGGCCATGTGACCAACTGCTCTGTAACATGTGCTGTTAGCGTGTCTTTACCATTACATCTGCACGACGAAGGCCATGTGACCAACTGCTCTGTAACATGTGCTGTTAGCGTGTCTTACCATTTACATCTGCACGACGAAGGCCATGTGACCAACTGCTCTGTAACATGTGCTGTTAGCGTGTCTTACCATTTACTCTGCACGACGAAGGCCATGTGACCAACTGCTCTGTAACATGTGCTGTTAGCGTGTCTTACCATTTAGAGAACTATAAAACACGGGGTCTAGCTCAACCGGTCTCAACTCGTTTCGACGGTTGACTCTAGACCCCGTGTTTTATAGTTCTCTGACAAGTAACACTTCAATAACCAAAAAATAACGGCCCTACAAACAAACATACTGTGTAGGGTTATCCGTTTTCAATACTAATTTACTAAACTTTTCAGATTTTAGTTTTTGTTTAATCCTGTGTTTTTCCTGGTCATTTTCAATAACATCATTTTCACGCAAACATTCATTAAATGCATCTCTGTCTTTCATGTGAAATAAAACTACAGTCTTTAACTGTTCTCTAAAGTCTTTTAAAACTGAGTTATATTTTGGCATAAAATCCACACACTTATCCAGCATGCCTTCCACTGAAAGCTAGTTTCGACAAAGTGTTTCTCTTTTAACTATGTCTCTTTCTGCTGAACAGTCATCTATAATAAATAGTGTCTGCGTTCCCTCAAACAATATAAAAAGCGTTCTAGACACTCACTCAGTTTATTGCTAGGATTAACTAAAAATATGTTATCATCAGTCCATATAAACCTTCTATCATGATATGCTTTGTTCCACGGCAAATGAAACAAACTGCGGCGTTACTGAAACACGACAAAAACGCGGAAGAGCACACAAAACAAAGTGTGAAGTAACGACGATTTAATGCACGACACAAAACAGGACAAGAAATTTTCGGCAAAATGCCTTCCTCAGCGACAAAAAAATACAGACATAAACATGCACAATACTCCCCTTGTGAAGCCAAAGTGGTGAATGAAGTAGACAGAGGGACAGTGGAAGAGAGGGTGAGTAGAGTTCGAAGAATAGGGCACGAGGAAAGAGGGTAGAGTAAAGTGAGGAGGAGGAAAAGGAGAGAGGGAGAGAGAGAGAGAGAGAGAGAGAGAGAGAGAGAGAGAGAGAGAGAGAGGGGGAGGGGAGAAAGAGAGGGGAGAGACAGAGAGAGAATGGAAGTAGAGGAAGAGTGGAGAATAAGAGAGAGAAGAGGAGGGGAAAAAGAGTGAGTGGAGGGGGAGGGGGTGTGATGGTATGTAGTGGGTGTGTTGCATATGAATGAAATGAACAAGAAGAAAGCACAATAAATAAGATACAATATACTCGAAAAATCATTTTAAATGACAAGGGGAGGAGGGGGGGGGGGGGGGGAGAGAAGGGGGCAGCGCCTAAGCATCGACAGTTGCCAAGTTGACCAGCCCTTCCCAACATTTACCGCGTTTCCAAATTTCAGGAAGGTGTTGCTATCTGCTCGATGCTGAGCGACTTTGGTCAAGGATCTTCAAGATGGCATTTCCCTGCATCGTCACTGCTGAACTCGCAGACCTGGGTCTGACACCGACGCCAAGATGCATTCCCTGAACTTGTCACGGCTGAACTCGCCAGCCCCTAGGGTCTGGCACCGGACGCCAAGATGCATTTCCCTACATCGGTCACTGGCTGAACTCGCAGCCCTGGGTCTGCACGACGCCAAGATGCATTTCCCTACATTGTCACCTGCTGAACTCGCAGCCCTGGGTCTTGGTACTGACGCCAAGATGCATTCCCTGCATTCGTCAATGCTGAACTCGCTGCACCGGGGGTCTGCACCGACGCCAAGATGGCAATCCCTACGGTCACTGCTGAACCTCGCAGCCCTGGGTCTGCCTCTGATTGCCAAGATGCTTTCCCTTCGTCAATGCTGAACTCGCAGCCCTCTGGGTATGGTTTAGCTGTCGCCAAGAGGCATTCCTACGTCCACTGCTTTAACTCGCAGCCCTGGTCGTGTCTGGTACTGACGCCAAGATGCATTCCTACATCTTCACTGCAGAACCTGCAGCCTGGGGCCTGCCATGACCGCAAAGATGCATTTCCCTAACGTCACTGCTGAACTCGAGCCCTGGGCCTGGCACTGACGCCAAGATGCATTACACTCCATCGTCACGCTGCTGGAAACTCGCAGCCTGGGTCCTGCCTATGATGCCAAGATGCATTCCCTCCATCGTCACTGCTGAACTCGCAGCCCTGGGCTGGCACTGACGCCAAGATGCATTCCTGCATCGTCAACTGCTGAACTCGCAACCCTGGCCTGCCACTGACGCCGGACTGCCAGTCAAAAGGTAAGGGACTTCTCTTCTCTTTGGCTCCTCGTCTGCTCTAGAGACCATAGCTGGCCGTGACCTAAATACCAAGGTTCTGTTCTAACTTTTTCGGAGAACAGGTGATTTGCAGTGTTGTTTGGAGACAGAGACAGAAACGGAGACAGAGACAGATAGTATTATAGTTCTTAGAGAGAGAGCGGGGAGGGGGGGGATGGGGGGGGGAGGGGGGGGGGCGGGCGAGGGGGGGGGGGGGGGGGGGGGGCAGGGCAGACAGACAGAAAGATCACACTAACATGTGCAAGCACACACACGCGCGCACAACGCTCACATACACAAACACCACCAACACCACAACACCCCACACACACACAAAACACTCATACACACACACACACACACACAACACTCACCACACACTCAGAAATTGATAATGGAAGACGGAAAGTGATTTTTGTCTAGGTCTGTACAGGGACTTGAAATGACTTCTGTTATCCACCCACGGATTGGGGTGGAAAGAAAAAACAACAAACGAACCAAACAAACCAACGCTTGATGACAGTGAACGCAGAGGCCCAACTATTTCTACTGACATACTGTATCTTATTACCTTGAAAATAGGTGGGGATACTGCCAGGTCGAAGGCCATGTGACCAAACTGGCTCTGTAACATGTGCTGTTAGCGTGTTTACCATTTATCATCTGCCCACGCGGGAATTATAGGCCATGTGAACGAACTGCTCTGTAACATGTGCTGTTTGCGTGTCTTGCCATTTAACATCGGCTCGACAAGGCCATGTGTCCAACTGCTTCTTGTAAATGTGCTGTTAGCGTTGTCTTACATTTACATTGTACGACGCAGGCCATGTGACAAATGCTTTGTAACAAGTGCTTGTTAGCGTGTCTTACCATTTACATCTGCACGGACGAAGGGCCTGTGACCAAGCTGCTCGGTAACATGTGCTGTTTGCGTGTCTACCATTTACTTCTGCACAACGAAGGCCATGGACCAACTGCTCGGTAAACATGTGCGGTTAGCGTGTCTTATATTTCATCTGCACGACGAGAAGGCCATGTGTACATATTGCTCTGTAACATGTGCTGTTAGCGTGTCTTACCATTTACATCTGCACGACGAAAGCCATGTGACCAACTGCTCTGTAACTTGTTGTCGTTTGGTTGTCTTACCATTTATCATCTGCACGACGATGGCCATGTGACCAACTGCTCTGTACATGTGCTGTTAGCGTGGTCATACCAGTTACTTCTGCACGACGAAGGCATGTGTCCATCTGCTCTTGGTAACATGTGGCTGTTAGCGTGTCCTTACATTTAGAGAACTATAAACACGTGGTCTGCTCAAACGGTCGCCAATCGTTCGACCGGGTGACTCTAGACCGTGTTTTATAGTTCTCTGACATGTAACACTTTCAATAACCAAAAAAAATAAGGGCCTTAAACAATACATTACTGTGTAGGGATATCCGTTTTCTATACTATTTTAATTAAAACTTTTCAGATTTTAGTTTTTGTTTAATCCTGTAGTTTTTTCTGGTCATTTTCATTAACATCATTTTCACGAACATTCATTAAATGCTCCTCTGTATTTCATGTGAAATAAATATACAGTCTTTACTGTTCTCTAAAGTCTTTTAAAACTGAGTTATATTTTGGCATAAATCCACACATTATACCAGCATGCCTTCCACTGAAAGCTAGTTCGAAAAAGTGTTTCTCTTCTTTTTTAACTATGTCTCTTTCTGCTGGACAGTCATCTATAATAATTAAGTGTCTGCGTTCCCTCAAAACAATATAAAAAAGCGTTAAGAACACTCACCTCAGTTTATTGCTAGGATTAAACTAAAAATATGTTATCATCAGTCCATATAAACCTTCTTTCATGATATGCTTTGTTCCAACGGCAAATGAAAACAAACTGCGGCGGTTACTGAAAACTCGACAAAAACGCGGAAGAGTCACACAAAACAAAGTGTGAAGTAACGACGTTTTAATGCACGACACAAACAGGACAAGATATTTTCGGCAAAATGCCTTCCTCAGCGACAAAAAAAAATCAGACATAATACATGCACAAATACTCCCTTGTGAAGCCAAGTGGTGAATGAAGTAGACAGAGGGACAGTGGATGAAGGGTGATAGAGTTCGAAGAAAGGGCACAGAGGATGAGGGTAGAGTAAAGTGAGGAGGAGGTAAAGGAGAGAGGGAGAGAGAGAGCGAGAGAGAGCAGAGAGAGAGAGAGAGAAGAGAGAGAGGGGGAGGGAGAAAAGAGGAGGAGAGACAGAGATGAGAATGGAAGTAGAGGAAGAGTGGAGAATAGAGAGAGAGAGAGGAGGGAAAAGAGGAGTGGAGGGGGTGGGGGTGTGATGGTATGTAGTGGTGTGTGGCTTATGGAATGAAATGAACAAGAGAAAGCACAATAAATAAGATACAATTACTCGAAAAATCATTTAAATGGACAAGGGGAGGGAGGGGGGGGGGGGGTACGGAGCAGGCGGGAAGGGGAGAGGAAGGGGTCAGCCGCCTAAGCATCCGACCCAAGTCTTTGACCAAGGGTAGGTTGCCCTACCCATGCACCAACGGGGAGTGAGAGGGAAAAGGGAGAACCGAGAAAAAAACCATAGCCAGACGCAGCTAAGAGCTGCAAGGATCACCCCCCACACACCACGGGGGAAAAAAAAAAAAAAAAAAAAAAAAAAAAAAAACACTTGCCCGCGGGCAAATGCCTCCACACACACACACCACAAACACAACACACACACACACAAAAGTGGCGCAGTGCGCACGAAAATACACGCACGCCACAACATACACCACGCCTATAAGCGCACACACTGGGGGGGGGGGGGGGTTACAATGGGGAATAAATGGGTAAAAATGTACATCAAGAGATACATAAGGACATCTGGGTGTAGCATAGGGAAGTAGGTGGTGCTATGGTGCGCACAGAAAATAAGCGGCAAAAAATAAGAGCATTAAACGCAAAAGATAAGTTATGCGGTCATGATGAGAGGCGCTAACAACAATCCCAATGACCAAAAAAAATAAAAAAAAAAAAAAAAAAATCCATACATATATATATACACACACATATATATATATACATTTAATTTATATATTATACATCATTCAGATAGACTAAAAAAAAAAAAAAAAAAAAAAAAAAAAAAAAAAAAAAAAAAAAATTTAAAAAAAGGGAGAGAAAAGGAGGGGAGGGAGGGGAAAGGGGAGGGCAAAGGGGAGGGCCTGGGGGGGTGGGGGGGGGGGAAAGAAGGAGAGACATAATGAGAGGACTAAAAGAGGGGCTAAAGGTAGGGTGGAAGTATGAGGGAGGGCGAGGGGGAGGTGTGGTGGGTTGGGGGGTGAGAGAGGTGAATTAGTAGAGGTCGAAAGAGAGAGAAGGAAGTAAGAAGGAAAGTAAGATGATGGGAACGAAAGGGGGAAGGAAAGCCCTTCAGAGGAGGACGATAGAAAAAGAAACATGGGACGGAGGAGTGAGGGAGAAGTAGGGAAAGGGGGGGAGAGGGGGGTCAGAAAAAACAAAAGGGGGGGGGGGGAGAAAGGGGAAAAAAAAGGAGGGGGAGGGGAGAGGAAAGGTGGGGGCAACCAAACGGAGTGGTAGGAAGGTAGAGGGATAGATACAAGTATGTGAGAAAGAAATTAAATGAATAAATAAAAAGGAAAATAGAAAAAAAAACAAAAGACAGGAGTCTGGGTAGCTACCCTACTCAGAAAATCCTGTCAAAAGATATAGGCTCTCCTCAAACGCTCATTCCAGTAGGCGCCAGGCTCTACGGTCACGAAGAGGCCATGATGCAGACAAACCATGCACAGGTAAGTACTCAAGGGAATCATAAGTCATTGTCCACCTGAATTGTCTCGGGAAAAGAAAATGTACACAGAATTGCTAAGCTTTTTCATTGATACCAGCTGGATTTCTGGTGCCTGTTTTGGAATCAGGTGAGACTCCATATCTTCCTGTTTATAGAGTCACTAGTTTTCATCGGGAGCCATAAGCCTTCACTCTTGGCATTGTGCGCGGACTGGTGGGGAGGGTTGAAGTGCTTGGCTACTTGGTTTGTCCCTGTTGTATTTAATGTTCAGCGAGGTGTTCCTTGAATACTGACTGTCAAAGGCGGCCGGTTTCTCGGCCCGATGGAAAGTTTAGAACAAACGGTGCTGTGTTTGATGTAGACCAAGTTAGTGGTTTGGCAGTTGAAGAACTTGGAGACAGTCCAGCGTGAACTGGGTCCTTTCACTTTCAATGGCAGTGCAGGAGAAGGGGCAGGTCTTGTCAGTTGGGCAGATTGCATGGCTTGTGCTACAGAAAAGATTGACGTCTGTGAGGCTGGAGACTGGAACGCACAAGCAAGTCACGGATAGATTTTGTCCGTTTGTAGGCAACTAGGAGGGGGCTGTGGAAAAATTCTAGCTGAGTGGGCACAAGTCTGAAGGAATGTTCCAGTTGGTTTGGAGAATTTTGCGCTCCTGGTGGACAGGAAGGGTGGTACAGCAGGTGACACAGGTCTGTCTCTGGTTATTCCTGGGGTTTGGGTTCCAGTACAGAGCTTGTGGACGGGCGATGAGCAGGACTTTCTGGAGAGCACGGTCAATGATGTCTTCGGGGTTAGTGGCGATCAAGGAAGCCTGTTTCATTTCAAGGCTTTTACGTTTAAGACAGGGCGTTCTCAGAGCAGAGTCTGCGGTAGCCTCATAGAACTGAGAAGAATAGGGTATGCTGGTTTGGTCTGGGAATTATGTGACGATCTGTAGTCGTGTTAAGAGTGGTAGTCCGTAGGTTTGGGTGGATGGAAGTGGAGAGTCCACTATCAGTGATGGGAGAGATTCTTGCAAGGAAAGTGATTTGCACTTTTCAGATATTGCATAGGTGAACTGGTAGCTGGATGAAGTTCTGGACTGCTGTGATGGGAAAAAGAAAATGAACAATGGAGATCATGATGGAGATTACTTTTGTATCTTATCCCTCTCCTTCCCTACCTCCTTTGCCCCCCTCCTCTCCCCTCCCCCTCCTTTTTTTTCCCCTTTCTCCCCCCCCTTTTTTTTTTCTACCCCCCTCTCCCCCTTTCCCCTTCTCTCCCGCACCTCCTCCGTTCTTGTTCCTTTTTAATCGTCCTCTGAAGGGCTCCTTCCCCCTTTTCGTTCCTTTCTCTTTAACTTTCCTCTTACTTCCTTTCTCTCTACTTTCGCCTCTATATTTCCTCTCTCACCCCCACCCACACACCTCCCCTCGCCGGCCCTCATACTTCCACCTTCCTTTAGGCCCCTCTTTTTGTCCTCTCTTTATGTCTCTCCTTCTTTTTTTTTCCCCCCCCCCACCCCCCCCGGCCCTCCCCTTTGCCCTCCCCTTTCCCCTTCCCTCCCTCCTTTTTCTTCCCCTTTTTTTTAAATTTTTTTTTTTTTTTTTTTTTTTTTTTTTTTTTTTTTTTTAGTTATTGTATGTAATGTATTTATATATATATATATGTTTATATATATATGTGTGTGTATATATTTTTGTATGTTTTTTTTTTTTTTTTTTTTTTTTTGTCATGGGGTGTTGTTAGCGCCTCTCATCATGACCGCATATCATCTTTTGCGTAAATGCTCTTATTTTTGCCCTTTTTTTCTGTTGCGCTCCATTAGCACCACCTACTTCCCTAGGCTACACCAGATGTCTTAATGTTTGCCTTGTTTGTAATTTACCCATTTATTCCCCATTGTTACCCCCCCCCACCCCCAGTGTCGTGCGCTTTTGGCGTGTGTATGTGTGATTGCGTGACGTGTTTGTTCGTGCGCACGCGCGCTCTTTTGTGTGTGTGTTGTGTGTGTGGTGTGTGAGTGTATGTGTGTGTCGTGTGTGTGTGTTGTGTGAGGCTTTGCCCGCGGGCAACAATGTTTTTTTTTTTTTTTTTTTTTTTTTTCCCCCGTGTGTGTGTGGGGGGGGTGAGCTTGCTGCTTAGCTGCGTCTGGCTAGTGGGTTTTGTTCTCGGGGTTCCTCCCGTTTTTCCCTCTCACTCCTTGGTGCTTGGGTAGGGGCAACCTACCCTTGGGTCAGTCTTGGCGTTCGATTTGCTTAGGCGGCTGACCCCCCGTCGCTCCCCCCCCCCCCCACCCCCCCCCCCCCCCCACCCCCCCCCCCCCCACCCCCCCCCCCCCCCCCCCCCCCCCCCCCCCCCCCCCCCCTCCCTCCCTTGTCATTTAAAATGATTTTTCGAGTTTATTGTATCTAATTTATTGTGCTTTCTCTTGTTCATTTCATTCATATGCAACACACCACACTACTTACCAATCACACCCCCTCCCCTCTCCCTCGCTCTTTTTCCCCTCCTCTTTCTCTTCTTATCATCCCAATCTTCCTCTACTTCCATTCTCTCTCTGTTCTCCCCTTCTTTCTCCCCTCCCCCTCTCTCTCTCTCTCTCTCTCTCTCTCTCTCTCTCTCTCTCCTCTCCCTCTTCTTTTCCTCTCCTCACTTTACTCTACCCTCTTTCCTTCGTGCCTATTCTTTCCGAACTCACTCACATCTCTTTCCACTGTCCCTCTGTCTACTTCATTCACCTCTTTGGCTTCACAAGGGGAGTATTGTGCATGTTTATGTCTGTATTTTTTGTCGCTGAGGAAGGCATTTTGCCGAAAATTTCTTGTCCGGTTTTGTGTTGTGCATTAACTCGTCGTTGACTTCCACACTATGTTTTGTAGTGCTCTCCGCGTTTTTGTCATGCTTTGTTCCATTTAAGTGTTGGGCAGAAAATCACATTATGATCAAATTATACACGACAAACTTTTTGTAACAGGTCGAGGATAAATATTGTTTTTCACAACAGTTTGTCCACAAATTAATGGGGGGTACAATGAGGGGTTTTTATCATTTAAGTTTAACTGCTCCATAGTTTTATAACCAGAATTTAATCTATTCACTAGTTAATGATTTTATCATACTCTCCGTCAAAAATGTTCAGTATAACCCCAAATCTATGGAGCCTAATGTGTAAAGATTAATTCCATTAGGTCTGTAAGATGTTCTTATTTAAGTCAACTTTGATGTTGTTGCTTGTTGTTTTGTTCTTAATATCTCACCATTGTGGAAGATCGACGTTGGTAACTTTAAGGCGTTTATCGTCTAAGTTTTGCAGCTATTATTAATTCCTTTATAAGGTCGTCACTAAAGACCACAAACCCCATCCTCTCCACTTATTTAAAGACAGGAAATTTCAAATATTATTTTGTGAACGTGTCTCCCTAATTTTTCTGCTTGAAAGATCTGTAATTTTTGTAGAAGCTTTTCTTTAAAACCGTTTCTCTTCTGTGGAGGATGTTCTTGTTTTTTTACCATACGGCGTATATTTCAATCTCTTTCCGACATTTCTTCCGGCTTAAGGACTTACATGTAAAGGCCAGGTTGAATGCTTTTCTGAAACTTTTTTGACGGCTAAAAAATGTAAATGGGCTTATGATTCAAAATTTTATGTCATTCTAAATATGGGTTCTAGTTGCCATTTGAGGTCAGGTTTTCGAACTATTTTTTATTCATACTGGCCAACATTATTGCCTCTAGGATGCCGCAGTTGTTCTAGTTTAGGAACTTTTTTGCTCACGTCGCCAACCTCTTTTCGTTTATAATCAACCATCTTTGGTGTACTCAAAACCTACTAAAGCGCCTATCTGGTACATTGTTGTTCAATAGTCCGCAACGTCCTGCAAGGTCTTTTAATTTTAAAGTTTATCCACCTCACAGGCGCAAATATGTAACTCCGGATCTTCTGGCCCACGCGACATTTTTTTGTACAGGCTATTATTTTATTTCCACAAAACAATGTGCAGGTTATCACATTTAACGACTTTCCCTGTTTTGCTGCAATTTTTATATAAATGATCCGGGACCCTCGCAAACTAAATTTGTAAACTGTAAATTATGGGAATTTGTCTACCTTCCCCCATAATCGCACATTATGCTGCCTTTTCCTCTGACGGAAAGCTCTTTAACAGTTGAGGGCCCTTCCATCAATATAAGTTTTCATTCAGTGCTCGCTCGTCTAAATGAACATGAGTAATGAGTTGTAAATCAAGATCGAGCGGATTTCCCCCTCATAAGTAGTTTTGTTTGGAGTACTCTAAATCTATGATTGTTGCTGCAAAGCCTAACATTTTAGCTAGCTCTGATCAAAATAGTAACCTCCTTCTTCTTTCAGGCTTGAATGTTACATTGTTTACAGAGTCGCATTGTTAAGTTTGAGAGTAATGTCAAAGTTACTCTTTGCTTCTTTTGTGAGCAAAACCGTAATAACTTCAGGTATTGTTAACTGGTAACTTTGGCCCTGTTGTGTCACTTTTAGATTTCGTACCTTATTTTTTTTTCCTTGGATTCACTTTATATTAAACCATACGACTTTGTAAATATTTCATGGAGTGCGACCGTTCTGGTTCCGCAATTGTTATTAACTAGCTATGTTCTAAACTCTAGCACGATGGGATGGTTTAGTCTCGATGAGTTGTTATTGTTACTACCATTTTATAAACGAAATAAACAATGAGTGCATTCAATATACTGATGCAAAATATTCTGTTGGGCCGCATCTACAATCTTAAAAATATAACTAAATGATACTCTTGACAATTTCTGTGACTCAGGACTGACACCTTTCAAGTAAAGGTGGTACTCATAAGCAGATATCTTAACCTCCTATTAATAACGGACTACATCGCGAAAAGTCGTGGTTCAGTCATCCGATGCATTTTTATCAGAACCAGTTAAACTTTGCTGTGTTTTGTGCTCAACTGGGGTGGAGTGTCGTATGCTATTCATTTGAGTAATCCTGGATCCTTTGTGAGGTCTGTGTATAGATTTCATTTTTTTTTACCTTCAGACGTTTTTTGACTGAAACTGCAAGCACCATTTCCAAATGGACAAAAATCCGTTTAATCCATTCAGAACAGAATAGACATGAAGGCTTTTGAAAGGATTCTGTACGAATTTCAATATTAATGTTAAGAAGACTTAGACAAAAAGTTGGACGCAATCATGGCTTAGGCACCCCTTATTATTGGGGCGTGCACAGAAAGTATAACTTTGGACTGGAATCCTCCTTACACATCTTTCTCTTATGGCACATGGCGCTTCACCTCGGGTCATAGAGCAAGAGCATAAAACAGCATGGACAACATTTATTCTTAGACACTTCTAAAGGGCCTAACTAAAGCAGGAATAGAACGAATAAACGACCGATTGTACTTACGTTTGTGTTTGCTAGGTTCGCTAAGCACAAACGAGATCGAGCATTAACTGATCCTTCTACAATGGGCTTTGATGCACAAAAAAACAGTACTTGGCCAATATATTTAGAGGCGCATAAATTCTACAGTTGATTTACTTCAAGTATTACAAGGTACCTAAATGTTATACTATAAGCAAGATCGAAATAGACTTTGCTGTTGGCATGGTTTATACATGCTGCTTCTGACCTCAGGCTCCAGATAGGAACAATAATAAACTACAATAAATGAAATCATTGTGGCATGCAATGGAACAGAAGGTCGGGAAAAATCGAAATATATTCTGAGCCAGTTATATTGCAAGCAGTAAAAACAAGTCGACACCCCAAGAATAAGTCATCCAATCCACGTGGCCCAAAGGCCAAGGCGTTGAAGACCCGGACTCTGTTCGCGATGACCTTGAATATAAAAGACAGCATTGTTCTTGGATTAATGGCATAGGATTACTCGGTCTTTATCTTACTTAAATTATTAACCCAACTATTAAGTGATTTAATGTCCATAAGTGCTCGGCCATAAAACCCAACTACTTTGCTGGCAGTAGGACAAAAGACGGCTAAGAATACTCCCTAATATACCCGGCAAAGGCGTACCTTGGCTTTACTGGCTAATTTTTTTAATAAACCTGCAAGATGGTCAAGTGTTTTTTTACCCTATGATTTTATCAGGCGGCGATGGAGGCGATGGTGGCGGAGGCACTGGGCTTTGACTCCACCGCCACTGTAATAGCCAACGCAGTGTTACTTATTGCAAATTCCTAGGCTGTTATAACGCTTGCTAATGTGACACCTTGCTCTCTAAACAGTGTTCTTATTCGTTCTGTAGCGTTGTGTCTTCATATAAAATTATTTGGATAGTTTTCTCTTATTTCTGCTCACTGAGTTCGTAAGTGTTCTCGGTTAGTAGACAACACTTCTTGTCTTGCTGATTTTCTTGTTCAAGATCTATTTAGTCTTTGGGTTATTCTTTCTTTAATAATATCATGCCCTAAGTTGGGTCATCAGCCTCAACGAGTTTTTCTTTTTCTCTTTTTATATGCTCTCTATTTCACCCCAGTTTGCTAAATTGTTTGTTAATTCGCCTCTGATGCTTCTCAAAAGCATGATCAAGGGCCGCTATTTCTCGCATGGGTAGCGGGGAAATAGTGTATTGTTTTTAAAGCTGTTTCTTTCGGCCCCCAGTAAATCTGCTTCAATTGCATTTATTAATTCGATCTGCCGATTGTTTTAATTCTTTAAGTTCCATGTTTTGTATTTGGTTATCTGTGGGGAGTTCTTGTAGTGTGTTTGAAGTTTAGAAACAGTCCTCCCCATCTAATTTGGTATAGTAATGCAAGGGCGATTTGTTCGCTTCTACACGAGCCTTTGTTAATTGTTACTTCTTTTTTAAAAAACTTTGATGGTCTGGTTTAGTTGTAAGCTGAAAAAGTTGTCCTTGGTCGCTCCTCCAAACAAATGGTATCTTTTACTTCAAAATCATTAGGGTCTATAAATTCGGGAGGTTCTTGGCCTACACTTGGTATAAAATGATCTGACCATACTTTCGTTTAATTCACGCCGCAATGAGGGCGCGTGAGCGTTGCTGTATTAAGGGATCATTTCACTCATGTCGTCTCCAGGATCAAATCATCATAATCTTCATCTTCAATGCATCCATGTATCTTTTATATTAACTTTTTTATTTGGTTATATAAAAAAATTGTCACAAGCATATGGCTCGATCTTGACCCGCTTAGAAAGGCTGAAAGAAGCCCTTTGGCGTGAAGGAAATAAGCGGAATATTACTGTTCCAATTAATCCATCTACTATTGTGCGGATCAAATTCTTACTGTCAAATTCCGGACCTAGGAGCAGATGAAGTGATTGTGCGGCTCTGCGCGTTTACTGTTCAAAATAGTACTCGCTTCAAAACAGACCTAAACAGGGAAGTTGTACAGATTCTGGGGCAGGCAATCGTTAAGTATTTTCTATAAAAATTGAGGGGCAAAGAAATTTTTCTTTACAACAATGCAGACTTATTTTAAACTATATCTGAATCTATTGGCTAACCGGGGAGCGGAAAGAGCTGATCTTGCGTTTTCAAGGAATCGAAAATGTAGATGAACTAAAACACAGAATAGGCGCGCAGATGCTAAAGACGGCAAAAGGTATGTAGCTGTAAGCTATGCGTATTATGGCATTCGCTTTTTCACCCCCCCCCCCCCCCCTTGACCCCTAGATTTTGACGTTGTAAAGCGCACCCCCTTACTTTAAGGGGCGTTAAAAGACAAGATTGTCATATGAACTAATTTAATGATACAAAATATGTTATTATATCTAAGACCACGAAGCCCCAAAGTAACAGAATTTCTGACATCTCGCTAGAGTTTGACGTTGTTAGAGCCCTAATTTAGCAAGGGTAATTGAGAACAAATATCAGTCAGATTAGCAATTATATTACGAAAGAGTGTTTCTTTCATTCTAAATATCCTAAAAGCAGGGCAGACACTATATGGAAGTTTAGTTTAGGTGCCGCAGCAAGATTGCTTAAAGGTATTTTATTGCTGTGTGAAGATGATGGACCATTCGAAAAGACCAAACTGAAAATTTTGTTAATCTAAAATAACAAAATGTTGCAATGTACAATTGAGGGTAGTCCTAACCAAATCTACCGCTAGCGGGCTTAAACCTTATCAGCATTTTGATTGAAATATAAGAATAACTGTTTGAGGCGGGAGGTGTAGAAATCCGACAGTTGACCTTTGTGTCTAAAGATGTTACATTCTTCAGAGTTTGTAGACTTGATCATTATTTATCAAACGAAAAATACGGTTTAGGGATTGTGACCTAAGGGCAACGGATGATAAAATCTGTTACATGAAGCGGGAGAAGAACGTTAGAGACATAATAAACATTCAAATTGATAAAGAAAACCCCCCCCCCCCCTCAGGTCGAATAATCACCTAAAGTGTATTTGTTTTTAATATATGATGCGCAGCGAAATTATTCAAGATAACAGATTTAAAAGATTATACAATACTAAATTTTTTTTCTATTTTTAAAAAAGCATGTCTGTTCAGGTTTATCCAAATGTGCCTGCAGCGCCTGAGTCGCCTAAAAAGAAGGGGATTAGCTAGAAACCCCAACATAAAAACCCTTTAGATTAACAAAACAATTACACAAATGCAACAAAATCGAGAGGCAAGACCTTTTCAAAATACAGCAAACCAACGAAGGTCTTCTCTGCCCTTTAATGCTGTTACTTATGTTAATACTGGGGCATCGACTATAAGTGCTCTATCAGAGGGACGGAGTACGTTTGTTGCGTTCTTGCAACGGGCATAGGCGACCCGCGGCTTGTACTCCTCTAGGTGGTTTGTCTTTAGCTCTAGGCTGTGTTCATTAGCGGTAGGTTGCTGCCTAGCAAAAAATTAAAAACTAAAACTCCAAAAGCACACAGTATGGTTCAACTAATAAACGGCTAAACTTAGATCGTTCAAAACTGAAATTAAAATAAAGCGCTAGTTGGACTCAAACATCACGGATGAAGAATGTAATCGTTTACAGGCCGATTTTGATGACTACAAAAGACAAAAGTTTGATCTTCAAAGAAAGGCGAGGACAAGTTTTTCTCAACAGCCCAGACGCCGAGCAGATAAAAAGGAATGCTTAAAAAAAGTAAACGAAACATTATAACTCTGTTCTAAACAGCTCACATTAACAACACCAAAAGTGTTTATACTTTAGTGTATGAGTCCAAGCACAAAAAGACGGTGTTATAGATTCTGTTTAAGTATTTTTTTTTAAATTTAAATAAATATTTTGAGTTAGATGAAATCAACATGGTAAGACAATATGAAGGACCAGAGAATGGTTTGAAGGAATGCTCGAGGAGTGCGTTGTCAGAGCACTGAATGATATTGATTTAGAAGTATTAATCCAGCAAACGTACAGGCAGTGTTGCTCATGCTATTTCTCAAGTTCCAGGGTAAACATAAAATAGGACCGCAGTTAAAGTTAAAGTTAGCTGTTTTAAATCGACTATGTAACAATAAATTGAAGAAAATCTAGAAGTTGGGTCTCGACTACTAAACAGCAGTTATTCTTTCTCATCATGACTTAACACCGGTTGTTTTTTTTTTGCAGACGAACTGCTTACACAGTTTGAGAGTGGCGCTGAGAAGCCAAAATGGAGGGCTCTGGTTGGTCAGAGGCGGAAGTCTTAGAGATTAGATTAAAACAGGTAAAGTATGAAGCCTATTGTTGGCAGGTCTTACATTCCGCTACCCCCAGCATTAGTCGCAAAAAAGGAGCAGTCTAAACATTAAGGAATTCAGCGACAAATGTTTTATGTGGTGTGTTCTCGCAAAGGCTGCATCACGCCCGCAAAACAAAAAACGCAGAGGAGTGTCTAACTATCACCCCTTACATCAATGATCTTAACTTTAGTGGGGTGTCTTTCCTGTTGGATAGACCAAATTGATTCAGTTTGAAGAACAAAAAACAAACCAATAACTGTTAATGTCTACACATGGGTGAAAGAAAAACCAATCTACAGCCGATTATATTAATTAAAGTGTCAAGAACAGTCCAACGATTGGCGAGCCAGACAAATTCATGTCGATTACTTCTGATGTTTTCGCCAGCGGGCTACCACCATTACACATTGATACGAACAATGAGTTGATTATTGACGCATACTTCAAAGCAAAAAAATAAACAAGAATTCTGCAGAAAATGTTTAACAAGGAATCCATCTGTTCAAGCCGCGAGCGAAACATAAGAAACATTGTATCGGCCCAGTTGACTGTAATACAGAACTAACTACGCCCCCGCCCGATCTAAAGTTTAGTTTTAAGAACTGGAAACGACTGAAAATTCGCATACATTGTTACCAGACTTCGAATCGCTCATTGTTCCTTATGAAGTGACCAACCCCACAGAGACTTCCTAAAACGGCCATAGTGAGTAATCACCAGATTTGTTCATTTGCCTTGTTTTTGTCAGTCGGATGGCGTTCCTTTCTAAGCAGAAGTGTATAGTGGGCAAAGGCCTGCAGAATACTTCTTAGAACGCATGCAGAAAGTGCGTAATGACTGTTCTAATAATCTTAAACTTATTCTGAAATCAAGATGACGCCTGAAGACCATCAACAGTATGACTCAGCCACACTTGTTGGATTTGCGGTTTAGCTCTCATTAGACGCAGCGAATCCAAACAGGTGGCCTTGGCGGGCCAGCGGGTAAGAGACCAGGATCACATTAGTGGAAGTTCGGGGAGCTGACGCACAACAACTGCATCTTCAACTAAAGGTTGACCCAAAGGGACATGGAAGCTGCTTGTATTCTTTCACAAACTGCGAGGTTATGACTCTCACCTTAAAATGCAAGCAGTAAACCAGCGCCTTCAGGGTAGCATGCATTGCACAGTCGTCAGAAAAGTACATGTGCTTTAATTCTGAATAAATGTTTTTATGACTCTATGCAACACATGATGGGTTCATTAGAGTCACTGGCTATGTCCTTAAAGTCCTGCCCAATAACGATGAATATTTTGACCCAACCCCGCCCCCCCCCCCCCTTTAGAAAAGGGTGTTTACCCTTATGAGTACATGAACAGTTGGGAAAGGTTTGCCGAAGAATACACTTCCACCTAAAGGCGCGTTCTTTTCTAGTCTTAGAGGAAAAGGACATTCAGTGATTCTGATTACCAGCATGCTCAAGATGCGTGGCAGAAGTTAGATTGTAAAAACGATGGTGACGAGACTATCATGACTCTACTGATGGTCTGATGTATGTTTGTTGGCGGACACGTCTTTGAAATTATAGAAAGACTTGCATGAAACATTATAGCTGGATCCCGCGCATTTACATTTCTGCGCCCGGGATGAGTTGGACGCTTTCTAAAAGTTTACTAAAGTACAGATTTTTATTGTCTGACCTACCAATGATTAGATGATTGGAAAACGGATTGCGTGGGGGAATTTGTATGGCTCGACATTACTGTAAAGCAAACAACAAATACTTGGGAGACTATTGATCCACGTAAATGGTCTAACTGTTCATGTATTTAGATGCAAAACAATCTGTATGGTTGGGCAAATGGCGCAATCACTTCCATTACGGTAACTTTAAAATGTACACAGCGGCCAGCACATATAATATTCAAAAAGCATTTTAAGTGGTTGGGCAGTTTGACGCCGGAGTCAACAGCGTGGTTTTCTCATTCTAGAAGTTGACTTAGAATATCCTCATGAACTCCATGACCTGCTTAAGGACTATCCATAGCAGCCAGATTAGTTAAAGATAATCCAAGAGAGCGCCTAAACTTGTGCCTAATCTTCGAGGCAAAAAAAATTATGTGTGTCATTACAGACTTCTGCCAATTTTATTAAGACATGGGTTGAAGTTGACTGCAATTCTTCGCATAATTGCTTTCGATCAAGAACAGTTCATGAAAACCATACATCATGAGAACACTGATTCAGAACTAAATCCACAGATGCTCAGGAAAAAGACTTTTTCAAGACTGATTGAACAACAGCTGTTTCGGAAAGAAGATATGGAGAATCGCACAAGCGCAAAAGATGTCAGATTGGTCACCGAGAGTACGAAGCAATTAAGCTGACTTCAAACGCAAATTATCAGGACTTTTGAAGAATTTCATGATCACCTTTTTGGTTATAATGATGAAAAAAAGAAGTCAATTAAGACAAACCTGTTTTTATTGGGTTTACTGTTTTAGAATTATCAATGCTTTTGATGTTAGAGTTTCTTTATGGACTACTTTATGCCCTCGTATCCGAGTCCAGAGTAATTTATCAAGATACAGATAGTTTTGTTAATATATCCCTATGAAGACATTTCTATAAAGACATGGAATTAGAAGTCTAGCTAAAGGGAATGCAGGGATGGTAACGACACATCTGATTACCCTAAAGATTCGCTTTACATTCATCCGTTATAAGAAGGTTTTTAGAAAGATGAAGGATGAATTATTGGAGGGGTGATTAAGGAGTTTTTTAATTGGTTTAAGGTTCGAAAATGTACAGTTATTTCGAGCCAGGAGAAATCATTAAAGAAAGCTATGGGAATCATCTCGCCAGCGTTGTGCAGTCATCAAACATATCACAATGCAACTCTATAAAGAAGCATTGGTTTGGCAATAAGACTTTTCATCATGACAAACGTAAAACTGCGATCTAATCTACATGAGATCAACACAACGGTTGTAAACAAAGAAGTCATAGATAGAACAAAACACAAAACGGAGGTGTTGTTAATACAGAGGTTTAATATGCAATTGGGCACTGGTGGACCGCATAAAAGGGGGTTTATATTTTTCATTCAACTTTTGTTATAAGATCTATATAGCTTATCCAATTCATTTAAAATCTTTTCTCATGTTTGTTGATGCGTTCGAATTTTTTTTATTATTTCAAGATATTCTTTTCCCAGTTTGGGGGTTTGAGATGTAGGTGATCGGATGATTTAGCATGCATTGATTAATCCCCGAAAATGTTTCCTTATAGCATTACACGCATGAAAATGATTCCCGTGCATTATCAAGGTCTTTCCTTTACCATTTATTGTTTCGTTCTGCACTTCCTTCTGAGCTTCCATTTTAAACTCAAATATATTTACGTAAATTAATTAAAGCGGAATGTGTCTGGTGGGATTTTAGGCAGTTCTTCCTTCACAAAAGATCTTTGAGGATTGTTGTTTTGTTGTGTCAGTTTCTCGTAAATATACACGGGCGGGGCGGATTCATTTTTACAATTCTTTTTATTCATATGGATCAACACTCCAAATGGATCTGTTGCCCTGATGCGAGTGTCCCCTTCTGCTTCCCCGGTAATTAAAGGTTACCTTACTTTTTAACCAAACGGTAATAGTTTGCGGATGAAGACTCTCCTTCAACAACATCTTATTGTTTTTCTTTTGATTGCTTGTACTGGTTTTAGTCCTTTAAATTTTAATTACTCATTGCGCGCAAAACTGAGGGCAATCTTCTAACCCATTCTGTGTTTGCGAGAATTGTCTATCTGCCTCTGTGATACTGGTAGGAAAAAAAAAGTCTTTCAGCTAACTGTTTGTTAAAGTTTTCAACTAAAGCCTGTGATCTGTGAACTCCGGAATGCCTCTTTTTAATGGTAACTCTATGTTTTAACAATAATTATTCATTGGCTTTTAAAATTCTTTTCCTTCATCGACTTGAATCATGCGACGGATAAGTTAGCGGGCCTCGTCTGGTATATCAGGTGTTTATGGCAACTGCAACAGCAGAAGCACTCTTTTGTGTTTATGGTTCCGCATTTTATATATCTTGAAGCTATGCCAATGGCTGTGAGCGCTTTCGTACTTAACCTTTTCGTCTAAATCGTATCGGAGGGTAAATATAGAGGACCATTTGATGGGTGTCGTTCGGTAATGTGGTCACAAAGTGTGGTCTCTGGTATTCGTTTAGGCGTAGGTTATATATTGCCAAATCGATTGTTTGATAACCATTCTTTTGCTGTTTGTTCACTAACCCCCGCCTGCTTGGATTAGCTTTTTAATTGCCGTGGTTCCCTTCCAATAGCCTTCTGGGCGATAATAGATTTTGTTCATTTTTTATTCAGCCATTATTATGCGCAACAAAAATACACTACAGTCATACCAACGACAATAAACCCGATGTCTTGCATCTTTTGTTTTTTGATGGCTGATAAAGTCACTGAATTTTGGTGGGGGCAATGTCGCGATTGGTTTGCCTGTTACAGATAAGATTCTTTTTATTGCCTGGCTACATTTTTAAAGGTGTAAGCTGCATGTCCCTTGTTTTTTCAGTTTGTCGTTAATTAAATCTTACTGCTCGGATTTCTGCTTTTCATAGCGGTCTTGTGCTGCAGCTAGTTGCTCCACAGCTTTGTTATGACTTTTTCTCTCGCCGTCATCCGATAGTTTTACTAATGCGTAAATTACTTCCACTAAAAGCTAAAGCGCATTAACACAGCGCCGCCTATCATCATTAGAGTGATGACATTTTATATAAATGTATTTTTTTTACATATTTATACTTTCTCTGGTATTATTCCTTGCTTAAACTAGATAATTCTTTCGTAGCAAATGAAGCTGCATAATAGCTAGTAGCTTTGCCCGAATCCTAAAGTTCTAGTTTGCCAAGATTGCTGGTTTAATCTTTTAACAAGCTTTTACCAAGCATCGTGTATCCTATACTTAGGCCTGCAATAACAGCTGAATGTATACAAGGTTGGCGGACAGTTGTTCGGTGCTCATTTTTAAAAATAAAATAATTATAATTATAATAAAACTGTACGCAATGATCTATTACAGCTACAGGGCGGCCTAAACCTTCCTGAACTTATGAATGACCACAGTTGATGACCAAGCTATTATGCCAAAAAGGACCGAGGCTGTATTCTTTGGCAGCATGTGGGAAACCAAAACAGTTCCTTCGGAAACTGAATTCGCTAGAACAGATTCAGCAGATGTCGCCGCAAGACATTATAAAAAGTTTCATAAACAGGTATGAGAAGCGCAGCTGGGGTCTAGTATGGTTGAAAGTGTGGGGCAAAACGGTTATTAGTGTTGTACACTAAACTAGTCAGTAGATTTGCCTCCCATTGATTCTGAACAGATCTTACGTATGATTTAACGCCATGATCCAGTTTTAACAAAGTCATTAGAGTCTCTAGGATGTGGATCATACTACAGATTTGGAACATGGTTATCGCCATTAATCATGGGATTAATAACTTTTATCATATAGATTTTTATTTCCCTTCAATATGACCGAGCAGAAACTCAGCAGAATTCAGGTGGAGAAAAGTACCAAGCCAGAAAATCAGCAGAATCAGAAAACATGAATCAGGTGAAGTACAGTGAAAAAGCATCCTCATCATGGGCGTGTTTAAAGCAGGAAAAATTAGCAGAGTGGAACAGACAAAAAATTAATGTTACAGAATTATAACTCTTCATGAAAACATAACGCCGCCAACGCCAGAACAAGTTGATTCCAATGGCCAGCTATAAAAACTCCTTGTGATTCAGGCTTACAGCACCAAGTCTTCTGGTTATATTGAACTTAAAACTGTTGGCATTTTTGGCGCCCTTGCTGCTGTGGGGGGCTGGTTATTTCGGTTATAAAATATATACACAATGGCAGCAGAAAACAAAAAAAGCAATCAAAAAAAATCTGAAACACTAAAACAGAGACCAAACAGCACGCCAGACTGTCACAACAAAAGGATCTTTTTGATCATTTCAGTTGGAATAATATATTTAAGAACTTAATTTTAATTTTTTTGATTAAAAATAGGAACATGGCTTATTCTAAAAAGATGGAGTCAATAAATAAATACATGAGTCTATAAAAGACATTTCCATGACCAGAATTGTAAAATCAATGCGGTTGTTAGGATTGTAGAACTTCATTAAAGAATCTATTGATGACCAATCTGCGCATGAGGAACGCCCCGGAGCAAAGTATTCTCAGCGATGACCGCGGTTTTTTGAGGATGTGTGTTGTACTATTTAGACAATCTACTATTAGATAAAACATAGATTGTATTTTTTTGATAATTATAAGATTAACTTGAATAGACTTGGTTTGTACTTATAGGAGACTTAGTTATGATCTTGAGGTGACTTAATCAAGAACTTAGAAGTTACTTATCAAGAACTTATTAAGAACTTGAAGTATCTTAATTAAAAACTTAATTAAGAAACTTGGGGTGACTTAAATTAAAACTTATAGAACTTGGGGCGACTTGGGGGTAGGGGGTGTGTGGTGTACACAGAGCTTTATTATTTGTCATGTGTAAACACACTTGGTGCAGACGGCGCTGCGTTTTTTGTGATTCTTTGGGCTCTTTTGTTGGCATGTGCAAAGCAGCCACAAGTGCATTTAAACAAACGCCCTGAATTGAATAAATCAAGGGACAATTGTATAAGTGCACCCAGCGGCCGTTGAGACAGCCTTTTTAAAAGCTGGTGATTAGGTGAAACGTTTAAGCAGCCAACCAAACAGCAAAAAGGCACGGGAGGAGTCCAGCAAGTAGGCCACCGTTCACGCGCGTAGGAACGGCGAAGCATATGACGTCTAAGGCTGGTGAGGTAAGATCTATTTTTAGAAAACTGTTCGGGGCTTTGTGGGGCAGGAGTCAGCAAGTTAGGCCAACCGTTCACGCGCAGTGAACGGGCGAAGCATGACGTCAAAGCAGTGATGTAAGAACTATTTTTAGAACACTGTCGGGGCTTTGGGGGGCAGGAGTCAGCAAGTAGGCCACGTTCACGCGCTTTTTGGAACGGCCCTTTTTTAGGGGCTGTGCTTTAGCGTTGCCTTCCGCCGTTATCGATTACTGGGATTTGCTGGAGCTCGCTTGTCATTGATATGTGCGGATCTTGTTTCCAGTTTCTGTGCAATTCCGGCACTTGAAGCCTGGTTTTATTTCATTCAGCTTGCTAAAAAATGAAACGAAAGGGATGGCCTTCAGCATAAAACCTTGGATATCAAATAGAAACACTTGCAACAGCACGTAATTTTCGTACGTGTACATCAGAATACCGGTTTTTGCTTTCAACCAAACAGCCCAAGTTTCCTTTGTTCTCCTTCTTTCCTTTCATTTTCCTGCCCATTGTTTACACAATTCAAAAAGTATCAACTGAAGGTAAATTAACAGGACTGTGCTTCTTTGCATCCTCAAATTTCTCATTCCCTTTTTGTAGTCTTTCTACAATTTCAGGCTTCATTTGCTGTTTCGGAAATTATTGTCAGTAAAAGCTTCTTGGAAATAGTTCTGATTGAACGTCAGCTGATTTGCCATTAGATAGGGCATGTAATTCTTGCGGCGTTGAAAGATTTGTTCTCCTTTTTTTGTCTCTTTCTTTTCTTTTAACAATTGCTCAAGCTTTCTTTTAGGCTTCTGTGCAAATCATGTGGTCTTCCTTTTAATTCTTTTCAATTATTTCTGTCCTTTTTTTTAAAAGTAAGTCTTGATTTTCTCTTGCAAAATAACATTTCTTCTTCAGATCCACAATTCCGTTGGTGTGGCGGTGGTTATGGGGAGATTTTGAGCCTTGTTGGTATGTTGTTGGGCTGATTCCATGTTCTTCCACAACCAAATAGATATTTAATCTATATAGTTGATGTAAAGGTATTTGTGATTCAAGAACTTTTTCTAACACAGAATCCACCACTGTCTTATGAAAACTCGCTATATTTTTGCCATATGCAAACACTTTCTCTCGCAAAAAAAAGCACGTCTTCAACGACCACAAGCATAGGAAAAATCAACAACACAACGTGTGGGCGGAAATGCGTTCACTACTAATCAGTGATTCTATCTAGTCTTATGATTGGCCGGCTGTGACATCAGCCCATCTGCGTGATCCGAAAAATTCGTCATGTCCGGCCACGTAGTAAGTAATCGGGATAGTGCAGGAGTCCTTAGGTAGGCGGCAACTAGCAATTAAAGCTTACCTGCACTGGCGTTTGGTATATGGGGCGCGTTCAGCCACGGCTGCTTTTCCCCTACTGTTACTCTTGGGCGTGTTCAGCCGCGCTACTTCCCCTACGTGTTTTAGTTATTAAAGTGTACTTGTAGAGGAACAGGAAACACGGGGTCATGGTCGACCGCTCGAAACGGTTAAGACCGGTTGAGATGCGGGTGAGCTTGACCCCGTGTTTCCCTGTTCTCTCATTTACATATGCAAGTCGAAGGCCCGCAGTCCCGTTCCTTGGTCTGTTTCTGCATGGGACCACCTGGCACCACCGTGACCGCTGTCTTGGTGCCAGTTGTAAGGCCCCCCCCCCCCCCCACCCCCACCCAGCAGTCCCATTCCCTTGGTCTGTCTGCATGGAACACCTGGCACCCACCCGTGACCGCTGTCTTGGTGCCAGCTTGTAGCCCCCACCCCCCCCCCCCCAGCTGTCCCATTCCCTTGGTCTGTCTGCTGCAAGAGCCACCTCCTGGTCTCCTGATGGACTATGAAAGAAATTGAGGAATATCAACATTCAGATGCAATAGAAATTCTCAAAGCAAAATAATCGCGCCAGTCTATAAATACTCGACTCCTTAAGCATGGCCTTGGCGCATCCATTTTTTGGTGTGCAACCTGTGGCACAGCGTCAGCCTCAGTTTTAACCCCCTCCCCCCTCCCCCCCCCGCCCTTTTTCCAACCTCCATGTCTCTTCCCCCCCCCCCCCCCCCCCCCCCCTGCCCCTTCCTCCGCCATCCTGCATTCCATTCCACACGCGTATTCTGTGTGCGTGTGCGTGTGCGAGTGTGTGTGTGTGTGTGTGTGTGTGTGTGTGTGTGTGTGTGTGTGTGTGTGTGTGTGTGTGTGTGTGTGCGCGCGTTCTGGCAAACCGGTCACCAGCTCTTTGAAATCCGTCGCAGGCTTTAACGTCTGACACCAATGGCTGCAAAGAAGAAACGGTTTTGTGCCACACACACACACACACAAACACACACACACACACACACACACACACACACACACACACACACACACACACACACGTGCCTTTTTTTTTTTTACACCTGCTGGTATATTTTAAAAGATCACGTTCCGGTGTACGTTCTAATGAGATGTCCCACTCCTGTAAAGTATGGTCTTGTACAGTGTTGGGGACATGCGTAATATCAGACGTGAACACGTTATAGCAGACTATGTGAACACGTCGTTCGCAAGTGTTCCGTCGGATGTGATTTCGAGTTTCTGAACACAGATGATTTTTTTCCCCCATCTGATTTAAGATTGTATGGAAGCGAAGATATTTTTTGTCCGCTTCGAAATCTGGCTTACTTTTATTTCTTTATTCACTCATTTATTTATCTGTTGTTTGTTTGCTTGTTCGTTCGTTTGTTTGTTTGTTTATTACTTTTGTACCAGCAATGTGAGGTACTGACTTTGACGAAATGATAGCCCTGATATGCCACCCCCACCCCCACCCCCCACCCTGCAGCTCGTAGGATTGCAAACAACACGAACATATTGCATTGCACTCCTGATTCTAAACGAGCAGCTACGGACTCTGTTGTGTGAAGCACTCTCCGATAACAAATGCTTTTTTTTTAGACGTCTGATGTCTCTACTTACGTTGCCGATTCAGGGAATAATAGAGAGCCAGACAGCCGGTTGAATTCCTCGGTCGCAAAATGTTTATGAATTTCTACAGACAGTTTGATATTTCGGCTGATAAGGAATAAGATCTTTTGGCGTGTCACGTCGTTACCGTTGTTTTGAACCAAAGTCAAAGCCCCAAATATCTGCTTAGAACCGATTGATTTTTTTATTACATTCGTGTCGCTTTGTTATTATTCATTGGTTATGTTGCTGCCCAAGGCCGTTAAGTTATGAGTCCTCTCTCTGTCTTTGTCTCTCTCTGTCTCTGTCTGTCTGTCTGTCTCTGTCTCTGTCTCTCTCTCTCTCTCTCTCTCTCTCCTCTCTCTCTCTTCTCTCTCAAAAAAAAAAAGAAAGAAAGAATGTCCATCATCTGGCACTGATGATCGTGAAGAAGCAACAGTCTCTCTCTCTCTCTCTCTCTCTCCTCTCTCTCTCTCTCTGTCTCTGTCTCTGTCTCTTTCTGTCTCTCTGTCTCTCTCACTTTCTCTCTCTCTTTCTGTGTGTGTGTGTCTGTCTGCCTCTCTTTCTGTCTGTCTCTCTCTGTCTCTGTCTCTGTCTCTCTCTCTCTCTCTCTCTCTCTCTCTCTCTCTCTGTGTGTGTGTATGTGTCTGTCTGCCTCTCTTTCTGTCTCTCTCTCTCTCTCTTGCTCTCTATCTCTGTCTGTCTGTCTGTCTGTCTGTCTCTGTCTCTCTCTCTCTCTCTCTCTCTCTCTCTCTCTCTCTGTGTCAAAAACTGAAAGAATATCCATCATCTGCCACTCTTGACCGTAAAGAAGCAACAGTTCGGTGCCGGCAGCAGTCAGTCCAGCCACTGACCAGCCACAGAGAAACAAGGCGTTGTTTGGAGGTTGAAGGTGGACACATTGGTCAGTCCAGCCACTGACCAGCCACAGAGAAACGAGGCGTTGTTTGGAGGTTGAAGGTGGACACATTGGTCAGTCCAGCCACTGACCAGCCACAGAGAAACGAGGCGTTGTTTGGAGGTTGAAGGTGGACACATTGGTCAGTCCAGCCACTGACCAGCCACAGAGAAACAAGGCGTTGTTTGGAGGTTGAAGGTGGACACATTGGTCAGTCCAACTACTGACCAGCCGCAGAGAAACAAGGCGTTGTTTGCAGGTTGAAGGTGAGCACATTGGTAGAGTCATTAAAGGTGGACCCATCAAGATCATTCATTCAGCCTGGTTGGTACAACATGTCAAGCTCCTGTGTCGTGAACCTGCGGGTGTTCAGAATTCCAGCCACCAGAATCGCGATATTCCAACGGATTGAAAATCAGTTTGCATCCCGTAATGTGGGCAGATCGGTGTCGGAGGACACAAAATGTCATTACGTCCATTGGTCAGCGTGCAGGTCCGTTCACCGTGGACCTTCCCCTCCCTATCTCCCCCACCCTCACCCCACCCCCACCCTCCACCGTTTACTTTTTAAGTTAGACTCTCTGCCTTTCAGAACCAACTGCTATGGATTTAAAAGCATGGGTGATTAGGAAGGGGAAGCAGCCAGTTTCCTTTGAAAATCTGATGGGTTTTTTGTTGTTGTTTTTTTTGCCTGTTCCTCCTCCTCTTGACACTGGCAAAATGAATCGGAATGTAATCAGCTGTCCTGACAGAACATTGCCGCCAGAAAAGGAAATGTGAAGTGTGTGTGTGTGTGTGTGTGTGTGTGTGTGTGTGTGTGTGTGTGTGTGTGTTTGTCTTCTCTTGCTCCATCGCCCACAAAGTGGTGGCGCTGCTCTGAAGCTGTCCAATCAGCGACACGTTTACATTTCCTGCCCGACTATTAACCGCTTTGTGCCTTATCCTCTTCCTGAGCACACTGTATTTCAAAAAACAAACAAAACTTTTTTTTTCAAAGAAAGTGTGATGGCTCCAAAGCAGTTTTCTCCCTTCACAAAAGCGCGCTTCCAGTCTTGGATAAGAGGCGTTGCTGATTGTGATGATTAGGAAGGATAAACTAAACGACGCATGAGCAGTCATCCTATTTTTCAGCATTAGTTTTGTTTTGGGCTATATTTCTAGCGAATTGTAAATAGAAAATTCTCTCTCTCTAGCGAATTGTAAACAAAAAATTCTCTGTGTGTGTCTCTGTTCTCTCTCTCTCTCTCTCTCTCTCTCTCTCTCTCTCTCTCTCTCTCTCTCTCTGTCTCTCTCTCTCTCCTCTCTCTCTCTCTCTCTCTCTCTCTCTCTCTCTCTCTCTCTCTCTCTCTTAACATTCATGAAGCGCAGATGGCTTTATAGAGTAGCATCTGTATTGTTGTTATGACGGGTCTCCAGCATATCTCCATTCCTGCCTGAAAAATGCATTGGTCAGTACAAGCCCAGCTTGCTGTAGTTTTGCGCTTCATGACAGTTGGACAGTGGTCACTTCCATGCAGATCACCGAGACCATGATGGCTATGATAGCCGAGGGCCGGCGAGGTGTCGTTGGCATTTCGGTATGAAATATCCGAACAGAACAGATCGAAGAGGAATATCTGCGAAGTCGGGACCTTGCAGAAATCCTCTTCAGATATTCTTATACAACGGGCAAAAAGACGGAGGCCACTCCTTTCACACTGGCTCCTATCTCTCTACAATGCCAAGAAGCTCCGTGGTGCCCTCAGTGTGATGTGCTACTCACTACAAGTTATGTTTCTATGATGAAATGTCGGGGATTTGCTGCCTGATTTTCTGTGCCACTCCTGTGCCATCTTCCCCCCCCCCCCCCCCGTTCATTCCAGCCCCCTGTCCACAGCCACACCCAGGCCTGTTAGATCGCTGCCCCGGCACTAGCCATCCACAGAGAGAGTTGACATGGAGTCGTCATGAGGTAACCCTCCGGAAGAGACCCCGCACTGCTGGCGAGTCACTTTGACGGTATTCAGTGCCGCTAGCTCTGACGCAGCAAGTGCAGGACACCACCTACCAGGCCCCGTACTGACCAGTCAAATGTTGGACACCACCTACCAGGCCCCGTACTGACCAGTCAAATGTTGGACACCACCTTCCAAGCCCCGTACTGACCAATCAAATGTTGGACACCTCCTACCAAGCCCCGTACTGACCAATCAAATGACACCACCTACCAGGCCCCGTACTGACCAAGCAAATGCAGGACACCACCTACCAGGCCCCGCACTGACCAAGCAAATGACACCACCTACCAGGCCCCGTACTGACCAAGCAAATGACACCACCTACCAGGCCCCGTACTGACCAAGCAAATGACACCACCTACCAGGCCCCGTACTGACCAAGCAAATGCAGGACACCACCTACCAGGCCCCGTACTGACCAAGCAAATGCAGGACACCACCTACCAGGCCCCGTACTGACCAAGCAAATGACACCACCTACCAGGCCCCGTACTGACCAAGCAAATGACACCACCTACCAGGCCCCGTACTGACCAAGCAAATGACACCACCTACCAGGCCCCGTACTAACCAATCAAATGACACCACCTACCAGGCCCCGTACTGACCAAGCAAATGCAGGACACCACCTACCAGGCCCCGTACTGACCAAGTGCTTGTTGAGTGGGGAGCCTGCGTGGGTTCAGAATCTCTGTTTGAATGACTTCTGTGTGTCAAGTCAAGTCAAGTCAAAATTTTATTTTCAGATGGAACATTGAATAAGCAACAAATTTGCTTTTTGTGTGTGTGTGTGTGTGTCTGTGTGTGTGTGTGTGTGCGTGTGTGTGTGTGTGTGTGTGTGTGCGTGCGTGCGTGCGTGCGTGCGTTTCTTTCTTTCTTTCTTTCTCTGTGTGTGTGTGTGTGTGAATGAAACGCCCACGTACAGAGTTGACTTACCACGAGGTGACAGCTCTTTGAGCTGGGATAGACAAAGGGAAAATGAATTGCTGTGGTTTGTGGATGGGTTTGGTGTCATCTTTCAGAGACGGGCCTTCTCTCAGTCCCTCCGTCCCTGGACGGAGACGGCAATGGGGGGGGGGGGGGGGGGGGGGGGGCTGTATTAAAACCGAAACTAAGCAGGGGACATTCTAAGATCGTTTGGTAAAATTTCAGCCCACCTTCCATCTCCCCGTCCGCCTCCTCCCTCCCATTTCCTTTGCCCCTGTCTCCTCCGCTCCCTCCTCTCTCTCTCTGCCTGTCTCTGTCTCTCTCTCTCTCTCTGTTTCTGTCTTTGTCTCTGTCTCTCTTTGTCTCTGTCTGTCTGTCTGCCTGTCTGTCTGTCTGTCTCTCCCTCAGTCTCCGTCTCTGTCTTTGTCTTTGTCTCTCTCAGTCTCTTTGTCTTTGTCTCTGTCTTTGTCTTTGTCTCTGTCGCTCTCTTTTTCTCTGTCTCTGACTCTTTGTCTGTCTTTCACGGTCTCTCTGTCTCTGTCTCTCTCACTCTCTCTCTCTCTCTCTCTCTCTCTCTCTCTCTCTCTCTCTCTCTCTTGTCTAACCATATAAATCAAAGTAACTTGATTATGGCTTAGCGGGTTTAAGAGTGACACGCTTTCATGTACATGGCAACAAACCTGATCAAAACACTGGCTGTAATTAACAAGATCCTAGCCCCCTCTAAGACACGCATCAGTCGTGTACAACCCGTTCAGTTTAAGTCCACACGGCCATATACCCTAATGCAGTGTGATAACGCTTATACCAACCCCTGCTTACCCAATCAGAAACCTGTGCCCAGCTTAGTATCAACCAGAAAAGGCTTGTATGAGGCGAATCTATTGACTTGGATATTCCAGTGAGCGTTCACTTTACTTCAAAGGATAAAAGAAAGTGTTCCAGATTTCATAAGGACAGAAATTCCGTCACGGAGGAGCACAACAAAAACTGTCATTACGCCCATAGAAGAACAAGTTTGGCTGGTCACAAAATTCCCTTTTGATTTGTTAGAGCAGACCTGACCTTTTCGAAAATTGCCTGCAATGAGCTTCAAAGCGCGGATGAATTTGGGAAGGGAGAAGCCTGTTCGTTTGGAGACCGAGAGCTTTTTCCTCCTCCTCTTCCTCCTCCTCCTCCTCCTGTCCTGCTCCTGCTCCTCCTCCCCCTCATCCTCCCCCCCCTCCTCCTCCTGTTGTGCCACCGGCAAAGGAATCACAATGTAATCGGATGTTAGCGGAAAATTTTTCTGCAAGAAACAGCTAATGGCAGCTAAGCGAAGTCACTCTTTTTTAAAGTTTGGTTATCTCCCTCGCCCCGTCGTCCTACAACATCGTGTTCCTGTGCAGTACAGGTTGACACACACTGCCTGACCTGTTCTGTCCACTCAGCGACAGGTTGACACACACTGCCTGACGTGTCCTGTGCAGTCAGCGACAGGTTGTACACACACTGCCTGACGTGTCCTGTGCAGTCAGCGACAGGTTGACACAAAACTGCCTGACGTGTCCTGTGCAGTCAGCGACAGGTTGACACACACTGCCTGACGTGTCCTGTGCAGTCAGCGACAGGTTGACACACACTGCCTGACGTGTCTTGTCCTGTCAGCGACAGGTTGACACACACTTCCTGACGTGTCCTGTCCTGTCAGCGACAGGTTGACACACACTGCCTGACGTGTCCTGTGCAGTCAGCGACAGGTTGACACACACTGCCTGACCTGTCCTGTGCAGTCAGCGACAGGTTGACACACACTGCCTGACGTGTCCTGTGCAGTCAGCGACAGGTTGACACACACTGCCTGACGTGTCCTGTGCAGTCAGCGACAGGTTGACACACATTTCCTGACCTGTCCTGTGCAGTCGGCGACAGGTTGACACACACTTCCTGACGTGTCCTATCCTGTCAGCGACATGTTGACACACACTTCCTGACGTGTCCTGTCCTTGTCAGCGACAGGTTGACACACACTTCCTGACGTGTCTTGTCCTGTCAGCGACAGGTTGACACACACTGCCTGACGTGTCCTGTGCAGTCAGCGACAGGTTGACACACACTGCCTGACTTGGGGATCGCGCGGTGCCTTTAACTTCGGCTTCAGCTGTACTGGCTATTGTTCCTGCTTCTGCTTCTGCTTCTTCTTCTTCGTCGTCGTCTTCTTCTCCTCGTCCTCGCCCTCGTTGTCACGACCGACCCTGGAGGTCTGCCCTGACAGGATCGGTCTAGGTGGGAGTGAAGGGAGTGACTGACCTCACACGCCCCGCAAGAGACCACACAATAAAGATTACGATACAACACCCCATTTATTCACACCAGCAAAATAAGCATTCCAAAACACACAACATGCACAATCACAATCAAGCACTCCAACGCACACAACATGCACAATCACAATCAAGCACTCCAACACCCACAACATGCACGATTATAAATAAACATTTAACCATACGACGTTCACAATTACAGCATTCCAGCACATATAACATATACACAATTATAAAGAAACATTTCCAGCATCGATCCCTTCTAACACCATGGAGTGCGTCCTTTGCCCCTGCTCTGTCAAGTCTACTTGGGAGCACCCTGTCGCACTAGGTGCTCTGAACCGGGTCGGTTCTCGCAGGGAGTCGCTCAAAGCCGACACCCTCGACTCACAAACAGGCAGTGAAGAGCGCGTCCCAGAGGGGGGGAAACGTGGCGCTGTTACTGGAGGCCTGGACGGGGGTCAGGGCGGCCAGTCAAGACGGCGGGCTCCTCTACCAGTCTGCGGTCCCGACCAGAGCGTGGCCTCGACCAGCGCGTGGCACCATCCAGTCCGCGGTCCCAGCCAGAGTGTGGCCTCAACCAGCACGTGGCACCATCCAGTCCGTGGTCTCAGCCAGAGCGTGGCCTCAACCAGCACGTGGCACCATCCAGTCCGTGGTCTCAGCCAGAGCGTGGCCTCAACCCAGCACGTGGCACCATCCAGTCCGTACTCCGGGTGAAGCCCCCGAAAGGGGGGGGGGGGGGGGTAAACGTAGCTGGGAGAGAGGAGAAAGGGAGGGAAGGAAGAAGGAAGGAGGAAGGAAAAAGGGGTACTGGAACCCCGGCCGTCAGTACAGTCTGCCCCATGCTGTCAAATCTTAACAGCCACTCGCATGATGGGCGAGGGGAAGTCTACTAAACGCACACAGTAAACCCATCGAACCAGGAATGTTCACTAGGGTCTTCTCACACGATGCAGGTAAAGACTGCATTAAATCAACAGGTTATAAACAAATATGAATTATCTTCACCCTTCTCTCACTCACATTTAACATTCACCTTTCTTAGGAAATAACCAACACAGCGACCATCGCTTTATAACTGCCACCACATTTGCAAATATAATTCAATGGCATAATTGTCACATTTTATAGCCACATTTCAAAATAACACAAATCTCCAACCACGCATCCAAACGACAAATCATGCGTACGCACGCTCGCGAACATAAAACTCGTTCTCCTTGCACACACAAACAGACGGTGGCCGAAGGATAAGAGTCCGGCGAATGTGTACAGGGGGGGAAACGAGCGAGACCAAGCAAGTTCCAACCCTGAATCACCAGGTTCTCTCCAATCCCCACCGACTACCACATCACCAGATGCATAAACAGGAGAAAGAATTTTGGAAATAATTTAGAATGGCCAGGTTAAAGATTGAATTAACCAGAGAAAAGGTCTCAAACAATATTTCTTTTACAATCTTGAAAACAAAAGAAAATTGCGCAAAAGAGAAGAATAAGCCGGCTAACAACAACAAACCAAAACAAACAAACCACGAAACTGATGCTTACCAGCTACCCGTGGGTGACCCAGAAGAGGCGGGTCAAACGACTCTCTTGCCTCTGTCCAGTCGAGAGGACAGAGGCACAGGTGCGGAAAAAGAAGAAGTGATGTCCCTCTCCTACAGGCCGACTTTTAGGAATTGAAGATACCGACTGTACCCTCGATGATACGGTGAAGAACCAAGACCGGAGCAGGCGCTCCCAGAGACATCTTCCGCTCGAGTGAAGGAGCTAACCTCCCTCAGCAATGGCGGCCAACATGCCATGCTGCGTCACAGAGTGAGCATACTTCAAACTAAAAGAAATGAAGCACGTGCGACAGGTAAAAAGACAGGCGAGAGGCGATAAGACAGCAAGTTCGAGAGAAAGGTACCAGCCACCCGTGAGACCTACAGGATGAATAGCACGGGCAGTGGAATAAGAGAGAGAGAGAGAGAAAGCAAACCGAAGTTGAGCTGAACTACACCAAGGTGCAACCGCACCACAAGCCACATTAAGGGACGGATACACGACAACAGCAACGACAATAAACAAATGAATAATTCCGCCACCCTAGATGGGTCAAACGTCGTTAGGCCTCGTGACAAAATCGTGACAAACCCCCCTTCTAAAAGCATCTGTTTCTCTGAGATACAGTGCTCCTTTGAACCTTGACGCATGTGCAAATTCACAACAATGGGACCGAACCCAACTCTCTGTGCTCGACAGAGTACAAGGAATCCAATACAAACATTCTACGATAGAATCACACCGAGAAATACATAATACTACATTATCAAACAAACTAAGCGAACCTTCCCACCATGAAAGTAACAATCCGAACCATTGGTGATTCATTACCGTTAACATCACTGAAGTGAAAACTGTCACTACACCTGATACAAAGACCAAAAGGGGATATAAACCTGGTTGAGGGGAAGTGTCCCTCTGACCGATTTTCCAATGTGCTGACTACGGAGCTCGGCTAAGATAGTCAGCATCCGTATTACAGGAACCCTTGATATGACGGAAAGTGAACGCATGACTCTGCAGTTCCACTGCCTAACCCATGAGTCGACGACTGACTGGCCGGATCCGGTCCAAGCACTGGAGAGGATGATGATCGCTCTCCAGTACAAACTTCGGCCGTACTTCTTCTTGGGCACGCCAGTGCGCGTCCAAATCTGCCTGAGAGATTCAGCAACAGTAGGGGCATTGATAGTCCTAAGCGGGACAGCCTCTGGGTATCGACTCGCAGATTCTACCCCTATCGAAGTGTAGCGGTGACCGCGATCGGATGGAGGATTAATGGGTCCCACCAGGTCGACCCCAACCTTGCTGAATGGCCCCCCAACCGTGGCACTGACCCTAGGGGAACACGCTTCAAGCGACCCTTAGGCGTTGTCCGTTGGCAGACATCGCAACTGCGGCAGTACTGCCTAACCTGCGAGTTCATCCCTGGCCAAAAAGAAGTCTTGTCTTACTCGCTCGAGAGTCCGCTTGGAGCCCATATGACCTGCCATGGGGAATCGTGGGCCTGCCGGAGGACAGATCTCTCAGGCTTTGGGGAACCACAAGCTGCTTGGCCACACGATCTGCCTGGGTGAAAAACCCTAAAGAGGATCCCTTGTGGAGCTTGAAGCTCACCTTGGTGTGTCGGGCAACTGAGCAGGACGACCTACCAGTTGTCGCAGGGGGTTGGACATCCAAGTCCCTGGCCTGAAGACGGACCATGGTTGCAGGATCGGCCCTGGCCAGAACCTCGTCAGAGATCGGCTGGAGAACGGGACGCAATTCCTGTTCCTGCTTCTTAGCTTTGGCGCGTGTGGTAACTCCCACACACGCCTGTACGGGCAAATCCGTAGACACGGACTGACTGCGTCCGTCTGCGAAGGTGATAGTATTCCCTATGATAAGGGAATACAGAGGTCGCTCCACAGCGATGGCCCATACTTCGCCACAGAAGTAGGGGGTGGAGATAGAAAAGATGAACTGAAGGACGGGTGGAGGTAAAACCAGCCTCCAACCCACACACATCGTAACTGGCCCCCCCGCCGGCCTTAGGGGAAACCAAATTCTTATCCACAAAGATCGTTGATGCTCCCGAATCCCTGATGGTGTCGACCAAGGAGGAACCAACAACAGAGAGAAACACTGGGCACTCTGAATCACCAGAAGCTGGGATGGAACCCACGTTAGCCGAGGCACGAGGACGTGGGAAAGGACCAGCCCCACGCGACTACCATCGGCTTTAGGACAATTTTTCCTAATGTGGCCGGGAAACGCCCACAAAGAAAACACAGTCGGGGCGCTGAAATCCCGATGAACTGCCTGCCTTGTTACACCCGCTAGCAGTTGTCTGCGCCTTATTGCCACTAAATCCGTGGAGGGCTTCCTCTCCGTATCTGGGCGATGCCCATTTAAACCCTGCGAGCTTCAGCAAACACCTCAGCGGTGTGAATCGCAGCCGCGAAATCCTGAGGTGCTGTCTCGCCTATCCGGATCCTCAACTCTGGGGACACAGTGTTGGTGAGCTGTTCAATGAGGATCAGATCCTCCAGCTCCAACTTAGCCAACTGACGCCAGTACCCTAGCGTTTTGCGCAGCCTATCACCAAACTGCACGAAGGTCTCGTCGTTATTCTTCTTCATGGACCTGAACTTCCTCCTGTACGTCTCTGGGGTTAAAGGGGGAAACGCTTACGCAGAGCCAACTGCATGTCTGCATAAGACGCACCTTCATTTAGAGTGAGCACACACTCCCTTGCAGCACCAGATAATCCAGAAAAAAGGTGCATAGCCTTTTGTTCCTCAGACAATTGGTATGAACTAGCAACCTTGTCAAAATGCTCTAGGAACATATCAATGTCCTCACTAGGTCTGAACTCTGGAAGCTTTAACTTTGGGCCTCTAACTCTATCACCTGCCTGGTGATTAACCCCCCGACTTACAGATGCGGGAGACCGCGAAAGAAGTTGTTCCATCTCCTCCCTACGCAGAGCCGCCTCTTCCCTACGCTCTTCCCTACGGAGGGCTTCCTGCCTGGCAGCCTCTTCCCTGCGCTGAGCAGCCTCTTCCCTACGAAGAATAGCCTCTTCCCTATGCAGAATCTCCTGTCTGTCAGTTTCCTCTCTACGCAGAGCCTCCATTTCCCATCCAACTCTTCCCTACGCTGAGCAGCCTCCTCCCTGCGCAGAGCAGCCTCTTCCCTACGGAGGGTTTCCTGCCTGGCAGCATCCTCTCGTCGTTTTCTGCTCTAGGAACATCAGGACAGAGGTGATGTCCTGGGAAGGATTCACCACTCCCGACACTGGAGGATGACCCGTCTGACCCGTCCCTTGGGTCTCGACCTTCCCATGAGGAAAGTCCCCCGGGGCATACTCCTTACGAGGGGAAGCATGGAGAAATAGGGGGCTTTGGTTTCTGCGACTCAACAGAAGCCCACAGTTGCTTCGCTATACTCTGACGCTTCCGAGCGGAAGTGCCAGTCGGAGTCTCAGCAGGAAAATCCCCTAGCGAAGAAGAAGTGAAAGTACTCGCTGGACTACCTGCTATAGCACTGGAATAAGTAGAAGTTACCGTAGTCGAAGTACTGGTACTAATAGTAGGGACTACAGTAACATTTTGAATACCCTTCTTCTTCGACGCCCCGCGTCGCCATACCACCAGCACCGGGACGTTGCCATGACAACTATATCCTACAGTTATCAAATACAGGGGAAAGACTATTCCACTTGAAAAACAAATATTTTTAGGGGTGTGTGTATATTGTGTGTATGTGTGTGTGCGTGTGTGCGGACAAGTTCCGGCTGCTCCCACTCTGGCAACACCGCGCTCTACAACACGAGCAACAGTGCGGTGGGGCTCACCGAAAAAAAAAAAAAAACAAAAAACTATGTCCGGCTGCCCCCACTCTGGCAACACCGCGCTCCACAGCACGAGCAACAGTGCGGGGGCTGGCGGAAAAAACAAACAGGCAGACGGAATCCAAAGAGAGGGAAAAAAAAAAATGACACTAACGTCCGATACAACCCCCTGTACTCAATGACCCGGTAGAGAAAAAAAAAACAAGAACTGGCTAAATACAAAACAGGAATGGAAGACTGAGCGGCAACAGAAAGGCAAGACTTACGGCCGTACCTGCGTGAGGTACCCGCGGAAGGAGGTCTGGACGCGGTCGACTCCCCCCGGTCTCACCTCGACTCCCGAGTCACACCGGATGTTCCCTCAGGCCACAAAAGACTCCCTTCACGCTAGAGTCACCCAGCCAACCACCCACAACAAACACGACAAACTAACTAAATGAATACAAAACAGACAGAACTAAACAGGTACTCCGCGAAACGAGAGAGACAGTCAGAGCCCTTCACATCCCGGACGAGCCCCCACAATTGTCACAGACCGACCCCTGGAGGTCTGCCCTGACAGGATCGGTCTAGGTGGGAGTGAAGGGAGTGACTGACCTCACACGCCCCGCAAGAGACCACACAATAAAGATTACGATACAACACCCCATTTATTCACACCAGCAAAATAAGCATTCCAACACACACAACATGCACAATCACAATCAAGCACTCCAACGCACACAACATGCACAATCACAATCAAGCACTCCAACACCCACAACATGCACGATTATAAATAAACATTTAACAATACGACGTACACAATCACAATTACAGCATTCCAGCACATATAACATATACACAATTATAAAGAACATTTCCAGCATCGATCCCTTCTAACACCATGGAGTGCGTCCATGCCCCTGCCTCTGTCAAGTCTACTGGGAGCACCCTGTCGCACTAGGTGCTCTGAACCGGGTCGGTTCTCGCAGGGAGTCGCTCAAAGCCGACACCCTCGACTCAACAACGGGCAGTGAAGAGCGCGTCCCGGAGGGGGGGGGGGGGGGGGGGGGGGGGGGGGGAAACGTGGCGCTGTTACTGGAGGTCTGGAGGGGGTCAGGGCCGGCCAGTCAAGACGGCGGGCCTCCTCTACCAGTCCGCGGTCCCGACAGAGCGTGGCCTCGACCAGCGCGTGGCACCATCCAGTCCGCGGTCCCAGAGTGTGTGGCCTCAACCAGCACGTGGCACCATCCAGTCCGTGGTCTCAGCCAGAGCGTGACCTCAACCAGCACGTGGCACCATCCAGTCCGTGGTCTCAGCCAGAGCGTGGCCTCAACCAGCACGTGGCACCATCCAGTCCGTACTCCGGGTGAAGCCCCCGAAAGGGGGGGGGGGGGGGGGAAACGTAGCTGGGAGGTGAGGAGAAAGGGAGGGAAGGAAGAAGGAAGGAGGAAGGAAGAAGGGTACTGGAACCCCCCCGTCAGTACAGTCTGACCCATGCTGTCAAATCTTAACAGCCACTCGCATGATGGGCGAGGGGAAGTCTACTAAACGCACACAGTAAACCCATCGAACCAGGAATGTTCACTAGGGTCTTCTCACACGATGCAGGTAAAAGACTGCATTAAATCAACAGGTTTATAAACAAAATATGAATTTATCTTCACCCTTCTCTCACTCACATTTAACATTCACCTTTCTTAGGAAATAACCAACACAGCGACCATCGCTTTATAACTGCCACCACATTTGCAAATAATAATTCAATGGCATAATTGTCACATTTTATAGCCACATTTCAAAATAACACAAAATCTCCAACCACGCATCCAAACGACAAATCATGCGTACGCACGCTCGCGAACATAAAACTCGTTCTCCTTGCACACACAAACAGACGGTGGCCGAAGGATAAGAGTCCGGCGAATGTGACAGGGGCGGACGAGCGGACCAAGCAAGTTCCAACCCTGAATCACCAGGTTCTCTCCCATCCCCACCGACTACCACATCACCAGATGCATAAACAGGAGAAAGAATTTTGGAAATAATTTAGAATGGCCAGGTTAAAGATTGAATTAACCAGAGAAAAGGTCTCAAACAATATTTCTTTTACAATCTTGAAAAACAAAAGAAAATTGCGCAAAAGAGAAGACTAAGCTGGCTAACAACAACAAACCAAAACAAACAAACCACGAAACTGATGCTTACCAGCTACCCGTGGGTGACCCAAAGAGGCGGGTCAAACGACTCTCTCTGCCCTCTGTCCAGTCGAGAGGACAGAGGCACAGGTGCGGAAAAAGAAGTGATGTCCCTCTCCTACAGGCCGACTGTAGGAATTGAAGATACCGACTGTACCCTCGATGATACGGTGAAGAACCAAGACCGGGCAGGCACTCCCAGAGACATCTTCGCTCGAGTGAAGAGCTAACCTCCCTCAGCAATGGCGGCCAACATGCCATGCTGCGTCACAGAGTGAGCATACTTCAAACTAAAAGAAATGAAGCACGTGCGACAGGTTAAAAAAGACAGGCGAGAGGCCGATAGACAGCAAGTTCGAGAGAAAGGTACCAGCCACCCGTGAACCTACAGGATGAATAGCACGGGCAGTGGAATAAGAGAGAGAGAGAGAGAAAGCAAACCGAATTGAGCTGAACTACACCAAGGTGCAACCGCACCACAAGCCACATTAAGGGACGGATACACGACAACAGCAACGACAATAAACAAATGAATAATTCCGCCACCCTAGATGGGTCAAACGTCGTAGCCTCGTGACAAACTCGTGACACTCGTCCTCCTCGTCCTCCTCGTCCTCCTCGTCCTCCTTCGTCCTCGTCCTCGTCCTCGTCCTCGTCCTCCTCGTCCTCCTCCTCCTCCTTCTCCTCCTTCTTCTTCTTCTCTCTCAATCTGTGTGTGTGTGTGACTGTCTCAGACTCTGTCTGTCTGTCTGTCTGTCACTTTCTGTCTGTCTCTCTCTGTCTGTATCTCTCTCTCTCTCTCTCTCTCTCTCTCTCTCTCTCTCTCTCTCTCTCTCTCTCTCTCTCTTCGTCATTCCGTATCATGTCGGAAATCAACCCCACCCCACCCTCCATCCAGTCCCCCCCACACACACACCTGGTTCACCCTTTACAGAGCATCCGATTAGCCGACGCCGTTTGCCTTCGCCCAGAAAGAAACCCAGAACAAAACCAACTAACCAAACAAAACAAATGAACAAAACACGTCGTTCGACTTGAATATCGTCTACGCTCTCTCTCTCCCCTCTCTCTCTCTCTCTCTCTCTCTCTCTCTCTCTCTCTCTCTCTCTCTCTCACCAAAAACCCAAGAAAGTCTAGACATGAGCCCCTCCCACCCTCCCATCCACGCCACCGCCACCCTCTCCCCCCCACCACCACCACCACTCCCCCTCCCCTTCCCTCCCGACAGTCTCCGTCGTCGTCACACAGCAGAACGACATGGTCTAAGCGTTACGACGGCGATGTTTTCAGGTGCAACGAGAGCATTGCACTGTCGATGGACGTCATAGACAGAAAGGCGAGTGACAGGGTTGGGGGAAGGGAGGGAGGGATCGAGAAGAGAGTGGGGCAGAGGGGTGAAGGGAGGCAGGGGGTGAGGTATAAGACAGAGAGAGAGAGAGAGAGAGAGAGAGAGAGAGAGAGACAGAGAGAGGGGGAGAGAGAGGGGGGGGAGAGAGAGAGAGAAAAGAGAGAAGAAAGAGAGAGAGAGAGAGACAGACAGAGACAGACAGACAGACAGAGACTGATGTCATACTCCTCAAGCAGACCACAGTGTGTGCACATTGGTCCTGTTCAGTTCAATGTATATTGTTCAAAGTCTAGCCGACCACGCGGTGCTCTATCCGGGCTGTCGACTCACCACCGCCAGTTCCTTTTACCGTTGTCCAACAGACAGACACGCGCGAACACACACACACACACACACGCACACGCACGCGCGCGCACAATCGCACGCGCGCACGCATACACTCGCGCTCACGCAATCGCACGCGCACACGCATGCACAGACACACACTCGCACAAACATGCACACACACGCGCTCGGGTGCGCGCGCGCGCGCACACACACACACACACACACACACACACACACACACACACACACACACACACCCACACACACTACCACACACACACAGACAGACGCACGCGCACGCACACGCACGCACGCACGCACGCACGCGCGCGCGCGTATGAGACGCATGCATACACTATAATACTATAAGTGGATTATGTAGGTTCCTTTGCTGCCATGACCATAAGAGAGAAACAGCAAAAAAGAACTTCTGAACTGTTCCAGACATCGGAGAGACAGACAGAGATAAACGAAAGGAAGAATGTTTAGGGAAGAAAATATACTGAACAACATTAAAAACGCACCGCTTGCCAAAAGACCCAGACAACGTTGGTAGTACAGAATTATTTAATGAAAGTAAGCATATTTGATTACGCATCCATTTTTCAATTAAACAAAATGTCTGTTCTTGACAAGAATGGCCGAATTCATCTGAAATTAGCTGTTGACTTCACTAGGGTCCCTGTCAAAAAGTACACCACAACGAGTATGTCCGTCCGCGAGCTCTAATACCGAGTGTGTCCGCCATTTGCCCCGATGCACGCTTGGCAGCGCCTCCTCATGGAGTAGACAAGGTTGTGCAAGAACGCCTGTGGCAGTCCATCCCACTCCTCGGTCAGTGCGCGCCTCAAATGATCGAGAGTCTGTGGACGTCTTCCACGGGCCACAAGACGCCCCAGCTCATCCCAGACGTGTTCAATGGGAGCCATGTCAGGGGACAGAGATGGCCAGGGCAACACGGCAATGTTGTTCGCCTGGAGAAACGCAGCGGTGGCTCTTGCGGTGTGGGGTCGTGCATTATCATGCTGGAAGAACTGCAGCTCCGGGTGCTGGCCAAACAGTGGGACGGTGTGGTTCTGCAGCACCTGCTGGTACGTGTTGGCATTCACATGGTTGTCATAAAAGTACAGAGGTGTCCGGTAGTCATGACTGAATGCCCCCCAAACCATCAGACTGCCCCCTCCCCATCTATTGGCTTCAAACACGCAGCAGTTGGCGTAGCGTTCCCCGACACGCCTCCAGACTCTCATTCTCCCGTCAGCATGAGATAACGCGAAGCGACTTTCGTCAGAGAACAGCACAGCTCTCCACTGACGTCGTGTCCATGGCAGATGCTGGTTGGCCCACAGCAGGCGTTGCTGACGGTGTCTACGGGTGAGGACTGGGCCAACATGAGGGCGTCTTGCATTGAGCCCTGATTCTTGCAATCGACGTCGAACGGTTTGTCCAGACACTGGACCCCGTCGACCAACCACCTGGCGACATGTTTCTGCTGCTGTAAGGAATCGATTGCGAAGATGAAGCTGTCGAATGTATCGATCCTGCGCTGGTGTGGTAACACGAGGTTGGCCCGTTCGGCGCCGATCAGTGGTGGAACCAGTTGCTGCCAAACGTTGTGATAGCCTTACAATTGTAGAGTGACTGCAGTTCAGTTGTCTGGCTGTCTCTCTCGATGACATGCCGACCATTAACATTCCAGTGGCTCGCTCGCGTTCTTGCATAGACAGTCGCGGCATTGTTTTCGGACCACTTCGCCTGGTCGAATGACAACTGATACCGTTTTCCAGTCGGCATGACTTCAAACTCACCATTTGAGACAAAGAAACAGATGAGCTACGTTCAGTCTCGGCCCCAGTGGCAAAAAAAGTGTTTTGGGCGAGTTGCACGTGGGCGTCACACGAACGTTGGCAAGCGCGGAGAAACCGAGGCAGTGTGAATCTGTGTCCCTTAAAAATTGTGTTAATATACCAAATCCAAATACACATTTTTTCCAAATGGGAAATCGGCAAATCAAAACGGTGCGTTTTTAATGTTGTTCAGTATAGAAGAATCAAAAAGAAAAAAGAAGAGACATAGACACGACAAACCTGAAAAGGACACCTTCAATGTAGAACACAAATGTCTAAATACCGTTTGGGAATACAACACATCATGAAATAGGACAGACACCATCTCCAGTCAAGCGGGACATCACAGTACGAAATAGGACAGACACCATCTCCAGTCAAGCGGGACATCACAGTACGAAATAGGACAGACACCATCTCCAGTCAAGCGGGACATCACAGTATAATGGGATGAGAGAACAGAACAGAGTTGTACCCAGTGAGACCAAGGCCCTATTGAAGGGGTGTGAACAGTGATGGTAGACATAATATTAAGACAAATTCAGATGATGCTGTCAACCCATCATGATTTTAACACTGGAAGAGAGAGAGAGAGAGAGGGGAGAGAGAGAGAGAGAGAGAGAGAGAGAGAGAGAGAGCGTGTGTGTGTGTGTGTGTGTGTGTGTGTGTGTGTGCGTGCGTGCGTGTATGCGTGCGTGTGTGTGTGTGTGTGTGTGTGTGTGTGTGTGTGTGCGTGTGTGTGTGTGCATGCGCGCGCGCGCGCGCGTGTGTGCGTGCGTGCGTGCGTGCGTGCGTGCGTGTGTGTGTGTGCGTGCGTGCGTTTCACGGTAACCTTCATTTCTTTGTTGTTGTTTATTCATCATCTGCGTAGGCCGGTTGTGCGTTCAGATCCATTTTTCAAATGTGTGTGTGTGTTTGTGTGAGTGAGTGTGTGTGTGTGTGTGTGTGTGTGTGTGTGTGTGTGTGTGTGTGTGTGTGTGTGCTCGCGCGCGCGCGCGCACGCGTGCGTGTTGGCGTGCGTGCACTCGTACCTGCTTGCGTGCGGGTGCGTGTGCGTGCGTGCATGCGTGCGTATGTGGGTGGGTGCGTGTATGTGTGTGCGTGCGTGCGTGCATGCGCGAGCGCGCGTATACATGTGCACTGTAGTGTGGCTGCACTTTCATGTCCATCCTTGGAGTCCGTGTAGGATCGTCGTATTGTGTCAATTTGAAACAGCCACAGCTTTTTCAGGAGAGGGTTCCTCTGTTGTGTGGCTGTGTTTGACTCTACTTGTGGATTCAGTCTGTCGTCACTGTTGTCTACCAATTTGCAACAGTCTCCATCCAAAACCTTATTCACAGACGTCCCACCTGACGTGATCTTTGAATTTCTGAAAGAGGTCGACAACACTTTTTCATCTAAGAATTTTACAAAAGAAATATTTTAAACAAAATGTTCTGATTTTAGAAAAGGTATGGTTTGGATGAGTTTTTTTTTCTTTATTAATGACTTCAGTTATATGGCCCTTTGCAGTCGGCTGGACTATAAGCAATATCACCCTGCCTTGTCTGCCGGTTTTCTGGCTTTATGGTTAGTTCCACTTTAAAGCTGATAATGTGGGTGTCCTTTCAGACCGAGTTTGACCGCCGTTCATATGTCCGGCTGAAGACAAACTGCGGGTGGGGGGGGGGGGGGGGGTCTGTATTGCGAACCTTGTGAATTTGGGTGTTGCAGTGACTGGAATCGCATCTCTGCACAGGATGAAGGCTCGGTCCCAGATCCTGTCATGACTGTGGTGCCATGTGGGAGGAAGACAATCAGAACATTGTCATCACGACTCTGGAACAAAATGAATGCTGTGTGGTTCATTGCAGCTCTGGAACAAAATGAATGCTGTGTGGTTGATTGGGGGTCTGGAACAAACTGAATGCTGTGTGGGTTGATTGGGGGTCTGGAACAAAACTGAATGCTGTGTTGTTCATTGCGGGTCATTCTTTGGCTTCTAGTGTCTGACCTGCCCTTCTTTCTAAATTGGCAATGAGTTTAAAAGCATGGGGCGATTTCGGAAAGGCAAAAGCCTGTTTTCCTGTCAGAATATGAATTCACTTTTTTCTCTTCTCCTCTTCCTTCGCCTCCGCTGCTCCGGCCAGTAAATGGAGATGTAATCGGGTGTTTTAGCGAACCATTTTCTGCAAGCCACATGCTAATGGCAGTGAGGAGGTGTCGGCTTGTGTGTGTGTGTGCGTGTGCTTGTGTGTGTGCGTGTGTGTGTGTGTGTGTGTGTGGTGTGTGTGTGTGTGTGTGTGTGTGTGTGTGTGTGTGGTGTGTGTGTGTGAGTGCGCGCGCGCGTGCGTGCGTGTATGTATGTATGTATATATGTATGTACGTGTGTGTGCGCATGAGCGCGCGCGCGCGCGTGTGTGTGCGTGCATGCGTGCGTGCGTGTGTGTGTGTGTGTGTGTGTGTGTGTGTGTGTGTGTGTGTGTGTGTGTGTGTCCCCACGTCCATGCCTCTTCAAAGTCGTGATGTTCTTCTGACCATCCTGTAACTGACAGGTTTACATTTCCTGTCCCCATTGATGAATCGTTTTGTGCAATCAGTTTCAGCGTGTGTTTTATTTCATTTTTATATTTTTTTTCTAGTTTTTCGAATTTTTTGTCAAGGAACTGTGTGAAGGTTAAAAAAGATATGTTGGTAGATGTGGATCCAGTATTGGGTCAATTCAGTCCATGTCATTGATGGCCCAGTGCAGCACAGACGACCGTATCGTCACATGCACTGCGTGAGATGTTGGATCCTTTTGAAGAATGAACTCGATGCTGTATGAACAGTCTTGTATTTCCGTGAGCAGTTTTTCTTCTGCTGTAAAATGTAAATAGAAATCTCTCCCCCCCCCCCCATCTCTCTCTCTCTGTCTGTCTGTCTGTCTGTCTGTCTGTCTCTCTCTCGCTGTCTCTCTCTCTCACCCTCTCACTCTCACGTACGCACGGGTGCATGTGTACACGCACACGCACGCACGCACGTACGGACGCATACGCGCACACGCGCACACGCACACGCACACGCACACACGCACACGCACACGCACACACACACACACACACACACTTACGATCAAAATGATGCACTGCTCCACATGCTATGTCAATAAGCAGGATGTTGAAATGACTTCAAAATAACCTTATGGATCTCTTCAAAATAACCTTATGGATCTCTTCAAAATAACCTTATGGATCTCTTCAAACAACCTTTTCGATTTCTTCAAAATAACCTTATCGATTTCTTCAAAATAACCATATCGATTTCTTCAAAATAACGTCATCATTTTCTAGGATACAAACCCGGTGCTCAGCATAACGGGTGTGTCGACTGAATAGTCCCTTGACGGCGGAGACAGAGAGAGAGAGAGAGAGAGAGAGAGAGAGAGAGAGAGAGAGGGGGGGGGGGAGCGAAGAGGTAAGTGTGGAGGGGACGAAACAACCACTCCAAATGCAAAATTTCGAAATTTCACGCGAAAAAAAATCGCGGGTGCGGTTCTAAGATAAACTCTTTCCTTTGCAAACGGAAAAAAAATTCTTCTCCATGGCAGGTTGCACTATCACGTCCACTCGTGAAATGTGTGTAAAACCCTTGAGACGACAGTACTGCGTGATTGGATGAGATTACACTGTGTCCTGTCCTGTTGTTTGACTCTGCCTTTGTCTCCATCTGTTATCACCAGCCTTCGTTGCCTCTCTGACTTGCTAGCCCTTTAACCTGCCTCTCTTCCAGAAGTATCGTCTCCCTCCTGACAAGGTATAGCACACTGGCTGTTTGCTGTTCTGCAGACTGCCCCTTAACCTGCCTCTCTTCCAGAAGTATCGTCTCCCTCCTCACAATGTATAGCACACTAGCTGTTTGCTGTTCTGTAGACTGCCCCTTAACCTGCCTCTCTTCCAGAACTCTCTTGTCTCTCCTTACAAGGTATAGCACACTGGCCGTTTGCTGTTCTGCAGACCCCTAATAAACAAGAGGAGCATTGGGGAATGGACACCGGCCGTAAGATGCTCACATGGCTTTCTTTGTCTGTCGTTCCTTCGTTTTGTTACAGTAAACTGTTTTGAAGTGATGTTTGGATTTCACTTGACTGACTATAAGACAAACGTGACAGCTCTAATATGGATCTTTGCCAGTACAGAGCATAGAGAACAAACCTCGAGACATCCCCGGATGTCCCCATGTGTTGGCATTCCCGCCAGGCGATTTGGTGTCGTAAGGCAGCATTCGTTTGGAGTGATGGGCCTCCTGGTATGTTTGGTGTGCTGTGTGTTGTATGTTGGGTGTGCTGTGTGTTGTATGTTTGGTGTGCTGTGTGTTGTATGTTGGGTGTGCTGTGTGTTGTCATGTCTGCCAGGCGGTTGGTTTGGGGTCGTAAGCAGCATTCGTTTGGAGTGACGGGCGTGTAATTATTTCATCGAGGAAAGCAAGAGTAATCGTACTTGTTCCTTATTTTACTGTGTACTCTTCCCTTGCCTCGTTTAGGCTTTCCTTCATGTTTCTGAGGATTCCAGTCAGTCCTCATCCCATGGTAATATAACTTCCGTGCTGGGAGAGAAATGAAAAAGTCCAGTGAGTAGATCGTGTTTGGCGGTCGCCATATCTTTCTCTGCCTTGCAAAATCACCTCTGACCTTTCTAAACTGGCGGCGGTTAACTTAAAAAGCATGGGTGATTGGAAAAGGGAGAGAACCCTTTGAGGATAGGAATTGTTTTTATTCCCCTTCATCCTCTGCACTGGCAAATGGATTGGAACGGGTCATTAACCGTCCTGGCACAGGGTGTTTTTTTTTCTTTCTTTTTTTGTTTTTTTTTTCATGCAAAAGAAACGGGGAACAGAAATGGCGGCCAAGACGGCAGGTGTGTGTGTGTGTGTGTGTGTGTGTGTGTGTGTGTGTGTGTGTGTGTGTGTGTGTGTGTGTGTGTGTGTGCGTGCGTGTGTGCGTGTGCGTGTGTGCGTGCGTGCGTGTGCGCGTGTGCGTGCGTGTGTGTGTGTGTGTGTGTGTGTGCGTGTGTGTATGTATGTGTGTGTGTGTGTGTGCGCGTGCGTGTGTGCGTGTGTGTGTGTGTGTGTGTGTCTGTCTGTCTGTCTGTGTGCGTGCGCATGTGTGCGCTGTTGCCAGTCACCATCTTTTCCAATTAGTGATCACTTTGATAGTGTATCTGCAGGCTGAGCTCCGTTACCTGGTGGTGGTGGTCGTGGTGGTGGTGGTGGTGTTGTTGTTGGTGTTGTTGTTGTTGTTGGTGTTGAACGATGTGATAGTTTATTGCAGGCTGAGCTCTGTTAACCTGTTGTTGTTGTTATTGTTGTTGTTGGTGTTATTGTTGAACGTTGTGATAGTTTATCGCAGGCTTAGCTCTGTTAACCTGTTGTTGTTGGTGGTGGTGGTGGTGGTGGTATTGTTGTTGTTGAACGATGTGATTCTTTATCTGCAGCCTGAGCCCTGTTAACCGTTGTTGTTGTTGTTGAAAGATGTGATAGTTTATCTGCAGGCTGAGCTCTGTTAAACTTTTGTTGTTGTTGTTGTTGTCGTTGTTGAATGATGTGAGAGTTTATTTGCAGCCTGAGCTCTGTTAACCTTTTGTTGTTGTTGTTGTTGAATGATGTGAGAGTTTACTTGTTACCTGAGCTCTGTTAACCTATTGTTGTTGTTGAACGATGTGATGGCGCGGAAGTAATTCTCTGACTTCTCCAACACGTGGACCAAACATTGGGTAGGATGGTGTGCTTCTTATGATTACTGTGAAGTATAGACGTCAACAGTCTTTGATTTTGTCTCGCAATCTTTCATCTCCAGTAAAGTGTTAATTCTCTCTCTCTCTCTCTCTCTCTCTCTCTTTCTCTCTCTCATTTTTTGTTTACTTTATCTCTCTTGGGCTGTGGTGTTGGAATATTTTCGAATTTATACAATTTCCAGTCTTCATTATCATATGTCTGCTAGTGAAGCTCAACAACAACAACAACAACAAAGAAACGAATAAAAAGAAATGAAAAGAAAAAGAAAGGACATAAGTGTTCACCAAAAATGCAATATCTGCACAGATGGGTCGTTCATTTCCTTTGGCAAATGACACGTCTCTCCCTCTCACTGGTACTGGTGTTGTCAGTTTGTTGTCAGACGGGTTGAGCTGTACGCTGTGTGGGCCTAACGTCTCTCCCCTCTCACTGATAGCAGTGTTGTTAGTTTGTTGTCAGACGGGTTGAGCTGTACGCTGTGTGGGCCTAACGTCTCTCCCCTCTCACTGATAGCAGTGTTGTTAGTTTGTTGTCAGACGGGTTGAGCTGTACGCTATGTGGGCCTAACGTCTCTCCCCTCTCACTGATAGCAGTGTTGTTAGTTTGTTGTCAGACGGGTTGAGCTGTACGCTTTGTGGGCCTAACGTATCTCCATTCTCACTGATACTAGTTTTGTCAGTTTGTTGTCAGACGGGTTGAGCTGTACGCCTTGTGGACCTAACGTATCTCCATTCTCACTGATACTAGTGTTGTCAGTTTGTTGTCAGACGGGTTGAGCTGTACGCTATGTGGGCCTCCCAGGCCATGTCAGTGCACAGAGTCACGAAATGTTGTTGTTGTTGTACCCTGGCTAAAAGACTCCAGGGATCATCCAATCAGCTGAAGTACTTGAACACTATGGTACAAATGCACCAGCTGGGGATGAGAACATGACGTGTGTGACCGTTTTTGATTACCCCCTCCACATGGGCAGCCACACTCCGACTTCGGGGGATTTTGGAGACTGATAATGTTATGCTAGGAGCTTGTCACAACTGAAGACAATCCCCGCATAACTATGCAGAGCATAACAACATTTTGATGTAGCCTTGGTGTTCTAGCCTATGTCAGTTGACCTGACACAGCCTTAAGCCAAGGCGGAGAGTCACGAAATAAAATCAAACTTCGTTGTTGCGGCCTCCCTTGGGAGTAGGTTTGTGATGTATGCACTTCGATGTAAACCTGGCGCTTGCAGTGACTCGCCGTCCCGCCCATTGGGCCTGTGGAGGTGGCGATGTTTGTGATGTACTGTGGAGGTGGCGATGTTTGTGATGTACTGTGGAGGTGGAGATGTTTGTGATGTACTGTGGAGATGTTTGTGATGTACTGTGGAGGTGGCGATGTTTGTGATGTACTGTGGAGATGTTTGTGATGTACTGTGGAGATGGAGATGTTTGTGATGTACTGTGGAGGTGGCGATGTTTGTGATGTACTGTGGTGTTTGTGATGTACTGTGGTGATGTTTGTGATGTACTGTGGTATGTTTGTGATGTACTGTGGAGGTGGCGATGTTTGTGATGTACTGTGGTGATGTTTGTGATGTACTGTGGTGATGTTTGTGATGTACTGTGGTGATGTTTGTGGTGTACTGTGGTGATGTTTGTGGTGTACTGTGGAGGTGGTGATGTTTGTGGTGTACTGTGGAGGTGGCGATGTTTGTGATGTACTGTGGAGGTGGCGATGTTTGTGATGTACTGTGGAGATGTTTGTGATGTACTGTGGAGATGTTTGTGATGTACTGTGGAGATGTTTGTGATGTACTGTGGAGATGTTTGTGATGTACTGTGGAGATGTTTGTGATGTACTGTGGAGGTGGCGATGTTTGATGTACTGTGGAGGTGGCGATGTTTGTGATGTACTGTGGTGATGTTTGTGATGTACTGTGGAGATGTTTGTGATGTACTGTGGAGGTGGCGATGTTTGTGATGTACTGTGGAGGTGGCGATGTTTGTGATGTACTGTGGAGGTGGCGATGTTTGTGGTGTACTGTGGAGGTGGCGATGTTTGTGATGTACTGTGGAGGTGGAGATGTTTGTGATGTACTGTGGTGATGTTTGTGATGTACTGTGGAGGTGGCGATGTTTGTGATGTACTGTGGAGGTGGAGATGTTTGTGATGTACTGTGGAGGTGGCGATGTTTGTGATGTACTGTGGAGGTGGCGATGTTTGTGGTGTACTGTGGAGGTGGAGATGTTTGTGGTGTACTGTGGAGGTGGCGATGTTTGTGGTGTACTGTGGAGGTGGCGATGTTTGTGGTCTACTGTGGAGGTGGCGATGTTTGTGGTCTACTGTGGAGGTGGCGATGTTTGTGGTCTACTGTGGAGGTGGCGATGTTTGTGGTCTACTGTGGAGGTGGCGATGTTTGTGATGTACTGTGGAGGTGGCGATGTTTGTGATGTAGTGTGGAGGTGGCGATGTTTGTGATGTAGTGTGGAGGTGGCGATGTTTGTGATGTAGTGTGGAGGTGGCGATGTTTGTGATGTAGTGTGGAGGTGGCGATGTTTGCGATGTACTGTGGAGGTGGCGATGTTTGCGATGTACTGTGGAGATGTTTGCGATATACTGTGGCGATGTTTGTGATGTACTGTGGCGATATTTGGGATGTACTGTGGAGGTGGCGATGTTTGGGATGTACTGTGGAGGTGGCGATGTTTGCGATGTACTGTGGAGGTGGCGATGTTTGCGATGTACTGTGGAGGTGGCGATGTTTGCGATGTACTGTGGAGGTGGCGATGTTTGCGATGTACTGTGGAGGTGGCGATGTTTGCGATGTACTGTGGAGGTGGCGATGTTTGCGATGTACTGTGGAGGTGGCGATGTTTGCGATGTACTGTGGAGGTGGCGATGTTTGCGATGTACTGTGGCGATGTTTGCGATGTACTGTGGCGATGTTTGCGATGTACTGTGGCGATGTTTGCGATGTACTGTGGCGATGTTTGCGATGTACTGTGGCGATGTTTGTGATGTACTGTGGCGATGTTTGTGATGTGCTGTGGCGATGTTTGTGATGTACTGTGGCGATGTTTGTGATGTACTGTGGCGATGTTTGTGATGTACTGTGGCGATGTTTGTGATGTACGGTGGAGGTGGCGATGTTTGTGATGTACGGTGGAGGTGGCGATGTTTGTGATGTACGGTGGAGGTGGCGATGTTTGTGATGTACGGTGGAGGTGGCGATGTTTGTGATGTACGGTGGAGGTGGCGATGTTTGTGATGTACGGTGGAGGTGGCGATGTTTGTGATGTACTGTGGAGGTGGCGATGTTTGTGATGTACTGTGGAGGTGGCGATGTTTGTGATGTACTGTGGAGGTGGCGATGTTTGTGATGTACTGTGGAGGTGGCGATGTTTGTGATGTACTGTGGAGGTGGCGATGTTTGTGATGTACTGTGGAGGTGATGTTTGTGATGTACTGTGGAGGTGATGTTTGTGATGTACCGTGGAGGTGATGTTTGTGATGTACCGTGGAGGTGATGTTTGTGATGTACCGTGGAGGTGATGTTTGTGATGTACTGTGGAGGTGGTGATGTTTGTGATGTATGCACTTGGATGCAAACCTGTTGTTTCCGGTGACTGACCACCCCACCCTTGGGCCTGTGGAGGTGGAGATGCGGGAGAAGAATGGGGAGGGGAGGGTGGGGGCGCTGGTGGAGAAAGGGGAGGGGTGGACGTGATAACACAGCCCACGTATCTTGCGTGACTACAAATCTTTTTTTTTAATAATTTACGCGTGGGCAAAGCCAATGCCTGGGTAATGACCCCTGAAGACATGGTTGGCTGCGCACGCGTGGTTCAGGCGGCGGCCATGTCATTAGCTCAGAACTTGCTGAGAACATGAATCCTCTATGCACCACTGCTTTTTTCTCCATTGAACAAAGGAGAGAGAAAAGGGAAGGTGGAGGGGAATAGAGAGAGAGAGAGAGAGAGAGAGAGAGAGAGAGAGAGAGAGAGAGAACTCAAAACTCAAACTCAGTTTAATTGCAAATGCCACCGACCTATCTGCAATGAGGTCAAGAACAAAAGTAGAATACACACGCGCTCGGCGCATATACTGAAAATTATGAAAGAAAATGTTTGCATAACAAAATGTTCTTCCTGAAATTACTCTGGCATTTGTGTGTTAACTGATAACCGTTCCTCTCTTCGTTTTAGTGCTTTAAAAATGAACGTAGCGACAGCGCGAGTTACAATTCTCTTTTCATTTTGCAGTAAAAGCAGCAATGACACTTGAACATTTCTAGTATGAGGCAAAATGTATTTATCTCTTAAATCTTTATAGGATGGACAAACAATCAAAAACTGTTACGTGCCTCGATTTGATTACATGATGGACAGTTTTTGGAGTTTAGTGTATATCTTTGATGGACATT
>CM031605.1:99024533-99052033 GCA_018398815.1 Conus ventricosus | reverse complement strand
GAACATTATCTTATCGCATCGTGCTGAACATTATCTTACCGTATCGTGCTGAACAAGATTTTATCTTATCTTGCTGAACATTATCTTGCCGTATTGTGCTGAACATTATCTTATCGTATCGTGCTGAACATTATCTTATCGTATCGTGCTGAACATTATCTTATCTTACTGAACATTATCTTATCTTACTGAACATTATCTTATCGTATCGTGCTGAACATTATCTTATCGCATCGTGCTGAACATTATCTTATCGCATCGTGCTGAACATTATCTTTTCTTATCTTATCGTGCTGAACATTATCTTATCTTGCTGAACATTATCTTATCGCATCGTGCTGAACATTATCTTATCGTATCGTTCTGAACACTATCTTTTCTTATCTTATCTTGTTGAACATTATCGTACCGTATCGTGCTGAACATTATCTTTTCTTATCTTATCTTACTGAACATTATCTTATTGTATCGTGCTGAACATTATCTTTTCTTATCTTATCTTGCTGAACATTATCTTACCGTATCGTGTTGAACATTATCTTTTCTTATCTTATCTTGCTGAACATTATCTTACCGTATCGTGCTGAACATTATCTTTTCTTATCTTATCTTGCTGAACATTATCTTATCGTATCGTGCTGAACATTATCTTTTCTTATCTTATCTTACTGAACATTATCTTATCGTATCGTGCTGAACATTATCTTATCGCATCGTGCTGAACATTATCTTATCGTATCGTGCTGAACATTATCTTATCGTATCGTGCTGAACATTATCTTATCGTATCGTGCTGAGCATTATCTTATCGTATCGTGCTGAACATTATCTTATCTTGCTGAATATTATCTTATCGTATCGTGCTGAACATTATCTTATCGTATCGTGCTGAACATTATCTTATCGTATCGTGGTGAACATTATCTTATCATATCGTGCTGAACATTATCTTATCTTGCTGAACATTATCTTATCGTATCGTGCTGAACATTCTTATCTTGCTGAACATTATCTTATCTTACTGGAAAGAAAGCTAAGCTAAGGAATTTGTGATGGGTAGCGTGTCTGAGGGGTGAATCGCTTTTATCAAAGGATCAAAAACAAGTTCAGATCTCTTGTGGTGGGGAACTTGTCTGAGGGGTGAATCGCTTTACTCAAAGGATCAAAAATGAGTTCAGATCTCTTAACTCTTGAAGCAAGTTGGTATCCCAGGGGCAAAAGTAGCTCTAACATTCATTGGCATCCTAACCCACGAAAGGCTTGCTTTCTTCCAACCAAATAATATTAGTGTCAGCCCTCTCAAAATCAGCTGTCATCCATTCCAACCAAATAATATTAGTGTCGGCCTTCTCAGAATCAGCTTTCATCCATTCCAACCAAATAATATTAGTGTCGGCCTTCTGAGAATCAGCTGTCATCCATTCCAACCAAATAATATTAGTGTCGGCCTTCTCAGAATCGGCTGTCATCCATTCCAACCAAATAATATTAGTGTCGGCCTTCTCAGAATCAGCTTTCATCCATTCCAATCACGAGTCGCACGAGAGGAGAGTTTAAAAAATTCTCCAAAGTATGGCTCCCACTTCTCATCCGATCCTTCCCACAACCGAATTAATCAGAATTCAATCAAGTGCCTTGACAGTCTCAATCCCCCCCCCCCCTCCCTCCCTCCCCCCTCTCTCTCTCTCCATTCCCGCAGTGAAGTGGACAGTAGGAGTGGCGAAGAGGAGACAGGAGGTCTTGGTGTGTCCAATTGTCTTCCTTAGCATGGGGACGCTGTTTTAAACGCTGACCAACCTCGACATGCTTTTATTTTCTGCCCGGTCATTGATCATTTTGTTCCCCCATTTTGTTCCTTCTTACTTCCCTCCCCCACCCCTCTCATTCTCTCTCTCTCTCTCCTCTCTCTCTCTCTCTCTCTCTCTCTCTCTCTCTCTCTCTCTCTCTCTCTCTCTCTCTCTCTCTCTTTCTCTCTAAGGGAGCGGAGGCCCTTCAATAATTCTAATGATTTTTTTTGTCTGAAGGCACTCAGCAAAGTTTCTGTTGTTGGCCTCGTCACCTCTTCCACCCTTTACACAAGTTGTTGGCACATGGGAACAAGTTCCGTTCCTTTCACAGTGGGCTGACTACAGGCTGAAATGACTATAAATGATAATGAAAATATTGATAATAATAATGATATTATTATTATTATTGTAACAATAACAACAATGATGATGATGACCATGATGATGATATCACTTATCATTATTGTTATTATTTCGTCCACAAGTCCAAACGAATGCTACCTACGACACCAACCCGCCCCCCCCCCCCCCCCCCCCCCCCCCCCCCGGCACCAATGCCAACGCAGAGCATTCAGCACTGACAAGGAGGAGACATTCCCAGAAAAAGTAGGTTCCAGCCTTGGCCACATACCCTGCACTGGACTCATGAACACAGCTGTGAACATCCGTTACCGTGGATATGCCCTTGTTTGTTCTGTGTGCTGTGTGCTGGCACTGGTGCCAGACGATTCGGTGTGGTAAGCAGAATTCGTTTGGAGTCAGCGGTGTGCGGGTATTTCCTCAGGTGAGCAAGAGTGACCTTACTTGTGTGATAGCCACTGTTCAATGTTCCGTAACTCGTTTCAGATTTCCTTTCTCTTTAATCCGACCGAGGTCAGCTGTGTTTGTTTCTGTTCATATTTTACGCTCTGTTTGAACTGAACTGAAGAAAGCTTATGCCAAATCTGGAATACATGTTAATTTGTGTTGGTTCCCTTCTCCAGTTATTGTGGCTGTGTCAGTGTATCAACAACAACAACAACAACATTTTTTTTAAAAGCGACAATGTTGTTAGGTAGGCACTCAAGGTCTTAGGTAGGCACTCAAGGTCTGACCAGCGCACTGGGCTAATGCGTAGGTCAGACATCTGCTAAGTCGTAGCCACGAGACCCTCTTCTCCAGTTCTCCCATCTTAGTTGTTAAGTCATTTATCCATCAGCTTCAAATCATATTGTAGTGTGTGGTCTCAAAACTTAGCGGACGTGGCGTAGCGTATATGGACTAGTCCGCACGCAGTGACGCCTCCTTGATGAAACTGAAACTGAAACAATGTATCAGATGCATGATATGTTATATTGGTAAGCTTGGAACATCGTTGGCGATTTGGTGTGATATTGGTGTGTTGGTCATCATTATGGGAGCAAGACTTGCCCTACGTGTTTGTTATTTACCGTTCCTGACATGACAAGCAACTGATCAGTTCTTGAATCCTTGGCCTGTTTTACGTCGGAGTACTGCTTCTCCTGACTTTCCTTGAGGTTGATAGATGATCCGAGGTCTGCATCTGACATGAGTGTCTGTTGCCTTCCAGGCTGTGGGGGACGATTTGGGAGGTGCACGTGCGGTGTTGACGGAGTTGCCATGTGCGGTCATCCCGTGGACACTGGAAAGAGGTAGGGGTACGTGTTTGCATGTGGACAGGTGTCTCGTGTCGTGGATGGACAGGGGCGGCATTCTCGCTCTCGCTCTCTCTCTGTATCTCGCTCTCTCTCTCTCTCTCTCTCTGTATCTCTCTCTCTCTGTATCTCTCTCTTTCTGTATCTCTCTCTCTGTATCTCTCTGTTTCTCTCTCTCTCTCTCTCTCTCTCTCTCTCTCTCTCTCTCTCTCTCTCTCTCTCTGTGCATTCTGACGTGTTTCTTTTCAGCTGTAATGTGTTTATCTATCGATCTATCTATCTATCTATCCATCCATCCATCCATCCATCTATCCTTCTATCCTATCTATCTATCTCTGTCTTTTCTCTCTGTCGGCCTCTATCTATTTACTCATCTGTCTGTCCGTCTATCTTTTCTGTCTGTCTGTCTGTATCTGTCTGTTTTTCAATCTATCTATCAGTCAGTCTGTGTGTCTGTATCTATCTGTCTTTCAATATTTCTATCTATCAGTCTGTCTTTGCATCCATCTGTCCACCGTCTGCCTCTCTGTTTGTATGTCTGTCTCTCTGCCTGCCCGTCTGTCTATGTGTTCGTCTGTATCTCTGTTTGTCTTTCTGTCTGTCTGTCTGTCTGTCTGTCTATCCATGTATCTATGTGTTTAACTATCTGTGTACTTATATTTATATGTCCGTCTGTCTGTGTGTCTGTCTCTATCGATCTTTCTGTCTGTCTGTCTTTCTGTGTGCATGTAGGTATGTGTCTAACTGTCTGTCTGCCCCTCTGTCCGTCATTTGTCTGTCTGTTTGTCTGTCCGTCCGTCCGTCTGTCTGTCTGTCCGTCTTCTATCTGTAAGTCTGTCTATCTATCTGTCCGTCTGTCTGCTTCTTCTTTCTGTCTGTCTGCATGTCTGTCTGTCCGTCCGTCCGTCTGTCCGTTTTCTATCGTTCGTCTGTGTGTCTGTCGATCTGTCCGTCTGTCTGTCTTCTTTCTGTCTGTCTGCATGTTTGTCTGTCTGTTTATCTGTCCGTTTATCTGTCCGTCTGTCTGCCAAGCTGGCTGGCTGTGATGATTTAGCAATGGCGGGAATCAGAACGGACGTCACAATTCCTCCGTCATTACATCGGTGACTTCGCAAAGATATAAAGGAAGAAAAGGAGGAAAGGGGAAGGAGGTGGGGGAAAGGGAGTGTAGAGATTGGGGGGGGGGGGGGGGGGGATGGGAATGAAAAATTAAGCGTTATCCAACAAATATCACATCCTTCACTAGCAGCATTTGGGAACCATTCCTGTCGCCTGTTCAGAGGGCTTTCGTCCAGTGAGAAACGGTTGACTGTTTCTGTGCGGGAGGGAGGGGGGGGGGGGAGATGCAGAGATAGAAGGGGAGAGAGATGCAGAGAGAGAAGGGGAGAGAGACAGGGAGAGAGGGGGGGGAGAGAGAGAGAGAGAGAGAGAGAGAGAGAGAGAGAGAGAGAGAGAGAGAGAGAGAGAGAGAGAGCGTTTTCCTCTGGTGCAACAGAAAGCAGATTGTGACACCGAAATGTAAGAGATGAGGGTGGGGAGGGCCATATCTCTGTTCTAAATAGATCTGTATCGCGGAAAACTTACCGCTTGTTGTTGTTGCTGTTGTTTATTTCGACATCTGCTGTTTAGCTTTCAAACTATTTCTAAATCTGTACTTGACCTTGATTTGGCGTTTGCAGCTTAAACATCGTTCTTGAAAACTTTGGATTTTTTGTTAGTTTTGTTTTGTTTTGATAGAAACACTCAGACAGAAACATCGATATGGATAGACACAAACTCGTGTTAGTCTTACCGGGCTTTTAGGTCGCATCATAACGTCAACATTTGGGCAGTCATTTTACGTTTATGGAAGAGAGAGAGAGAGAGAGAGAGAGAGAGAGAGGAGAGAGAGAGAGAGAGAGAGAGACAGAGAGAGACAGAGAGAGACAGAGAGAAGCAGAGACAGAGAGAGTGAGTGGGTGGTGTGTGTGTGTGTGTGTGTGTGTGTGTGTGTGTGTGTGTGTGTGTGTGTGCGCGTGTGTGTTTGTACTGCCCTGAGACTCCGAAGGCAAGATCAAAAGGAAAGATGTTTCTTTCCAAGGTTACGTAGGAAACAGCCTGATGCTCTTCTGGCAGCGCTAGGACTTTGTGGACAATGCCGTAAATTCAGTCGTCTTAAACAATTGAAAATGAATAGATATATTCAGGTATGCATCTGCATTTTACATGCAAGAAAGTATAGAAAATAATCATATTGGAAGGAAGAAAGTATACGGATCGAAAATGAATTGGATGCAAGAGAGGACAGACAATGAATTGGATGGAAGACAGGACAGACAATGAATTGGATGGAAGACAGGACAGACAATGAATTGGATGGAAGACAGGACAGACAAATTGGATGGAAGACAGGACAGACAATGCATTGGATGGAAGACAGGACAGACAATGCATTGGATGGAAGACAGGACAGACAATGAATTGGATGGAAGACAGGACAGACAATGCATTGGATGGAAGACAGGACAGACAATGCATTGGATGGAAGACAGGACAGACAATGCATTGGATGGAAGACAGGACAGACAATGAATTGGATGGAAGACAGGACAGACAATGCATTGGATGGAAGACAGGACAGACAATGCATTGGATGGAAGACAGGACAGACAATGCATTGGATGGAAGACAGGACAGACAATGAATTGGATGGAAGACAGGACAGACAATGCATTGGATGGAAGACAGGACAGACAATGAATTGGATGGAAGACAGGACAGACAATGCATTGGATGGAAGACAGGACAGACAATGCATTGGATGGAAGACAGGACAGACAATGAATTGGATGGAAGACAGGACAGACAATGCATTGGATGGAAGACAGGACAGACAATGCATTGGATGGAAGACAGGACAGACAATGAATTGGATGGAAGACAGGACAGACAATGAATTGGATGGAAGACAGGACAGAAAATAAATTCGATGGAAGAGAGGACAGAAAAATTCAAGCCCCTTCATGTTGGAAGAAAGTCATTATCACAGAAAAATAGTCACAGCGTCCGTTCGCATCCCGATCCAGTAAATGTATGCTTTCTTCCCAACGAAGCAATATGACAAAAAGCAGCCCCTTTGAACATCAGTTGGCGATGAATTCCGATCACGAATCACTGGACAGGAGGCGCAAAAGAAAACACACACACACACACACACACACACACACACATTCTCACACACACACACACACACACACACACACACACACACACACACACACACAACTTCTTCCCCCTTCACGTCCTCCCCACCGACAAATTAATTAGAATTAAATCAGCTGCTCCAGCAGTTCCACCCCCCCCCCCCCCCCCTATCCTTCCTCCCCCTCCTAACCCCTTCATCCCCCCCTCCCCCGAACCCAATCGGCAGACAGCGATGGCGGCAAGAAAGCGATGCCGGTTCCTGGCATTGTCCTGCAGACAGCGATGGCAGCAAGGAAGCGATGCCGGTTCCTGGCATAATAGAGAACTTTAGCGGCGACTTTCGTTCAATCGACGTCTTCGTCGCGTGACGTCAAACACGGCTTCCGCCCTACAGCCCCGCTGTTCTTTGTTGGCGTGTTAGCAACGTCCGGAGTCGTCTGCTGTACTTTGGAAGAGTGGCGTCCCCTGTATTTCATCTAGATCAACAAATGTGCTCGTATGCACTGACACATTTCACATAGACTACAAATAATTCCACATGGAGTATCATGTTGTTGTTGTTCTACTGGAGTAAACAAAAATTTACAGATTCAAAACAACCAAGGTTTAGGAGGCTTCATAGGCCTTCTTGGGTTTTCTATGACAAATAAACGACTGACTCTGTGTCTAGGCCAAACGTTCCGCCAAGTTTGTTGTCGAATCGATTCAGCTTACATTTTACTTTGTAGTGATTCTTTTGGGGCTTTTAGTACCGTGACACCGTGTAATAAACAGGAAATGTGTAGACTAATGTTTTTGTTAACAAATTGGAAGTACTTACCGATTATAAAGCAGACAATTGGGCTCGTAAAGATCACTTCCAGGAGCGGCGTTAAAAACCCCGATTGAACGACGCGCTCAGCCGGCCGCGGCCTTGCTTGGCAAGGTTTCGCATGCGCACATCGCCTCTATGAGAGAAAAAGGGGATTCCCTAAGGACGCCGGTGGCTAACGCGGGCTGCTAAAGTTCCCTATTGTCCTGCCGCCTTCCGCAGTATGGTGACACTGTGGACACACCGACCCACTGGCACCGCCTTGCATCGCTTGCCAGCAACTCGCCAGATGGGTGGAACACACACAGCACAGCACAGCACAGCACACGCGCGCGCGCGCACACACACACGCACGCACGCACTCGCGCGCACGCGCGCGCGCGCGTACACACATGGGCCATGCCCACACATCATACACACACGTGTACATTCACTACACACAAAACAATAACATGGAAGTTAGGCACTCAAGGTCTGACCAGCGCGTTGGGCTATTGCGTAGGTCAGACATCCGCTGAGTCGTAGCCACGAGACCCTCTTCTTCAATTGTCTCATCTTAGTTGTTGATTCATTTATCCATCAGCTTCAAATCATACATAGTGTGGTCTCAAAACTTAGCGGATGTGGTGTAGCGTATATGGACTAGTCCGCACGCAGTGACGCCTCCTTGATGAAACTGAAAGTGAAACTGAAAACTTGAACTGAAGGCGTGACCTGGGATAGAACTCCGCTCTGAATCTGCTCGCTTCACCCCACGGTGTAGTCCCACTCCCTCTTCCCTGCTCCTACTCCCCCCCCCCCTCTCCTCACCCCCGCCACATTCCCCTCCCTCCCACCGCACTCCCCCCCCCCCCCCCCCCCCCCCTCTCCCGTCCCCGCAGCCCCTCCGGAATTCGACCGACTCGCTCTATCAATCCATCATGTCTCATTTCTTCTTTGGCATCTCATCAAAAAGATCATGTCACTGACATAGTGCATGTTCCATGTTAGCATGTAATAAAGGCTGTAAAGATCATGTCACTGACATAGTGCATGTTCCATGTTAGCATGTAATAAAGGCTGCGCAGATCATGTCACTGACATAGTGCATGTTCCATGTTAGCATGTAATAAAGGCTGCGCAGATCATGTCACTGACATAGTGCATGTTCCATGTTAGCATGTAATAAAGGTTGTAAAGATCATGTCACTGACATAGTGCATGTTCCATTTTGGCATGTAATAAAGGCTGTAAAGATCATGTCACTGACATAGTGCATGTTCCATGTTAGCATGTAATAAAGGCTGCGCAGATCATGTCACTGACATAGTGCATGTTCCATGTTAGCATGTAATAAAGGCTGTGCAGATCATGTCACTGACATAGTGCATGTTCCATGTTAGCATGTAATAAAGGCTGTGCAGATCATGTCACTGACATAGTGCATGTTCCATGTTAGCATGTAATAAAGGCTGTAAAGATAATGTCACTGACATAGTGCATGTTCCATTTTGGCATGTAATAAAGGCTGTAAAGATCATGTCACTGACATAGTGCATGTTCCATTTTGGCATGTAATAAAGGCTGTAGTGTCGCTGAACAAAATTCCGTCAGTTGGAAGTGTTACTTGGAATTAAGATTCTGTCTCTGTCTGTCTGCCTGTCTCTCACTGTCTGTCTGTGCCTCTCACTGTCTGTCTGCTTGCCTGCCTGTCTGTCTGTCTGTCTCTCTCTCTCTCTCTCTCTCTCTCTCTCTCTCTCTCTTCTCTCTCTCTCTCTCTCTCTCTCTCTCTCTCTCTCTCCCTCCCCCTCAGCCTCCACCCCCTTTCCCCCTTTGTCTCGCCATACATTTTTTCATGTGTTGCAATCACCATTGCCATTTCATGTAATCGGAAACATGCATTGGAATATAAATGCGATGGAGCTCTTTTTTCTCTTTTGTCTCTGTCTGTCTGTCTGTCTTTGGACCTGTCGGTCTGTATCAATTTCACCTGATCTCACTCCACCAATGCATTTAATTAACATCGTAACCGGAGATCTCCACCAGCCAGTCTTTTTCCAAAAAAGGGGTTTACAGCTTAACGGCACAGACGTTTTAAGAGTGTATATGACGCTGGAGCCAGAATTCAATACGGTTCTAAGTCAACTGATGCGGTTTTCAGGATGAAGACGAGGAGGTGCTTTCAGCATTTAGCTTGTTTTTTTTCCCATTTTTTTAAATGAAGAATAAGTAACCGTAGCAATCGATCACAGAAGATACGGCGCCTTGCTTTTCCACTTGATGTATTCAGTTGTCAACCGTGTGCTGATGACGTCACTCGAACGTGTCAGAATTAGTCATATGTTTACAGATGCAACTGAATCGTCTACAGCATTCTGCTACATCTTCTTCGCTAAGAGTCGAAGCAAAATTTTAATTTTTCGGAAACCTATTTAAGTGTATAGGCGACAGGTGGTTTTTATGGTAGTGTGAACATACGTGTAGATCATTTTGGAATGTTTATGAGCAATGTCTATGGGCCTCAGCTTCATATCCGCATGGAGGGTCCGTGTAAGTAGAGCAAAACTCGTAATGATTATACCTCTGGAAAAGCTGGTGTGCGTTAACAACTCCCTGGGTTTTATTTACAAATCATTGGATGCTCAATACAAAGAATAGCTCTAAATTACGGGGATTATCTACGCTGTTGTTCATTGCGAATCTCTGAATTGATTCGCTCTGAATTATGGAGATTGGATATGCTGTTGTTCGTCGCGAATCGGTTCGTTTATTCGCTTTATCTGTCTGTCTGTCTGTGTCTGTCTCTCAGTCTGTCTGTCTGTATGCCTGCCTGTCGGTCGGTCGGTCGGTCTCTCTGTCTGTCTGTCTGGAATAGACATGCAAACATCAAGTGACTCGTTCTATGGAGAAACTAACCAATTGTTCTTCGGAGAGATGCAAATTCCACCATTATGTAAATCATGTAAATTAGACATTGTCTGTTGCCTTACATTGATGCAAACTGATGGCATGATGGCATGCTATACGGTGTAAAACGATAACTGGACAACGATGTCCAACGTAAAGCTGATGGCATGTTGTACGGTGTGAAACGATAACTGGACAACGATGACTGTCCAACGTAAAGCTGATGGCTTGTTATACGGTGTAAAACGACAACTGGACAACGATGTCCAACGTAAAGCTGATGGCATGTTGTACGGTGTGAAACGATAACTGGACAACGATGTCCAACGTAAAGCTGATGGCATGTTCTACGGTGTAAAACAACTGGACAACGATGTCCAACGTAAAGCTGATGGCTTGTTATACGGTGTAAAACGATAACTGGACAACGATGTCCAACGTAAAGCTGATGGCATGTTCTACGGTGTAAAACGACAACTGGACAACGATGCCCAACGTAAAGCTGATGGCTTGTTATACGGTGTAAAACGATAACTGGACAACGATGTCCAACGTAAAGCTGATGGCATGTTATACGGTGTAAAACGATGACTGGGCAACAGTGTCCAAATTTATTAAAACATGGATTTGGTTTCATGTGTGTGAACCACGTATCCTTCATTACAGAAACGATGTGGGATACTGGTACACTGGACAGTTTTTTTTTTTGTTTAATTGGAGCAAAAATCAACGGCTTTTGTTACTATAGTCGTTATATTCCCTCTCCCCTGTTACTATAGTTGTTATATTCCCTCTCCCCTGTTACTATAGTTGTTATATTCCCTCTCTCCTGTTACTATAGTTGTTATATTCCCTCTCCCCTGTTACTATAGTTGTTATATTCCCTCTCTCCTGTTACTATAGTTGTTATATTCCCTCTCCCCTGTTACTATAGTTGTTATATTCCCTCTCCCCTGTTACTATAGTTGTTATATTCCCTCTCCCCTCGCGACTGTGTTGGGATTCTTTATTGACGACTGTGCTGGGCATTCTTTATTGACGACTGTGCTGGGCATTCTTTAATGACGACTGTGTTGGAAGTCTTTATTGACGACTGTGCTGGGCATTCTTTACTGACGACTGTGCTGGGCATTCTTTATTGACGACTGTGTTGGGCATTCTTTATTGACGACTGTGTTGGACATTGTTTATTGACGACTGTGCTGGGCATTCTTTATTGACGACTGTGCTGGGCATTCTTTATTGACGACTGTGTTGGGCATTCTTTATTGACGACTGTGCTGGGCATTCTTTATTGACGACTGTGTTGGGCATTCTTTATTGACGACTGTGTTGGACATTCTTTATTGACGACTGTGTTGGACATTCTTTATTGACGACTGTGCTGTACATTCTTTATTGACGACTTTGTTGGACATTCTTTATTGACGACTGTGCTGGGCATTCTTTATTGACGACTGTGCTGGGCATTCTTTATTGACGACTGTGCTGTACATTCTTTATTGACGATGTTGGACATTCTTTATTGACGATGTTGGACATTGTTTATTGACGACTGTGTTGGACATTCTTTATTGACGACTGTGTTGGACATTGTTTATTGACGACTGTATTGGACATTCTTTATTGACGACTGTGTTGGACATTGTTTATTGACGATGTTGGACATTCTTTATTGACGACTGTGTTGGACATTCTTTATTGACGACTGTGTTGGGCATTCTTTATTGACGACTGTGTTGGACATTCTTTATTGACGACTGTGTTGGACATTCTTTATTGACGATGTTGGACATTCTTTATTGACGACTGTGTTGGACATTCTTTATTGACGACTGTGTTGGACATTCTTTATTGACGACTGTGTTGGACATTCTTTATTGACGACTGTGTTGGACATTCTTTATTGACGACTGTGTTGACGACTGTGTTGACGACTGTGTTGGGCATTCTTTATGACGACTGTGTTGGACATTCTTTATTGACGACTGTGTTGGACATTCTTTATTGACGATGTTGGACATTTTTTATTGACGACTGTGTTGGACATTCTTTATTGACGACTGTGTTGGACATTGTTTATTGACGACTGTGTTGGACATTGTTTATTGACGACTGTGCTGTACATTCTTTATTGACGACTGTGTTGGACATTCTTTATTGACGATGTTGGACATTCTTTATTGACGATGTTGGACATTCTTTATTGACGACTGTGTTGGACATTCTTTATTGACGATGTTGGACATTCTTTATTGACGATGTTGGACATTCTTTATTGACGACTGTGTTGGACATTCTTTATTGACGACTGTGGTGGACATTCTTTATTGACGACTGTGTTGACGACTGTGTTGACGACTGTGTTGACGACTGTGTTGGACATTCTTTATTGACGACTGTGTTGGACTTTGTTTATTGACGACTGTGTTGGACATTCTTTATTGACGATGTTGGACATTCTTTATTGACGACTGTGTTGGACATTCTGTATTGACGACTGTGTTGGACATTCTTTATTGACGACTGTGTTGGACATTCTTTATTGACGACTGTGTTGGACATTCTTTATTGACGACTGTGTTGGACATTCTTTATTGTCGACTGTGTTGGACATTCTTTATTGACGATGTTGGACATTGTTCATTGACGGCTGTGTTGGACATTCTGTATTGACGACTGTGTTGGACATTCTTTATTGACTACTGTGTTGGACATTTTTTATTGACGACTGTGTTGGACATTTTTTATTGACGACTGTGGTGAAATTCTTTATTGACGACTGTGGTGGACATTCTTTATTGACGACTGTGCTGGGCATTCTTTATTGACGACTGTGCTGGGCATTCTTTATTGACGACTGTGTTGGACATTGTTTATTGACGACTGTGTTGGACATTGTTTATTGACGACTGTGTTGGACATTCTTTATTGACGACTGTGTTGGACATTCTTTATTGACGACTGTGGTGGACATTGTTTATTGACGACTGTGGTGGACATTGTTTATTGACGACTGTGTTGGGCATTCTTTATTGACGACTGTGTTGGACATTCTTTATTGACGACTGTGTTGGACATTGTTTATTGACGACTGTGTTCGACATTGTTTATTGACGACTGTGGTGGAAGTCTTTATTGACGACTGTGCTGGGCATTCTTTATTGACGACTGTGTTGGAAGTCTTTATTGACGACTGTGTTGGGCATTCTTTATTGACGACTGTGTTGGACATTCTTTATTGACGACTGTGTTGGACATTCTGTATTTACGACTGTGTTGAACATTCTTTATTGACGATTTTGGACATTCTTTATTGACGACTGTGTTGGACATTGTTTATTGACGACTGTGTTGGAAATTCTTTATTGACGACTGTGCTGGACATTGTTCATTGACGACGGTGTTGGACATTGTTTATTGACGACTGTGTTGGACATTCTTCATTGACGACTGTGTTGGACATTCTTTATTGACGACTGTGCTGTACATTGTTCATTGACGACTGTGTTGGACATTCTTTATTGACGACTGTGTTGGACATTCTTTATTGACGACTGTGTTGGACATTCTTTATTGACGACTGTGCTGTACATTGTTCATTGACGACTGTGTTGGACATTGTTTATTGACGACTGTGTTGGACATTCTTTATTGACGACTGTGTTGGACATTCTTTATTGACGATTGTGTTGGACATTCTTTATTGACGACTGTGTTGGGCATTCTTTATTGACGACTGTGTTGGACATTCTTTATTGACGACTGTGTTGGACATTCTTTATTGACGACTCTGTTGGACATTCTTTATTGACGACTGTTGGACATTCTTTATTGACGCCTGTTGGACATTCTTTATTGACGACTGTGTTGGACATTCTTTATTGACGACTGTTGGACATTCGTTATTGACGACTGTGTTGGACATTCTTTATTGACGACTGTGTTGACGACTGTGTTGGACATTCTTTATTGTCGACTGTGTTGACGACTGTGTTGGACATTCTTTATTGACGAATGTGTTGACGACTGTTTTGGACATTCTTTATTGACGACTGTGGTGGACATTCTTTATTGACGACTGTGTTGACGACTGTGTTGGACATTCTTTATTGACGACTGTGTTGACGACTGTGTTGGACATTCTTTATTGACGACTGTGGTGGACATTCTTTATTGACGACTGTGTTGACGACTGTGGTGGACATTCTTTATTGACGACTGTGTTGACGACTGTGTTGGACATTCTTTATTGACGACTGTGGTGGACATTCTTTATTGACGATGTTGGACATTCTTTATTGACGACTGTGTTGGACATTCTTTATTGACGACTGTGTTGACGACTGTGTTGAACATTGTTTATTGACGACTGTGTTGGACATTGTTTATTGACGACTGTGTTGGACATTCTTTATTGACGACTGTGTTAGACATTCTTTATTGACGACTGTGTTGGACATTCTTTATTGACGACTGTGTTGGACATTCTTTATTGACGACTGTGTTGGACATTCTTTATTGACGACTGTGTTGGACATTCTTTATTGACGATGTTGGGCATTCATTATTGACGACTGTGTTGGGCATTCTTTATTGACGACTGTGTTGGGCATTCTTTATTGACGACTGTGTTGGACATTCTTTATTGACGACTGTGTTGGACATTGTTTATTGTCGACTGTGTTTGACATTGTTTATTGTCGACTGTTGGACATTGTTTATTGTCGACTGGGTTGGACATTGTTTATTGGCGACTGTTGGACATTCTTTATTGACGACTGTGTTGGACATTCTTTATTGACGACTGTGTTGGACATTCTTTATTGACGACTGTGTTGGATATTGTTTATTGTCGACTGTGTTGGACATTGTTTATTGGCGACTGTTGGACATTCTTTATTGACGACTGTGTTGGACATTCTTTATTGACGACTGTTGGACATTCGTTATTGACGACTGTGTTGACGACTGTGTTGGACATTCTTTATTGACGCCTGTTGGACATTCTTTATTGACGACTGTGTTGGACATTCTTTATTGACGACTGTTGGACATTCGTTATTGACGACTGTGTTGGACATTCTTTATTGACGACTGTGTTGATGACTGTGTTGGACATTCTTTATTGACGACTGTGTTGACGACTGTGTTGGACATTCTTTATTGACGAATGTGTTGACGACTGTTTTGGACATTCTTTATTGACGACTGTGGTGGACATTCTTTATTGACGACTGTGTTGACGACTGTGTTGGACATTCTTTATTGACGACTGTGTTGACGACTGTGTTGGACATTCTTTATTGACGACTGTGGTGGACATTCTTTATTGACGACTGTGTTGACGACTGTGGTGGACATTCTTTATTGACGACTGTGTTGACGACTGTGTTGGACATTCTTTATTGACGACTGTGTTGGACATTCTTTATTGACGACTGTGTTGGACATTCTTTATTGACGACTGTGTTGGACATTCTTTATTGACGATGTTGGGCATTCATTATTGACGACTGTGTTGGGCATTCTTTATTGACGACTGTGTTGGGCATTCTTTATTGACGACTGTGTTGGACATTCTTTATTGACGACTGTGTTGGACATTCTTTATTGACGACTGTGTTGGACATTCTTTATTGACGATGTTGGGCATTCATTATTGACGACTGTGTTGGGCATTCTTTATTGACGACTGTGTTGGACATTCTTTATTGACGACTGTGGTGGACATTCTTTATTGACGATGTTGGACATTCTTTATTGACGACTGTGTTGGACATTCTTTATTGACGACTGTGTTGACGACTGTGTTGAACATTGTTTATTGACGACTGTGTTGGACATTGTTTATTGACGACTGTGTTGGACATTCTTTATTGACGACTGTGTTGGACATTCTTTATTGACGACTGTGTTGGACATTCTTTATTGACGACTGTGTTGGACATTCTTTATTGACGACTGTGTTGGACATTCTTTATTGACGATGTTGGGCATTCATTATTGACGACTGTGTTGGGCATTCTTTATTGACGACTGTGTTGGACATTCTTTATTGACGACTGTGTTGGACATTGTTTATTGTCGACTGTGTTGGACATTGTTTATTGTCGACTGTGTTGGACATTGTTTATTGTCGACTGTTGGACATTGTTTATTGTCGACTGTGTTGGACATTGTTTATTGGCGACTGTTGGACATTCTTTATTGACGACTGTGTTGGACATTCTTTATTGACGACTGTGTTGGACATTCTTTATTGACGACTGTGTTGGACATTCTTTATTGTCGACTGTGTTGGACATTGTTTATTGGCGACTGTTGGACATTCTTTATTGACGACTGTGTTGGACATTCTTTATTGACACTTTGGGAGGAAAGGAAGTTCAGGTTCAGTATCCAGGAAAATGCGCTGAAGGGGGGGGGGGGGGGGTAAGGGAAGAGAGGGGAGGCGATGGATGGCAGCAGAAGAGCGCACAATGTCATCACTCGGCGGAGAGGAGTGTCCGGCCTCTCGGTGCGGGGTCATCACATCACTGGCCTCTCAGTGCGGGGTCATCACATCACTGGCCTCTCAGTGCGGGGTCATCACATCACTGGCCTCTCAATGCGGGGTCATCACATCACTGGCCTCTCAATGCGGGGTCATCACATCACTGGCCTCTCAGTGCGGGGTCATCACACCACTGGCCTCTCAGTGCGGGGTCATCACATCACTGGCCTCTCAGTGCGGGGTCATCACATCACTGGCCTCTCAGTGCGGGGTCATCACATCACTGGCCTCTCAATGCGGGGTCATCACATCACTGGCCTCTCAGTGCGTGGTCATCACATCACTGGCCTCTCAGTGCGGGGTCATCACATCACTGGCCTCTCAATGCGGGGTCATCACATCACTGGCCTCTCAGTGCGGGGTCATCACACCACTGGCCTCTCAGTGCGGGGTCATCACATCACTGGCCTCTCAGTGCGGGGTCATCACACCACTGGCCTCTCAGTGCGTGGTCATCACATCACTGGCCTCTCAGTGCGGGGTCATCACACCACTGGCCTCTCAGTTCGGGGTCATCACACCACTGGCCTCTCAGTGCGGGGTCATCACACCACTGGCCTCTCAGTGCGGGGTCATCACACCACTGGCCTCTCAGTGCGGGGTCATCACATCACTGGCCTCTCAGTGCGGGGTCATCACATCACTGGCCTCTCAGTGCGGGGTCATCACACCACTGGCCTCTCAATGCGGGGTCAGCACATCACTGGCCTCTCAGTGCGGGGTCAGGACACCACTGGCCTCTCAGTGCGGGGTCAGCACACCACTGGCCTCTCAATGCGGGGTCATCACATCACTGGCCTCTCGGTGCGGGGTCATCACACCACTGGCCTCTCAATGCGGGGTCATCACACCACTGGCCTCTCAATGCGGGGTCATCACATCACTGGCCTCTCAGTGCGTGGTCATCACATCACTGGCCTCTCAGTGCGGGGTCATCACACCACTGGCCTCTCAATGCGGGGTCATCACACCACTGGCCTCTCAATGCGGGGTCATCACATCACTGGCCTCTCAGTGCGTGGTCATCACATCACTGGCCTCTCAGTGCGGGGTCATCACATCACTGGCCTCTCAATGCGGGGTCATCACATCACTGGCCTCTCAGTGCGGGGTCATCACATCACTGACCTCTCAGTGCGGGGTCATCACATCACTGGCCTCTCAGTGCGGGGTCATCACATCACTGGCCTCTCAGTGCGTGGTCATCACATCACTGGCCTCTCAATGCGGGGTCAGCACACCACTGGCCTCTCAGTGCGGGGTCAGCACATCACTGGCCTCTCGGTGCGGGGTCAGCACATCACAGGGACTCAACACCGCTGGCTAACATGAAAGGTGGGGCCAACAAAGTGTATAGAACCCACAGGGACTCGGCTCCACTGGTTAACATTGTTATGAAAGATGGGACCAACACAGTGTATAGAACCCACGGGGACTCAACACCACTGGTTAACATTGTCATGAAAGATGGGGCCAACAAAGTGTATAGAACCCACGGGGACTCAACACCATTGGCTAACATTGCCAGTGGGTTCCAACAGTGAACTTGTTCGATCAGTTGTAGCCAGTTATGAAAAGGCACCTATAGTACAGGCAATCCTCCCATGTACCATGTTCATATTCTCCATCCATCCCATAGGATGTTGACGAGCAACGTATAATTGAATGGCGAATTGGCACGCTTGTTATGCAGGTAAATGGGACTCGATAGACTTCATTTCTGTTGCAAAGCAAGCAGTTTAATATTCGTTTAGATGCAAGGATGAAGCTATTCTTCACACTGTTGTCTGAAAAGCAAGCTCTACCTAGTACAGACCTTTTCTGTCCCACCCCATCCTGTCACCAGCCACGATTCAATGACCACGATCCCGTTGTCCGACAAACTGAAATTTGTCTGACAAACTGAAAGGTCCTGGGAGAGAGAAGGAGACATAATCCACAAACTGAAGGGAGAGGGAAGGAAACATAATCCACACACTGAAAGGAGAGGGAAGGGGACATAATCCACAAACTGAAAGGAGAGGGAAGGAGACATAATCCACAAACTGAAAGGAGAGGGAAGGAGACATAATCCACACACTGAAAGGAGAGGGAAGGAGACATAATCCACAAACTGAAAGGAGAGGGAAGGAGACATAATTCACAAACTGAAAGGAGAGGGAAGGAGACATAATCCACAAACTGAAAGGAGAGGGAAGGAGACATAATCCACAAACTGAAAGGTCCTGGGAGAGGGAAGGAAACATAATCCACGCACTGAAAGGAGAGGGAAGGAAACATAATCCACAAACTGAAAGATACTGGGAGAGGGAAGGAAACATAATCCACAAACTGAAAGATACTGGGAGAGGGAAGGAAACATAATCCACAAACTGAAAGATACTGGGAGAGGGAAGGAGACATAATCCACAAACTGAAAGGAGAGAATATAATCCACAAACTGAAAGGAGAGGGAAGGAGACATAATCCACACACTGAAAGGTCCTGGGAGAGGGAAGGAGACATAATCCACAAACTGAAAGGAGAGGGAAGGAAACATAATCCACAAACTGAAAGGAGAGGAAAGGAAACATAATCCACACACTGAAAGGAGAGGGAAGGAGACATAATCCACACACTGAAAGGAGAGGGAAGGAGACATAATCCACACACTGAAAGGAGAGGGAAGGAGACATAATCCACAAACTGAAAGGAGAGGGAAGGAGACATAATCCACAAACTGAAAGGAGAGGGAAGGAGACATAATCCACAAACTGAAAGGAGAGGGAAGGAGACATAATCCACAAACTGAAAGGAGAGGGAAGGAGACATAATCCACAAACTGAAAGGAGAGGGAAGGAAACATAATCCACACACTGAAAGGAGAGGGAAGGAGACATAATCCACAAACTGAAAGATACTGAGAGAGGGAAGGAAACATAATGCACAAACTGAAAGGAGAGGGAAGGAAACATAATCCACACACTGAAAGGAGAGGGAAGGAAACATAATCCACAAACTGAAAGGAGAGGGAAGGAGACATAATCCACAAACTGAAAGGAGAGGGAAGGAGACATAATCCACAAACTGAAAGGAGAGGGAAGGAGACATAATCCACAAACTGAAAGGAGAGGGAAGGAAACATAATGCACAAACTGAAAGGTCCTGGGAGAGGGAAGGAGACATAATCCACAGACTGAAAGGAGGGGGAAGGAGACATATTCCACAAACTGAAAGATACTGGGAGAGGGAAGGAAACATAATCCACAAACTGAAAGATACTGGGAGAGGGAAGGAAACATAATGGACAAACTGAAAGGTCCTGGGAGAGGGAAGGAGACATAATCCACAAACTGAGAGGAGAGGGAAGGAAACATAATCCACAAAGTGAAAGGAGAGGGAAGGAGACATAATCCACACACTGAAAGAAGGAAGGAGACATAATCCACAAACTGAAAGGAGAAGGAAGGAGACATAATCCACAAACTGAAAGGAGAGGGAAGGAGACATAATCCACAAACTGAAAGGAGAGGGAAGGAGACATAATCCACAAACTGAAAGGAGAGGGAAGGAAACATAATCCACACACTGAAAGGAGAGGGAAGGAGACATAATCCACACACTGAAAGGAGAGGGAAGGAGACATAATCCACACACTGAAAGGAGAGGAAGGAGACATAATCCACAAACTGAAAGGAGAGGGAAGGAGACATAATCCACAAACTGAAAGGAGAGGGAAGGAGACATAATCCACAAACTGAAAGGAGAGGGAAGGAGACATAATCCACAAACTGAAAGGTCCTGGGAGAGGGAAGGGGACATAATCCACAGACTGAAAGGTCCTGGGAGAGGGAAGGAGACATAATCCGTTTGCCTGTTCCTCAAGCACGAGCCGTCTGACCACAGGCCGACAAAGACAAACACAGCTCTGACAGGGCATTGCCCGCTAACGTGTTCTGCTCACGCCACAGCTCTGGCGTGGTGTAAACGCTAATTCCGACATTAGCTTCACGGAAAGTACAGCTGCGAATGGCTGGACAAGACCTGTGTTGTGTTCGGCAAACATTGGCCAGACACTGGTACACAAGCTCTATTCAGTTACTGCTGCAGACGTTTTCCTTTGGACGTGTGCTCATTCACGTTGTCCGCAGATACTTACGTCCTGGCCGGCAGAACAGATTTTGTTTGTAGCGATTATTCTTCTGTTGAAAATCTTCTGTGGTTCGTCAATCAGGAAACTCTGCTTTATCCTTTTCTGTATGGGATGTCTCCCGTGAGAGAGAGAGAAAGAAAGAGAGACGGAGAGAGAGAGGGGGAGGACAGACAGATAGACAGACAGATAGACAGACAGATAGACAGACAGAAAATTGTTCCAGTCACTACATGTCTTATTCACGGAGAAACTGACAAATGAGAACATGCTGTGTTGATCATCCATCGATCTCTGTAGGTCCCAGTCTGACAAAGAGGGCTGGGTTTCTTTCATCATGCATTCTTTGTTTACGTTCCCTGTACACAGATGGCGTCAACAGACACAAAGGGATGCTTCCCAACGAGGCCAGTCTAATGTCAACAATGTTGCTGTTTTCTGTGCTGCACTTTCTAACCAAACCATGTCAGACAAACAGTTCAAAAAGAAAAAGAAAAAAAGAAAGAAAGAACAAAGAAAAGAAAAGGAAAGGAAAAAAGAAAGAAAAGACCGTGGCGAAGTGGTTAGCATTGCAGACTCCCAGCTTGGAGATCATGGGTTCGATTTCCATTAGAGCCATTAACGTCGACTGGCTTCTATCCGGAGTTGAGTTCGCTATGGGCTCAGTTGGGAAGATTGGGACTACGTTTTATCCAGTGAATGGAAGTGTCTTTGAGAATGTTGCCCAAAATTTCTGACCAACACCTCAGGTGTCTGTATCTCTCTGGCCTGGCTGACCGCAGAAGTGTAGATTACAGCCCTGTTATGAAGTCTCGGACCAGAAAGGAAATCTGTAACATCAGCGGCGTCATTCCCATCTTATCGATCGGTATAAAAAGAAAGTATCAAATTCAGTGGACTTTCAAGCCCTGTATTCCGAGTGACCTCTGTTTGGATTGCCTCTACCCATCTATGTGTGGCCTTGGTTTGATTCTGTCGGGGTCACAGGTATCGGCAGATTCATGTGGACGAGGTGGTGGCCTCCGGAGAGAGAGCTCACCCACTTTGGCTTCACAGTGAAGCAATTATCGCTGTCATGACATCGCTGGGTTCTTGGTGGGAGACACTATGTGATGATGTGGTCAAAATGACCTGTTGGCAGGTATTCAAGCTTAGAAGCAACGGAATTTTTTACCATGAAACCGACGCCTGAAAAGCCTCTGTCTGTTGCTGATTTACCTGACCGGTAGATTTTGTATCCAGCACCATGTTCTTTGAGGTTGCCGTCCCAGTCTTTTAAACCGTAAGATGTCAGTGGTTTCGCTTCCATGTTATACTTTTCTTTGAGGATTTTTGTCCGATGACGGGACTTGTTCGTGCTGTGACATTTGATGATGTGACTTGTCCGTGCTGTGACATTTGATGATGTACTTGTCCGTGCTGTGACATTTGATGATGTGACTTGTCCGTGCTGTGACATTTGATGTGACTTGTCCGTGCTGTGACATTTGATGTGACTTGTCCGTGCTGTGACATTTGATGTGACTTGTCCGTGCTGTGACATTTGATGATGTGACTTGTCCGTGCTGTGACATTTGATGTGACTTGTCCGTGCTGTGACATTTGATGATGCGACTTGTCCGTGCTGTGACATTTCCCCTGTGTGAGTCCGACATCCCTGAAAAGGCTCCGCATGGTCGGCTGGCCGCAATGATCACATTGAGGTGAAACTGGACATGCTGGCATTACAGACCAGATGATTTGACATTGGCATCGACATGCGTTTTCCCACGATGCTCAGATCTAACTCACTGGGTCACCGCCGTAGTAACAACATGAAGGGGACATGAAGGGCAATGATGTTTCCATCGTCTTTGTTCCCAGTCGGTTGGAGTGGTGGGGGTGGGGGTGGTAGCACTTAAACGGTTTAATAAAGCACTGGTTTGGGGGAGGCTGGGGTGCGACTGGGGCAACGCCAATGAGATATCCAACGAAACGTCCTTTTTTGTTAGCAGTTCAGTTGTAGGATATTCGTTTTGAAGGAATAAACAGTGAACCACTAACAGTTAGCAACACAAAATATTGGAACATAAGACATACCCTGATATGAACAGGGTGCATTTTTTCATCATTTATGGTGGTCACGAGGAAGACCTGTCTGGTGCCATGGTCACGAGGAAGACCTGTCTGGTGCCATGGTCACGAGGAAGACCTGTCTGGTGCCATGGTCACGAGGAAGACCTGTCTGGTGCCATGGTCACGAGGACGACCTGTCTGGTGCCATGGTCACGAGGAAGACCTGTCTGGTGCCATGGTCACGAGGAAGACCTGTCTGGTCCCATGGTCACGAGGAAGACCTGTCTGGTGCCATGGTCACGAGGAAGACCTGTCTGGTCCCATGGTCACGAGGAAAACCTGTCTGGTCCCATGGTCACGAGGAAGACCTGTCTGGTGCCATGGTCACGAGGAAGACCTGTCTGGTGCCATGGTCACGAGGAAGACCTGTCTGGTGCCATGGTCACGAGGAAGACCTGTCTGGTGCCATGGTCACGAGGAAGACCTGTCTGGTGCCATGGTCACGAGGAAGACCTGTCTGTCCCATGGTCACGAGGAAGACCTGTCTGTCCTATGGTCACGAGGGAGACCTGTCTGGTGCCATGGTCACGAGGGAGACCTGTCTGGTGCCATGGTCACGAGGAAGACCTGTCTGTCCCATGGTCACGAGGAAGACCTGTCTGGTGCCATGGTCACGAGGAAGACCTGTCTGTCCCATGGTCACGAGGAAGACCTGTCTGGTGCCATGGTCACGAGGACGACCTGGCCCCATGGTCACGAGGAAAACCTGTCTGTGCAGTCATCAGAACACGGGAGTGGCTGTGGATCCCAAGGTGGTCTGCAGAGTGTTGAGCACACAGGACACGGGAAGTCTGCTGTGGAGGCGGTAGTGGTCTCCGCTGGTGGCCACGCTGTCTGGCTGCCTGGGCTTTGAGGCGACACAGGACACGGGAAGTCTGCTGTGGAGGCGGTAGTGGTCTCCGCTTGGTGGCCACGCTGTCTGGCTGCCTGGGCTTTGAGGCGACACAGGACACGGGAAGTCTGCTGTGGAGGCGGTAGTGGTCTCCGCTTGGTGGCCACGCTGTCTGGCTGCCTGGGCTTTGAGGCGACACAGGACATGGGAAGTCTGCTGTGGAGGCGGTAGTGGTCTCCGCTTGGTGGCCACGCTGTCTGGCTGCCTGGGCTTTGAGGCGACACAGGACACGGGAAGTCTGCTGTGGAGGCGGTAGTGGTCTCCGCTTGGTGGCCACGCTGTCTGGCTGCCTGGGCTTTGAGGCGACACAGGACACGGGAAGTCTGCTGTGGAGGCGGTAGTGGTCTCCGCTTGGTGGCCACGCTGTCTGGCTGCCTGGGCTTTGAGGCGACACAGGACACGGAAGTCTGCTGTGGAGGCGGTAGTGGTCTCCGCTTGGTGGCCACGCTGTCTGGCTGCCTGGGCTTTGAGGTGACACAGGACACGGGAAGTCTGCTGTGGAGGCGGTAGTGGTCTCCGCTTGGTGGCCAAGCTGTCTGGCTGCCTGGGCTTTGAGGCGACACAGGACACGGGAAGTCTGCTGTGGAGGCGTAGTGGTCTCCGCTTGGTGGCCATGCTGTCTGGCTGCCTGGGCTTTGAGGCGACACAGGACACGGGAAGTCTGCTGTGGAGGCGGTAGTGGTCTCCGCTTGGTGGCCACGCTGTCTGGCTGCCTGGGCTTTGAGGCGACACAGGACACGGGAAGTCTGCTGTGGAGGCGGTAGTGGTCTCCGCTTGGTGGCCACGCTGTCCGGCTGCCTGGGCTTTGAGGCGACACAGGACACGGGAAGTCTGCTGTGGAGGCGGTAGTGGTCTCCGCTTGGTGGCCACGCTGTCTGGCTGCCTGGGCTTTGAGGCGACACAGGACACGGGAAGTCTGCTGTGGAGGCGGTAGTGGTCTCCGCTTGGTGGCCACGCTGTCTGGCTGGCTGGGCTTTGAGGCGACACAGGACACGGGAAGTCTGCTGTGGAGGCGGTAGTGGTCTCCGCTTGGTGGCCACGCTGTCTTGCTGCCTGGGCTTTGAGGCGACACAGGACACGGGAAGTCTGCTGTGGAGGCGGTAGTGGTCTGTGCTTGGTGGCCACGCTGTCTGGCTGCCTGGGCTTTGAGGTGACACAGGACAGGGGAAGTCTGCTGTTGATGCGGTAGTGGTCTGTGCTTGGTGGCCACGCTGTCTGGCTGCCTGGGCTTTGAGGCGACACAGACGCTGGAAGTCTGCTGTTGAGGCGGTAGTGGTGTGTGCTTGGTGGCCACGCTGTCCGGCTGCCTGGGTTTGAGGCCACACGCCTCTTGGAAGGCCTTCAGTGAGCGTAAAGCCTTGCTCCCATTGTAAACCGTGGGCCATACCAGATCCAACGGCGACAAGTAAGCAGACTAATCACGAACAGGACTCGCTGGAGAATATCCAGTCACAGTGCCTTGTCAATAGAAACCGCTCACATCTGTCGTTTCTCCCTGAAAGCTGCATCGATATCTACTTTCCCTGTTTCTTTTGGACCAGTGGGTTGTTTTTCCAAACGACGTTTTTCCCCTACAACACAGCTATTCATCACTGGTTGTGTCAGAGCCTCTTTCTGTTTGCGATCACCCCCCCGGCCCCCCCCCCCCCCCCCCCTCATCCTCTCCAAAACAAATCCGTTTTCTGATCTTTTTGCCACATTACACGACACTTTCATCGGGTCTTGTTTGCTCTCTGTGAGCAAAAGCAAACTGCAAGGGGTAAGGGGTCGATTCTTTTACCAGCTAGCTGGAGTGGTAAAGGTGGAAGCCAGGCGTTACGCCGCTCCGTGACAGAGGAGTCTTGTTGTCCTTTCATTTTCGGCTTCCTGTTTCTGCGTCCCACATTTAAAATGGGCCTTCGATTTCGGTTGGTCTTCTGTTTGTTCGTGTTCTGCAGAGGCAGGTTGCGTGCGTGCGTGCATGTGTGTGTGTGTGTGAGTGTGTGTGTGTGTGTGTGTGTGTGTGCGTGCGCGTGCGCGTGCGCGTGCGTGCATGTGTCAGTGTGTGTGTTTGCGCGCGTGCGTGCGTGCGTGTGTGCGTGTGTGTGTGTGTGTGTGTGTGTGTGTGTGTGTGTGTGTGTGTGTGTGTGTGTAGCTTAGGGGTGGTGTGGCGGCGAGAGTGGTTAGGTATATAGGTTTGGAGGGAATGGGGGGGGGGGGGGGGGGGGGGGGGGGGGGGGGGGGGGGGGGGGGGGGGGGGGGGGGGGGGGGGGGGGGGGGGGGGGGGGGGGGGGGGGGGGGGGGGGGTGGTGGTGGGTGGCGAGGCTGGCGGGTGCTGTTCCCTTCACAATGTCCATTGACTGGTCACTGTCTCTGGTCTGTTCCCCTTCACAATGTCCATTCCTGGTCACTGTCTCTGGTCTGTTCCCTTTCACCAATGTCCATTGACTGGTCACTGTCTCTGGTCTGTTCCCATTCACCAATGTCCATCTGCACGCTCTGGTCGTCCCATCACCCATGTCCATGACTGGTCATGTCTCTGTCTGTTCCCATTCACCATGTCCATTCCCTGGTCACTGTCTATGTCTGTTCCCTTCACCAATGTCCATTGACTGGTCACTGTCTTGGTCTGTTCCCTTCACCAATGTCCATTGACTGGTCACTGTCCTGTCTTATGGTCTGTTCCCCTTCACCAATGAGCATTCACTGGTCACTGTCTCTGGTCTTGAAATGGCAGTAAGAGATGACAAATCGAACGCCAGTTCAATGCATGAACGGAATGTCGCACAAGGAAAACGGTAGCGCATAATTTCTTACAGACGTGGTCCCTGCCTGAATTTTAACGTGTAACTTCTCACAAGGAAAGCGTGTTTTCTCTGAAGATAATTTCTCACAAAAGCATTTCCATGTCACTACTACTTCCTTGAAAGCATGAGATTTCTGAACGTCTACTCTGAATTTTATTGTTGTACTTGAATGTTTACATGTTGGGTTTTTGGGGGTTTTTGTTGTTGGTTTTTTTTGCAGGCTCACTACGGCATGTTGGAATGTTTTGTTGGAATTCTTCACAGGCGTAATGTTGTTGGTCTGAATGGTTACATAACGTTCTAATTGACTTCAACGGGGTGACAGCACTGATATGGCCCTTTGCGGTCGGCCGGACTATAAGCAAGCTGTCTGTCTGTCTGTCTGTCTGTCTGTCTGTCTGTCTGTCTCTCTCTCTCTCTCTCTCCTCTCTCTCTCTCTCTCTCTCTCCTCTCTCTCTCTCTCTCTCCTCTCTCTCTCTCTCTCTCTCTCTCTCTCTCTCTCTCATGACGTTTCTCACAGGGAAATGGTGCGGTGTTTCAGTGGAATGTCCCAGGCGGTTGAGAAGTGTTTCCACATGCAATTTCTCCCAGTCGAAGCACGTCGCATGTCTGAAAGTTATAAGCAGTTGCTATGTCATTATCTTCAGCTCATTGCATGTGTAATGAATCTTGAGGTGCAGTTTAAAAAAAGAAAAGAAAA